>CM064563.1:17054892-17477758 GCA_032716605.1 Paralithodes platypus | reverse complement strand
ATAATGGAAAATATGCTTACGTTAACGTTAGTGTGAGTCTGTACTCAACACTAAACTCTTCAATGCTCTATGAAAACACTGGAAGTCTAGTCCTACAGCAATCAGATAAGGGATCTTCTGAAAAGGTCTGATGCTCTAAGATGCTCGTTAATATAGAACAGAAATAATGCAGGGGCAGGACACCAAAGTGTGTATCTTAAACACACCAATAAGTAGGATACATATATATAACAAGGGAGTGCAACAACTCTGTGACAGCACTAATAATAACCACTCAAAAACAGTACTTCCTTAGCCAACGTAACAGCCAAACTGGGTTGTGCACTATGCATTAACCTAGGCTAAAATAAGGCGTGAATAATTCCTAAAGCATACACAATGAAAGTTAATAAACACAATGCTGTCTTTCTCACTAATGAAGTCTAGCAATGGCATAAAAGGTATCAGGAAACTAGGCAGAGCGCAAGCATGCTCGTAGCCTACTGTCTCCCCTTGAACAGATTTCTCTTATGTTACGTTAAGTGACTTGGAGGCTCTCTTGGTAAGTCCAGATCTCTAGTATCTGGTCTTGCCCTGGCGGTCCACAAAGGTCAACAAAATGAGGTAGCAAGCATACAGGTAAGAGTAGGCAAAAGCCCTTCACCTGTATACTGCTACACTCGCAAAGGAAAAATATGCACAAGGGTTACAGGCTACCTAGCTTCGTCGATGTTGTACAGGCTCTGACTTGCCACATACATAACTCAGACAACGACCAAAGATACCTTCCACTGTCTAGCATTAAATAGTAGGAAAGAACAACTCAATAATTAGAAGCACCCCAACACTATGATACCATTTGACTATGACTCTAATAATCCCTAAAGCTAGTGCAAACATAAATGGAGAACTGGTGCTGGTAATACGACTGGCCGACTATGGAAGTCGTATGCAGAACCAGAAGGGATAAGTAATTGAATAAAGATGAGAAGTATGAAAAAGAAGAAGTTCAGAGAGAGAAATAGTAGTACAGGGGGTTAGATGGGGGGACAGATTGCAAAGGACATGTAGGACCAAGCACGCTGTGCCAAGCTCTGCAGGAGAAATGCGGGCAGGAGTCCCCCAGCACTAACAAAGGCAGCAGCACCCAATCAGAGACGACTACGTCATGAGGAGCAGACGTCATATGACGCATCAGGCCCGCCGGCTAATCACGAGCGTGGGAAACTCCTCCGAGCGAGGGAGGCACACACGCACATATTACCACCACGCTGCTCGCTCTCTTTCTCCCTACAACTTCACACAATGCATCCTATATTCTATCAATGATATAAAATACTTCCAAGTGTCACAGACAAGAATAAAGACCACCACTGATCTGTCTGTGACAACATGAACTCTATGAAAGAAAGAACATCGTTCTACGATTATTGTAGCCCATTTCACTGCCCTGGCGAGCGCTAGCGAGTTACGAGTGTATTCTGGCAAGCTGGCCAGCGTAACACACCTTTTGTTTCTTCTCCAGATACTTCTCCACAATACAATTCAGGGTAAAAATCTGATCTACACATCCTCTTCCCTTCCTAAAACCTCCTTGCTCATCGCCTATCCATTTCTCCGTTCTCACTCCTACGGGTTAATCTATGGCTTAAAACCAATTAAAACCTCACTAGAGAAAGTTTTGTTGTCTTGGCGGGTTGTTTGTATGACCAACAACAATAAGAACACACAGCCAGCAAGTCAGCTGATTCTTGCTTGAAAGCAAGCCTTACGTAAGCTTGTATTGATTTTCGTTAGTCCCAAACCATGCATGAAAGCAGACGACAGTGACTTAGGAATGGTTACAATGGTGAAATATATCAATAATCAATAATCAATTATCAATATAATCAATATTATTACATAACACATAATAAATAATCCATAATCAATAATTAATAATTAATTGTTGAACGAATATAAACAGACCGTAGCCGCGGTCGGCAGAGCGGAGGCACTGCATTCGGACGAAGGTCAAAATTCTCGCTTCACTCGTCATCTTATTTCTCACCTCACACAATAACTACACAATGTAGAGTGTTCTAGTCTTCACCCATCGCACGGCAACAACCATATCTACCTCTGGTATGCATAAACACTTGGTTAGGCCATTTATTTGCAGAGATATGAGTATCGGTAAATTACAACATTCGGGAGTAAACAGTGAATTCTCGCCTTTCATCCTGCTTACTGACCTAAATATTGTTATCATAAAAAATTAACCACTTGGCCTAGAGAGTTCTAGTTTTCACCAAAAGCAAGACAACAACGAAAACTGCCGCTGGATATATACTGTATATAAGCTAGGTTAGGCAATTTTTTTGTGTATAAAAAAGCGCAGCATTATCCCAAGAATTCGATATTTTACCCGGGTTCGGGCTTGGCGGGAGTATTTAACCTAAGACGTGCACACAGGTTTTTTTTTACACCACAGTCCTGTGCGCACCTATGATGATTTTGGGACCCATTGCAAATTTCGATAAAAAGTACATCAGCGTGTAGGGAATGTTTGCGTGCATCGGCCCATATATATTTGACCCCCCCAAAAATGTCTGGGGGGGGGGTGGGGGAACGGTCCGTAGTTGAAAAATGTGGAGCGAATGGCTAGATTGTCATCGAGCGGCGAGATTTCCCGGCCGAATTTTCACGCGGGAGTGAGTTGTGGAGAGAGGCAAGGCAGGGAGATCTCTATCAAGAAACATACGCAGCTGTGTGATAATTGTGGAGGCGCCCGAGGCGTATGGATGTCTTGGGATTTTGAACCTTATGTCTAGCAGGTGTCTGGGGTTCGTTGCCACCCAGAGGTCTACAATAACATGAGTCAGGAATGGAGAGAGAGCGAGAAAGTGAGACATGCGTATGTCGTACGTATAAATGGCTTTCAGAATTGCATTTTTATGCAAGCAGACATTGCATTTTAGACACATGTGAAGTACCACAGAAATATGTAGGCCATTGACTGTAAATAAAGTACTATATTATAGACCAGGAACGAGGGTGGTCAGTAAACATCAGCAGTTAACCTTTTTTGATAGAGAACTAAATATAGACTGGTGTCGCCTGACACTTGCGAAAGGGTACATTGCCACCAGAAAACTTATATTTATTTATTTCCAAGTAATATGCAATCTAAATGTATATTCGAGACCTACTGCAAGTATTTGTATGACAGTCGTGACTATGTATAATCCAATATACGCGCGTATGGGCGTAGGCGAGATATAAGAAAGATGGTTGAGCAATTTTCGACACCCACACAGTTATTATTCATTTTTATTTACAATATTATACAATACAAATGTATTTGTGAAGAGTATTTTATGCATTATTGTATTTATACAAATTTTGTTCCCAGACAAAGGTGCTGTGGCTGGAGGGAGAGGGAAGGGTCACCCCGTGACCGCTTGACCGTGTGATAATGACTGGAGTCACACTGAAAGGGGCAATTTTGCTGAGTGTTTGGGCAATTTTTGACAAAATAAAGTTATATAATTACTAATTTTTGACAGAGACAAACTTTTATAAACCTTTGCATGATATAATTGATAATCCCATCAATTTACAAACGCAAATTGGTGGGATAATTCATTTTTTTTTGGATATTGTCATTTCGATTGTAGACACAAAGTTTTGAGTGACATTTGGTATGAGCTCCTGTGGCATGGTTGGTAAGGTCGTGGACTGGAAAACTCAAAGTGTGGTAGGCTAGTGGGATCGAATCCAAGAAGGGTTGGATATGGGGAAGGGTTTATAATGTTTAGATAAATTTTGATAAAAACAATTTTTTACAAGATCATGGCATTGTATTCAAACAATATGAAATATTCATAGAATATATCATATTGTAAGAATACAATGACATGACCTTGTATTTTTTTTTTTTTTTTTATTATCTTAGTAGGTTTGACAGGATTTATTGAAACATAATTATTTTTGTACAATTAATTTGAGGTAAGAAAATATATACACATTACTTTGGCTATAACAAACATATATATTGATATACTAAAAATAAAGGCATATTACATGGAAATCTTTGAAAATCATAAACTAAATAATGAAAGATACAATTATATGTGTAAAAGACATATCACAGGGACATCTTTGGAACTTACACATTATATAAAATATATCTAACATTATGAGGTAGCGTGATCAATTTGGTCAGGTCAGGTAAGGTAGGGCGCGAGTTCAGGGCAGGGCAGGGCAGGGGGTGGCACTCAGTAGTTTTTATACATGTGGTAGTCCCTGAAGCAGTCACCCAAGCAGAGTGCAACTTTGCACTCGGCGCACATTGAGGTGACTCTTTTGGGTACGTGGGGTTTCCTGACACTGGTGCTGCAGACGTGGCACTGCACCTGCCTGTGACGAGTGCCAACCAGCTCGGTGTTGGTTGGGTAGTGTCTTTCAACCCCCAGCTGGATGCGGTCAGGGACGTGATCCCCACGCCATGCCGTACGTCTGTAAGTGGGGATGCCATACTTTTCCAGGAGTTGATATGCAACATTGTACACAAACTCCCAGAATTTTAGTTTCTGGTTTGGGGCCATCTCTCTCTTCACCAACCACAAGTTGTAGGCGTTGAGCATCGTGATGTCAACTAGGTGGAGGAAGAGCTTGTGATACCAATTCACAGTCTTCCTCAGACACTCAACACCTGACAGTTGACAGTCAGACTTGTCCACCAGGCGCATGTTCTTGGTGTAGTCCACTACCAAGTCGGGTTTATAGATGGTCTTCTTGGTTCGGTAGTGGATTTTACCAGAGTCCACCTGGGCACCTGTGTGGACTGTGGAAAGCAGGTGAACATCTCTTTTGTCCTTCCACTTCAGGGCTACCACTTTCCCGGACTTTTCCAGTTGCTTGTACTTCTGCCCCCTTCGTCGCCTTCTTCGGACATGCCTCTCGCAGTGTTCCTGGGCCAGTTCGTCGTCAGAAGGTGTGTCACTGGAGGAGGCATCTGACAGAGGAATGACATCACCTGTGAACTTGGGCATAAACTTTCTTGTCTTTCTGACAGTCCCACATGACCCCGTTTGGTTGTCATGAAGAAACTGGCAGAGAGCAGGAGAAGTATACCAGTTGTCAGTGTAGATGATGTGGCCTTTGCCCAGGTAAGGTGCCAACATTTTCCTTACGATGGCACCTGACATGCCCATGGGGTCACCGGCAGCGGCTTTCGGTATGTCAATGTCAGTTCCTGTATACACGATCATGTCAAGCACTATTCCAGTTTCACAGTCGCACAACACGAAGAGCTTGATTCCGAACCTATGCCTTTTCAAGGGGATATACTGCTTGAAAATAAGACGTCCTTTGAAGAGCACGAGCGACTCATCAATCACCAAATTGAGGAAGGGGTAAAAGTATTTCCTATACCTCTCCAACAACATGGTGAACACATCCCGAACTTTCCATATCCTGTCAATCCTGTTAGGATTTTCGTTGTCTGCAAAGTGCATAAATCTTAGCAGCAACAAAAATCTGTCACGAGTCATGAACTTATTGAAAGTTGGGGTGGCGATGAGAGGGTCGTGCTTCCAGTAGTGTTGCACCACATGCTTCTTGCAAAGAGGCATGAGGAACAACAAGGCAAAAAACGTCATGAATTCTGCAACAGTCGTATCCACCCAGCCTCGTATTCTCGCTTTTGGAGAAATTACGTCCAATCTGCCAAACACCCACCTGTAGTAGGCGTTTGTTTGGGCAACGATGTAACTCATTACCTCCATATCGAAAAAAGCGAGGAAGAACTCGCTTTCGTTAGAGTTTTCGTCACAGGGCCAGTCATCAGTTGTACCTGACGTACCAGGATTGAACTGGGGCACGTCAGGCACAAAATTGGCCCTGTCAGACCACTCAAACGAAGGCATGCCAGGGATCGGAATGTCGTCTGCGTCTGCTTCAGCGTCTGAAATATCGCTGCCATGATCGCCATACAACACATCATCATCATCACCCTCCTCTTCACTAGACAGACGCCCTTCTTCATTTTCATCACTGACGTCTGACTCACTTCCACTATCCACTCCCAAATCCCCCCACCCTTGGTCCCGTTCTTGGGCGTCGTCGTCGAAACCCGCAGGGCTGCCAATGCCCTGCGAATCACCACCAAACAGCAGGGCGGCGTACTTAGATGGTGTCAGAGTTTTTCTCCGACCTCTAGCACGTAGGGGCATCTTATGGGCAGGGGCAGGGGCAGAAGGGCTGGTAGGGGCGTCGGCGTCGGCAGGGTCGGCGTCGGCAGGGGCGGCAGTGGTGGGTGGTGCAGTGGGGCTGGAGGCAGGCAAGATTATGGTGGTGCCTGTCGCCCCTTTCCCTTTCCCTCTTCCTTTCCCCTTCCCTTTTCCCTTCCCTTTTCCTTGGGCAGGGGCAGCAGCGGCAGCAGGGGCAGCAGGGACGGCAGGGGCAGGTGCAGCCGGGCCAGGGGCGGCTGGTGGTGGTGGTGGTGGTGGTGGTGGTGGCAGGGTCACTGTGGCAGGCGTACGGGTTCTCTTCCCTACACCCGTGCTTTTGATTCTGCCTGCCCCCGCAGGTTCTGCAGCCCTAGGACGGCCTCCTGCATCGCTGGTACTGGTAGCAGGGGTGGCAGTGGTGGTGGTAGTGGTTGTTGCAGTGGCCGGGGTCGTCGTGTCAGTGTCCCCAAACTCCAATGACCTCTGTGCAAGTGCCCTGCTTGCACGTGTTTTACGTGCTTTTGGTGCTGGTGCTTCGTCCTCCGAGCTGTAGGGCATGTCGTACTGGTAGCTAGGGTTTCGGGTAGCCACCCTCTGCCTTCCACGGCGGCTGACACCACCAGAAGGAGGGCTGGTTGTGTCATCAGGGCGCGAGCGTGAGGGACGTGTGGGCTCCATGACTAGTGCTTTGGTTCTGGCGCGGTGGTGCTTGTATGAGTGCGGGGCGAGTGTGTGGCGGGGTGGTATCGAGAGTTGCCAAGTAGTACTACACCCACACCAATTTGTAGCCGCCTGCCTATAAACCCGCGGTTTTGGTACGTGTTCAAAAGCCTTACTCTTAGAGTCTTCCCGCAGTCCGCCGGGGGAACTCTTAAGAGTCTTCCTGCAGTTGCCGGGTTAAAGGGCCCGAAGTCCGAGGGTTAAGAACATGTTCATTATGTTTCTGCCAAAAATTTTTTTAGTATGTGGCCTTCGATATTAAAACAATTGCATAAACCAAAGGGTATATTAAAAATAGCACTCGTTAATGAAATATATTGACAAATTAATACTTGACAGTTGATAATACAAGAGAAAGTGCGAAATAAATGTGACACTATAATAGAAACAATTTACAATCTTTATGTGGCAATACGATACCATGAAAAGAAAATGATAAAAGGTACAATTACCATAGCATTCAGTAATGAAAATAAACAAGGATAATTTAAACATAATGATTTATGCCGAAAAAGCAACTGGTGCCGAAAAGCAACTGGTAAAAGGAAAATATTTCGTGTATGGAAAACTTTGATACATTACGATATTGGACACTTAGGAAATGAAGGTTTATGTTTCTCTTCTGGAGAACCCCTCTGGTCTGGAGTATATTTCACATGCTTTTTTCACAGATAGACTACAGACACACACACATACACGCACACACACAACCAGTACAATGCAAACAGTTATATGCTATAATCTTGTGGAATACGATAATTAAAATTGTTTGTTACTGAAGGCATTAGACTTAATTATGTACATAATATGCTAAAATGTCCATTACGTATATTATGAGCTCCAGCAAACCAGTTAATAATCATCAATGAAATAAGTGCTCATATATACTCAATATACAAACATCATATAATTTTCTGAATTAAACCTATTTATCTTGTTTTCTCATGTTGTGGATTTCTAAATTGTTTCAGCATAAAGTCCAAATATGAACGGGAGCTGATTATCACGTACGGTAATTTTTTCTGTATCCCATTATCCCTTAAGGTTAGCCCCATTAGTTTTGATATGTTAAGACGTTCGCCTCATTAATTTGGTGATTGTAAGACCTTTTGCCCAATTTCTGTCAATTTCAAGACCTTAAGTGCCATGTAGGTGTCGATTGTTTCCTGGCGAGCGACAGCAAGCCTGTAATATATGGGGAACCGGCCTTAGTCCAAGACATATTACGAAGGGGGGAGTCTTGGGGATGACATTTTAAGCTTGATGGAGGTCTAGGAAGCAAACTAAATACCTACCCTTAAACTGGCAACTTTATTAGGGCAACATTTCGAATTAGATTTCCACTGGTAGAAGCCACTTGACTGATGGAAGAAGGATATTATAGGTAAGCATCTCTCTCTCTCTCTCTGTCTCTCTCTCTCTCTCTCTCTCTCTCTCTCTCTCTCTCTCTCTCTCTCTCTCTCTCAATTTAATTCAGTACTTGAACGAAGAGTTGCCAAAAGCCTATTTGGACAAAAGCCTCATATAAATCTGTTTTAACCTCTTCAATATAACCAACTTAATAAGCTTAGGAAGGTTCTGTCGGAGTCATAAGGTTAGCTTTGCCTTTGCCCCTTTGAATCATATCTTTACTTACTGGAATTATATTGAATATTATTGTCAGCCAAACTACATATATGTTAAACTGGCCTAATTAATGTATTTATATATTTTCCCTGCTACACTTACCTTACAGTGTTCGCTTATGTTCCAATCATAGGCTTATGAACTGTTATTTCCTCCACTACCAGAAACCTGAAAAAAGAAAATATACATCTTTATCATATATACTGTATATACCATTCCTCTCTGCCCCTTGAGCCTCTCCAATTGCTATCACGATTTCTCTCTCTCTCTCTCTCTCTCTCTCTCTCTCTCTCTATATATATATATATATATATATATATATATATATATATATATATCTACCTAACTATCTCAGCCTCTCTCTCTCTCTTGCTTGTTATCGTCACCGTTGTCACCTTCACGGCGTTGATCACACCTTGGCAACGTAACATTCCAGACCACTTCTTCTGTGCTATTGGATTTGCTGATATCTGATGTGCCATGGTGAGAGAGTTATAAGGAGTTACAAATAATAGTTGGTATCGCACAGACCTTGCGGTCAATTCCGGGGAGAAACTCTAAGTGGAAATGATGAGATTGTATAGTGCACTTTTCTCATTACAGAGTGTGTACAATACTATCTACGTTCTTCTTGAACTATATTGAAGAACATATATGAACAACCTCTGAAGGAAGTTTTATCAATGAGGGAAAGAACTTATATGTGAAATTTTTTCCACATATACTAGTGCTGACCATTTGTTGTTGCTATTGTTTTCGCTAACTACTCTGGGGTATATCGAATCTTGTTAAGAACTTCACCCTCATGTGTTATTCCTTGACTTGGCTTGTCATTGGTACTGTATCTTCCCTTGTAAATACTGAGGCAAAAAAGTAATTTAGGGTTTTAGATATTTCAGTCTCACAAGAATATAGTTAGCCTATTAGATCCTTTGCTTATTTTGAATGGTTTTCTACCGCTCACATAGCTACAGAACTGTTAAGACCTTCTTTTCAATGGGCTTTAACCCTGAGTTCGTCATTCTGCATTGCTTCATTTATGGAATTTCAGCCTCCTCCACATATTTTTAACGAGTTCTAGATCTCTTTAGTCCTGAATTATATTTGAGAGAATGTTTGTTGTATGTGTGTGTGGTTGGGGTTGTTAATTATGTTCTGGTAATAATTAACTTTGTAGAGGGGTTTGTTAATTATGTTCTGAAAGTAATGAGGGAGGGGTTTGTACATTTTGTTCTGAAAATAATGAACTTTCACATATAGCGCTTTCTCATCAGCCGCATGTGCCAGACACTATTTTACCTATTTGTTTGATTGATGGCTAGATATGGGCCATAGTAGTCAATAGATCCCTAACCTATATCATTAATCCCATGCTTTTGATATAGTGTTGGGGCTGTTGCATCCTACACACTACTCTTATTAAACTATAATAAATGTGTACACCGGATTCGACTATTCACTCTGATACCTCTCCCTAGCATAGTAGAAACCCACATCCATACGGTGTAGTTTATGCAGCCCTAAACACCTCCTCATCTAATAGAAGAGGGCTGATATCTCAATAATTGTAAGGATAATGCATAAGTTCGTATTTTGTTGGCTGTGTTGATCAACATATGTTTAACGAAGTATGTAACAGGTGTAATGAGGGTTGTATTTTATTAACGTCATATATTTTTCATTTTTCATTTAGTGTGTTAGCTGCAAAATGTTTATACAATATAAACATCGATGCTCTCATTTTTCAAATAGTGAAACAGAGGTTGAACAATTATGCTTGGATCCCAGACACCACCCTTATCCGGGAATCAATAAATGTAAGTATAACATATATTATATTTTCATTAGACGATTAATCCTTCAGTAATAGATGACACCTTTTCCACTTTATTTTGACTATTATTAGATCATCTTAGACAATTATTTAACAATATGTGGGAGTTAAAAGGTGTAATATGTTAGAATTTACCCTAATGGTTTCAATGCATAGACTATAGAGCTATATCAAGAGCGGAGAAAGAGCAAGTAGAGAGGAGCCTAGTCATCGGTAATAATAAAGGAAGGAAGGAGAGAGAGCGAGAGAGTGTGTGTGTAGGGGGGGGGGGGGGGAATTGAGAGAGTAGAGAGGGGTTTTGGGAATTAGATTACTGTACGAGTGAGGCTTCTCCTTATCACAAGAAACACTCCCTCTCTCTCTCTCTCTCTCTCTTTTCTTTCTCATAAGGGGTACAAAGTGCGCAAGGAGGAATGAAGAACTTAGGTAGATCAGTTAGCTACATGGCATAGTAAGAAGCCGTTCAAATTATAGCACAGAACCCACCAAAGAATCGACAATTTGGTATAAGTGTTCAACATGGAAGAGAGCAGTTTCATGTTAACTCTTTGAAGATTGTGACGCATTTTGACAGCTTATGTCGGCTATCATTAGACGATTTTATACAATTTAAGGAGGATCTGTGAGAGTTATAAGGGTAAAGGCTATGAACCCTCTGTCTTCCATTTGCAAATGCAGTAGTCAGAATTTATGATAATGATGTTTACTGTCACCCAAATTATAATAATAAATGCGTCCATTGCAGCAGCAGGATTAATGCTGAATTAAATTATTAGACGGTAGCATAATTAACTCTTTCAGAAAGATGACGACAATTTAATCATATTCTGGTTACCAATAGACGATTATAATTAGCTTATGATCTACCTTTAGGACTCATAGGAGTTAATAAGATCTCAAGTAATCTGCTGCATAACACAGGTCCTTCTTAAACTGCGTAACATCATTGTATATAGCCAGAATAAAAGGTAAAATGGAGTCATCGTGCTGAAGGGGTCAATGTGTGAAAAACAAACAAATATTTGAATGAGGGAGAATACAGTTAAACTATTTCTATTGTAAGTGAGGTTGGTTTCAATTTATAAGTGGTTATTGAAAACTGAGAATCATCAATCAACTTTATTAACTGATTTCGATGAGGAATTTACTTATATTACAGTATTTTGCTATGGTTAGACATTTGCTTGCAGCTTAGGAAGGATTAATGGAAGTCATAGGGTTAACTTGGTTGTAATATTCCTTTAATTTAATGTCATTCCTAGGCAGCATTCCTAACATTACTTACAACATATATAATGGTATAACTTAATCATGACGCTATCGCACTTTCTGAAATGTGTATGGTTACCTTATTAGTATAAGCAATATGTTTAGTACACAATCTGGTGAGAATTATATGTTAAATAGTGTTTCGGTAGTAGAAATGTCGAAATTATTATTTATGAATGTTTCGCTGTATATACTGTAAGTGTGAGTACATTTGTTAATCCAACCACTACATGAAGGTAATAATATAACAAATTGAAACCGGTCAACACTATTTCAGAGAACAGGAGTAACAAAAGTAAGTAGATTAACACTTGCTGCAATGTTCATAGCGGGAAACACTCGCGTTGATCATTAATCTATATTTTCCGGACCTTCCTGCATAAAAACGATTATAAGTGCCAGATGCAACCTTACCTCAAACTCGGAATTATGTGCTGGTATTAAAGCAGTGAGCAATATTTTGTAAATTAATTATGCAAAAGTCAAACACTATCTGGTGGCTTGGGTGTTATTATCATATTTTGTTTAATTAGTATTGAAGATTTATATTTTTCTCCCAAGCATTGTATTTTTAGCTTTACCCTTAGACTAAAAAATTACATCCCCAAATCCCCTTCAAACAAGAATACCGGCCAGAACCATTTGAAAATATACCTTTACATTTTTAAGCGAAAACAGTATTCTTCCTAAATAGCAGGCTTGCTATCGTTGGGGCCAGAATATTTATCGACACCTGAAAGGGGAGAATGATCTTATAATCGCCAAACTACTGAGGTGAAACCTCTTAAACACTCCAAACTTATGGTGTAAAACAAGGAGGGAAAAAATTATTCACCTTCTATCAGACAGGGTTAGTCGAATTGTTGTGTCGGAACCCCCCAACCACCCAAGAGCTTTCCTGATGGTGACAAACGAACACCTGTAGAACCCACCACCAATGATAAAGACATTTCATCAACGAGATTCAAGCACTGTAAAACCCACTACCAATGATAAAGACAAATGTTCAACGAGCTTCAACTCGTGTTGAAGGGATTTAATTTTGTTATCGCCCAGCCAAGCACGAGAGTTTTTCAGGTTTAGTATATATCTCAAATACACGTGAGCTACTAAATATTTTGTACTCTCAGCCAGGACTCAAATCAGGGAAAGTCAGGACAAGAGTCCATGTTTGATTCAACTACACCACGGCGTGATAAAGAATAGCTAACCTTTTCCTATTTATAAAATATTAAGAAGGAGAAATCCTAATTGGAGAAAGTATTCCATTTCACACACAAGCCGAAGGACTCGTATTTCAGAGTACCACAAAACATGTATTCTCGTCCTGACTTTCCGTGGTTCGAGTCCCGGCTGAGATTACAGAAATGTTGTAGCTCACGAGTAAGTGCGACACATATTCAATATTAATAACTCTGGCGCTTGGTTGGGCGAACATTTAATAAAATCACTTCAACCCGAGTTGGCGTGGGAATAGCTGTACACATCCCTGTATGGTATGATGAAATAGGAGATACACTTCATATACATATATACACTTCATATACATATACAGTATACAGTATAGTCTCTAGTATTCGCTATTTAAAGACTAGCATAAATTATACAGTTTTAACTCGTACCATACTTTACATACACTGCATTTGCATATTACCGTACTGCTAGTACAAACCTGTTAACCTAAGTAAAGAATAATACCGAGAAGACTATCTCGATTTAGACACATTGAGAATTTACTTTATTTACATAAATATATATTTACTATAGTCTTCAAGAACTTCCAGTGCGGCCTGCAGGAACCGCCACACCCCAACATTGTGATGGTGTAGCAAGATTTATTATCGTGGCTGTAACACACACACACACACACACACACACTGCGACGGCCACATTCCTGCATGCATATCATAGCAAGATCTTGGGACGGAGAGTAGGACGAAGGGAGAGGCAAGAATGAAGAGAGGAAGGAAGGTAGGAAGGAAGAGAGAGAGTGGAGGAAGGAAGGAAGAGAAAATGGAAATAGGAAGAACAGCGTAGAAGTAGAATGGAGGGAAAAAAGAAGAGAAGGAAACATGGATATGCTAGGAAGAGAGGAGAGTGTTTGGATGAGAGAATAAAATGACAGAGGAATGGAAGAACACAAGAGAAATTGAAAACGAAGACCAAATATGGTACAAAGGAGTACAAAGGAGTACAAAGGAAATCAAGCAACAACAGATCTAGTGACCCTTCTAGGCTGCTTGTCCTCCAAAACACTGAGGATCAGGTGTCCAAACAGTGGTTTAGAGTGGGTAAGGGAACATTGGAAAGGGAACTACTGCCCTGCCACTAACGTGGCAGGACTAGGAAGTTAGTAGGGGACATATGGGTTAGTAACTGAGGGGAGGATAAAGTTATTCATTTACAAACGCAGTCAGTCGCGGGTTTGATGCGAGATATTTGTCTAGGCGGAATTTAAATGAATCAACGGTGCTGCAGTCTATAACGTCTCGGGGAAGCCCATTCCACAAGTTGACAACTCGATTGAAGAAGAAATTCTTAGATTCGTGCGAGTTAAAAGATTTACCAATAATTTTGCAACCGTTTCCCCGCGTATAATTAGATTGGTCGATAGTGAAGTACTTACTACAGTTCATATTGTCGATGCCTTTGATGATTTTGAACACTTGAATTAAGTCGCCTCTTAATCTGCGCTGGGTTAAAGGAAATAGATTTAATTTTCTAAGACGCTCTTCGTATGGTTTGTTCTTTAGGCTAGGTATCATTTTGGTAACTCTACGTTGAACTCGTTCTAGCTTGTTTATATCTTTTTGGTAATAAGGGCACCAGGATTGAACGCAGTATTCCAGAAGAGGGCGGACTAAGGAATTGTAAAGGGTTAGGATAACTTCTTTGGATTTATGCTCAAATGACCTGCCTATAAAGCCAATTATTTTGTTTGCCTTCTTAACAACTTCTGAACATTGTTGACTCGGTTTTAGGTTACTCGATATTGTTACTCCCAGATCAGTTTCTCTGTTTACATTCTTAAGCTGAGTGCCATTCATCGAATAGTTTGCTTTCTCATTTAGGTATCCAACATGTAGTACTTTACATTTATCCGCATTGAAACTCATTTGCCAAATTTGGGCCCAACATGACAATTTATCTAGATTGTGTTGCATATCGCCAACTTGTTCTTTTGAGAGTACGCTATTTGCAATTTTTGTATCGTCAGCAAATTTTGAGATTGTGCAGGTGAGACCCTCATCTATGTCATTGATGTAAATTAGAAAGAGAATTGGTCCTAGTACCGATCCCTGGGGTACCCCGCTACTTACATTGGTCCATTTAAATGCCTTACCGTTTATGACTACCCTTTGCTTTCTGTTGCTGAGCCAATTTTCTATCCATTTCAACACACCGTCTTGTATTCCATGCGCTTTTAGTTTTAGCAGTAAACGTTTGTGGGGAACTTTGTCAAAGGCCTTTTGAAAATCAAGGTATATAATATCTACAGCTTTACTCTCATCGTAGAGGTTGAGGATATCGTGGAAGAAGTCTAAGAGGTTTGTTAAACAGGAACGTTTTTTACGAAAGCCGTGTTGAGTATCTTTAAGTATGTTATTTTCCTCTAAGTGATTTACGAGTCTGTCTCGTATGACCGTTTCTAGCATTTTACATACAACTGAGGTTAAGCTAATTGGACGATAGTTACTGGGTAGGGATTTGCTGCCTTTTTTGAATATCGGTGTTACGTTGGCTAGCTTCCACTGATCAGGCATAGTTCCAGACTGCAAGGATTTATTGAATAGTAATGTCAGTGGTTTGGAGAGCTCATTCTTAGCTTCCTTTAGAACTCTAGGCGAGATTGTATCAGGTCCTGGCGTTATATTTACCTTGAGTTTATCTAAACAATTCAATACTTCTCTCTCTGTAACGGTGATATTGCTTAGAACATCTGAATTATCAATCTGAATCGGCGATGGTGTAGGGATATCACTGAGGTCTTCTGTTGTAAAAACTGATGCAAAGAAGGTATTAAGGGCATTACTCATTTGTACTTCGTCTTTAGTGTATTCTCCATTTTCATCGACTAACGGTCCAACAGTTGAAGTAACTACTTTTTTCTTTCTGATATAACTATATAATTCTTTCGGGCTTGTTTTACTTTGATTCGCAATATGTAACTCTAGGGTCTTTTTACTTTGCGTCGTAGCTCTACAAATTTCACCCGTTCTTCGTCATTTTGTGAGGATTTTAATCTATCATTAGCAAATTTTTTAGCAAGCAGGCAGTTTGAAATATCTTTATTCCACCATTTGGGCTTATTATTATGGCCTGGACGCCGTATTTTCGATGGTATGCAGTCTTGCACTGCTTTTAGGTAAGTGGTTTCGAATAACTTCCAAGATGTTTTTATGTCGTTATTGTTAATTAAAAAGCTCCAGTCAGTTTCTTTAAACATAGCTCTAAGTTTATGGAAGTTTGCTTTCTTGAAATTAGGGACTTTTTCGATGCTACTATTTGGTTCGTTACTAGTAAACTTTAAAGTGAAAGTAATCGTACGATGGTCGCTGTTACTGAATTCATCACCAACATTCAAATTCTCTATCAATTCTTCTTTTGTTGCAAGTACAATGTCAAGAACGTTATTATCACGGGTCGGCGTTCGAACAAATTGATAAAGCGAACTCTCTTGCAAGTTCGTATACAAGTCATGTCCGGAGTGTGAAGTAAGAGTATCGCCCCACTTGGTCACAGGTAAATTAAAGTCGCCAAAAATTACGGTATCTTGTGAGTTACTTACATCTGCAATTTGTTCGTAAATTTCTCGGTCAGTTTGCACTGATTGAGCTGGAGGTCTGTATATTAACGCAAGTATTATTTTTGTACCTTTATTATTCTTTATTAGCACAAAAGATGTGTCGACGTTCACAATTTGAGGTTTTGACACGAGGGTCGGGTTAAGACTTTCTTTGATATAAAATAAAACTCCACCTCCATTTTTATTTATTCGGCTGTTCTCAAACATTACATAACCGGGAAGTGAATACTCTGCTAAAAAGTCTCTATCTTCTGTATTGAGCCAAGATTCTGTAATGCCAATCACATCATAATTTTCTGTAAACACTAGTTCCTCTAAATCTGAAAATTTATTGCGTATGCTATGAGCGTTTGCATAGAAAACCTTTAAAGTTGCGGTTTTAGAACTCGCAGAACGTTCTTTCATCGAATTTTTGGTTCTGGTCGGATCTACATTTACATTCATGGCTGTCCTCGGTCCTCGGTCGTTATCCCTGACGGTTTTGAATTTGGGTCGTGTTGGTGGAGCTTTATCCAAATTCGCGGTTCTTGACGGATTAGTATTTAATTCCTTTGTAGGTTGCCGTCCTCGCTGTCTTCGGTCCTCCTTCCTGGTTGTCCTGTGCTGAGTCGATTTCTTCTCCGAAAATCCTTCACCGCATGGTTGAGAAGACGCCCAAAAACGTGCTGCTCCCACCTGGTTCAGATGAACTCCATCGTCCGAAAACAAATAGTCATCGTAGTAGAAATTGTCCCAGGTGTTGACGAATCCCACGTTCTCCTTCCTGCAGAGGTTTGCTAGACAACGATTTGTGCTGGTGGCTATGTTGTAAAATCGGCTCTCTACACCGAGCCGGGGGACGATTCCTGAGACGATGATCCTTGATGACTTCTCCTTAAACGACTTGATCAGCTGCTGGTACTTTAAAAGCAAATCTTCCGACCGGGTGTAAGGATGAATGAACGTTGAAATACTGTATATACTTCACCAGAAAACTTTACAAATTTATGTCGAAGGGGGGTCTTTAGGTGTATCTTAATTTATATATTATTATTGCTTTCAGCTTGATGGATGCCCAGGAAGCAAACATATTAAACACAAAATACCGTCAGTACTTGTCAGGTATTGATGTTCGAAATGTACGAACATCTTGGCGCAAAATGTTTGATATTGGAGGTGATGTATGTGACATAATATACTGTATGCCGGTAGAGCTACTATAAGATAAAACACTAACTTGGATTTGTGAAAGAAGATGATAACAAAGAGAGATAAGATAAATAAAAGATGATGAAGGGTAGCAATGTGAA
Organism: Paralithodes platypus; assembly: GCA_032716605.1. Lineage (NCBI taxonomy): Eukaryota > Metazoa > Arthropoda > Malacostraca > Decapoda > Lithodidae > Paralithodes > Paralithodes platypus. Next base: position 17,460,019 of record CM064563.1, on the reverse strand, counting down.
ATGAGACTAGGAATATGGAAGGTAGAAGAAATTTAGGAGACGTAAATTCAAGGTGTTATAGAGGATGTATAATGCGAAGTGACGTGATTTTGAGAGAGAGAGAGAGGGGGGGGGGGAGAGTCACGCAACTATCTATCACACTGATAATGAATAATGATATCATAAACTTCCGTCATACAACAGTAGGCAAAACAAACCAGTCACTATTATAATATAAATCACATTCAATATACATATTCCAAACACCATGAACATATATGTCATACTCTGCCAGGCCCCTGCAATATACTTTATTTATGCAAGCAAGTACAAAAAATATAGAGAACAATATATATATATATATATATATATATATATATATATATATATATATATATGGTGTGTCCCAAAATAGGCGTGCTGAACTTCAGGATGTGATTATATAAATGATACTAAGCTTAAAATGTTTTATAACCAAAATTCAAAATCTCAATCATTAAAGAAATATTGATGACTTTATGTAGTGTCCTCACCCCACACCACTGTAATGGACTCTTCCATGACAAAGGGTTTCCAACTAGTTCAATGTGAGGTAACATGTATCTAATCACTTTGTAACTTACAAAATTATAATATCCTGTTTGTGTGCATGTTTAGTTATATTTATGATACAATCCGTCCATGTTCTAATCCGAGTCTACGCTTTAAGTTATCACAGGTTTCCTTTAATGAAGAGTTATTCAGCCTGTACATACGTATTATTGTTTCGATGTGAATGAGGGAGACGAAAGGCACAACTGCCTGCAGCGAGTGGGCCCCCCCCCCCCCCCAAGAGTTCAAAGAGTGACAGGGCCAAAATCAAGGGACGTTCGAGCTAAAATGCCTGGACACACAGAGTTTAAAGCAAATTAAGTCATAGGAAGAGGGAAAGACCGATTCTGGGAGAGAGCTCCAGAGCTCAGCAGTTGAATAGAAGAAAGTTTGAGAACAGTGTTTCCCTCTTGGGTTGGAGAGTTGCACAGAGTTGGGGTGGGATTGTGTTGCGAGGCGGGCACCACGCACCCCACGTAGAGGAGGTGATACACACTGGGAAAGCTCCGAGGAACACTGAGCATTGTAGCAGCGACCAAATATCGAGAGAGATGCAACATTGCGGCGAAGAGAGAGAGATTGCAGAGAGTTGGTGAGTGGACGGCAGTTAATGACAAGAAAGGCTTTCCCTTCTACTTTGTCTAGAAGCGCGGTGTGAGAGGATCCTCCCCACACATGTGAACAACACTTAACACAAGGACGCACTGTGCCCCTGCACAGAGCAAGAAGCTGCACAGGGGTAAAGAACCCTTTGAGGCGGCTGAGCACACCCAGCTTCTGGGAGGCCGCCTCAGCGAGACTGGTAATATGGTCCCTCCAAGCGAGAGCAGAAGAAAAAAAGACACCAAGAACATTGAGAGAAGATGAAGGGTTGATTTTTGTATTGTTGAAGAATAAGGGATAGTCCTCTGGAGGTTCCTGACTGGTAGTAAGATGGATAAATTGAGTCTTGGAAGCATTAAATGCAATAAGGTTTTCTCTACCCCAACTGGAAATAGCTAGATCAGAAGATAAGTATTTTATGGTTTAATTAATTTACTTTTGAGGGACTGCTGGCTGGGGCATTCTGGAAACCTAATTGAGTGGTGTAAGGTAGAGACATCTGCATACGAATGGATGGGACTGGATGTACAGTTGAGAAGATCATTTATGAAAATTAGAAAGAGAATAGGAGACAGGACTGAACCCTGAGCAACACCGGAGTTGATAGGATGAGGAAGTGAGCGATGGCCGTCCACAACTGTAGCTATGGAACGGCCGGAAGGGAAATTAGAGACAAAGGAACAGATGGAGGGACAGAAACCGGAGGGCAGTTTGTAAATCAAAGATTTGTGCAAGACTCCATCGAAGGCCCTCGACATGTCTAGTGCAACAGAAAAAGTCTCACCGAAGTCCCGAAAGTTGGATGACCAAGAGTTAGTAAGATATGAAAGAACATCACCAGTATAGCTACCCTTAAGGAAGCCATACTGGCGATCTGACAGCAAATTATGAGAAGAGAAATGTTTAAGAAATTTGGAAGCAAGAATAGTTTAAAAAACTTTAGATATACAAGAGATGAGAGCAATTGGACGACAGTTGGAACGCTGAGAGCGGTCAACCTACTTTGGGACAGGTTGAATGAGAGCAAACTTCCAGCGAGAAGGGAAGACGTTAGAGGAGAGACAGAGACGAAAGAGTTTGCCTAGGCAGGGGGTCAGCACGGAAGCACAGTTTTTTAGTACAACAGGAGGAACACCGTCCGGACCGTACGCCTTCTTAGTATTAAGCCCAGAGAGGGTAGAAAGTAAATGTTTAGAAGAGATTAGGATATTAGGCATAAGTAGGAGAGAGGGGGGTGGAGAGGGAGGAATAGCACCGGAATCATCCAAGGTAGAGTTTCTAGCAAAAGATTGAGCGAAGAGTTCAGCTTTGTCAGAGGAAGAAGTGATGGTTGTGCCATCAGAGTGGAAAAGGGGAGGGAAATACGAGGAAGAAAAATTGTTGGAAAGGTTTTTGGCTAGATGCCAGAAAGCTTGGGAAGAGCTAGAAATGGATAGTTCAGTGCATTTATTATTGATGAAAGAGTGCCTGGCAAGTCGAAGAACATATTTGGCTTGATTCAGGGCAGAAACATAGGAAGAATGAGATTCTTGAGTTTTAAGGCGTCGGTACCGTTTGAATGCTTCTTCCTTGCTGTGGACACCAGTAGAATAAGCGTGAGTAAACCAAGATTTGTTTTAATTAGACTGAGAGAAAGAAAATGGAATGTACACTTTCATGCTCGAGACGATTACCTCGGTAATGCGTTCATCAGTCTCCGAGGGTCCCCAGCCACGGAAGCAGAAGTCATGTATGTATGTAATTGTATATGTATGTATATACTCAGGCACAAGCCACATAGCTGGGGGTGGCCGACTCAAGACAGAGACCAAACAGAAACAAATTTAAAGTTCCAATTCTTAGGGTCCAGAACCACCTTCGCGTATCCTCGCTCCTTGCTTGTCTAGTCAAGTAGGAGAATTGTAAAAGGGGATGAGGATTGCTACCCCCTACCCCCAGAAGGAAAAGTATGACAGTAAAAGAGACAGATATAAACGGCTAAGGTTGGGTGGAGGATGCCAAACCTCACTCTGGATAGGACTAGCCTCACGCAACTGTACATAATATATATGTACAGTTTCATAATATAATGTACGAACTATCCACACACTTTTATGTGACTATGCAATGACCCATCTAGGTTGTATAAAAGCAAATAGCGTCCTGGTCAGTAGAAATCGAAGGAAAACAGACAAAGGAAGAAGACATATAAAAGGAATGGCGAATAATACAAAGGAACCAAAGGAAGACATACAAATACCATAACGGAGACATGCAACAGGAGTATAACAATTATGGGAGATGAAAACTACATTATTTTTACCATATTTTTAACACCAGTAACACCCCAAATGAAAATAATGAAAGCATGTGATTCTTCCAGGATATCACATATATTCTATATTTTATCAATTTCACCACAACACCAAACACCTCCAATGAAATTAATGAAAATATATATGTGATCCATCGGGATTCGAACCGGGGTCATCACACACATATTTTTAAACACTCTAAACCATTACACAATCAAGACGGTTAAAAGTTTATTCATACGCCTACGACTTATTATCTATTCTCGAATACTGGATATTAATCTAATCATGTTCATATTCCCAACCGCGCTATGGTAGCCTACTGTTTAAGTGAGAGGAATTAATATTAATGGGGCACAGATCATATAGACCGGCCTCGCTACGAAATATCCCTGAACCTAATGATAATCTATATTTTATTAATTTCACCAAAACACCAAACACCTCCAATGAAATTAATGAAAGCATATATGTGATCCACCGGAATTCGAACCTGGGTTATCACACACAAATTGTTAAACACTCTAACCATTACACCACCAAGACGGTTAAAGGTTTATGCACACAACTACGACTTATTATCCATTCTCGAATACTGGATATTAATCTAATCATGTTCACATTCCCAAAACCGCTTATAGATCGGCCTCGGTACGAAATATCCCTAACGCTTTAACAATTACTCCATCAAGACATTTGTAAGTACAGCGCATGACCACAAAGGTAACATTGAAAAGTAACTGAAGATATAATAGCCGAGGAAAATATACAGTATATAATGACAAACAAAGAGAGGCAAGGAGTGAGGTTCTTATGAAAATGGAATATTAGCGCCGTGACTAAAATATTATATTTCCCAAGCATAATAAAATCGACTAACATTAGACAAATTAAATTATTAAGGGGAGATGGTTGAAACTTTTGGTCCCCCTTCCCCTTCATGTTTAGCCCCATTAGCTTTGTGATTTTAAGACGTTCGTGCACTAGTTTTTCGCTTTTAAGACCTTCAATCCCGTGTCTTTGTCAATATTAGGAACTTTTGTGCCATTTACGTGTCAATTTTTTCCTGGCGAACTTGTAATTTTAGGAGGAAGCGGCCTTAGGCCGGAACAATTTTCCAGCGAAAAAATTTAAATTTTATCTTGAATGAGGGTATAGGGTGTGTTATATTAAGGTTGATTGAGGTCTAGTGAGGAAAGTAAAAAAATAATAAATACATAAATAAATGGACCCAAAAATATACCCTACCTCCTTAACCCAAGAATGGCAAGCGTCCTCATATGAATCTGAACCCTACGAGGGTGAGCGTCCTCATATAAGCCAAGGCAAAAAAAGCCTTTCAAAACATCCCACTGGCACTCAAAACAAAAGAATGTGTGATTAGGTGAGATAATTCCCCTATATACCTCCAATCACTCGTCCACATGTATCGAATCCCACCCACCCACCACCTTCCCCTCCCCCCTTCAATTATCATCTATTTTTCCTCTTATTCCCTTGTTTATCAGTTTATTTTCCGCAGCAATATCTCCCACCCGGTTTCAAGGTCATCTGGGACGCATATAGAGATTGTGGCAAGAGAGAAACTTCACTAGCGAGACATCAGTCTGGCTTCAGGCCTCGAAAGGGGAGGGTGTATGTATCGTGCGCCTCTCACCTCATGACTTGACGGTCGGTCGGCAATAGTTCGTCTTTTTCACCCCCTAAATACTATGCCCACTTGTTTTATTGTTGATACATGTTAATATCTTCATATTAAACGTAAAATAGACGTATATGAATAAGTAATAACGATATTTATCGTAAAATTACAAAATTCGTTGGGATTTACCCACAATACCTTCGCCCAGCGGGACGTTTTACCATAGGCTAGCCGTTCTCAGGTTAAAAAGTAAATCTTTATAAAAGTAAAGTGGTTGTCTTTGACACTGCCTTCATGTTATGCACTCATACATATATCTTGCTCTCCTACACTCCACTGTCATACATTCTCATTGCAACAATAATTTCTACCTCTGTTAATAGTACTCAATGTATTCTTAAATTTTGGAAAGGGTGTTGCCTATACCATATCGAATATAGAATAAGCAACTGAGTGTATATTTATTCAGTTTATGAAGGAATTGTAGGAGTTAAGAGGGGTACGTAAAATATATTTTACAGCCTTGATTACTAGAGACTTCTCCTAAGCTGCATGAAAACGTATAATGATTTAAGAATATAAGAAAGAAATATGTCCTTAAATACTGATATGGTTAACGCACACCTAATTTTCATATCTTCCTGGTTTCATAAGGCCAGAGTCAGAATACACCCATACATTACATTCTCAAATATTTGCTTTGCTATATTTATGAATCCTTTCAGGAGACGTTATATTATATTTAGGTCGATCTATTCAATAATTTAATTCTTAGTTTCCTCGCTGGGTCTCCATCAAGCTATAAAAAAAAAAATCCCAAGATCCCCCTTCAAGATGGATTTGCACATTTTGCGGTAGAAAAATTATTTGTATCGGCCGAAGGCTAGCTCTTCGTAAAATTACAGGCTCGCTATCGCTCGCCAGGAAAATATCAACACCTAACTGGCACGAAAGGACTAAATATTGTCAACAAAATGGAACGAAAGTTTTTAAATTCGTCAAACTAATGAGGTGAATATCTTAAAATCTCACAACTAATGGGGCTAATCATGAGGGAAAAGGGGGTTCAGAAAAACCTAATACCTCCCCTTAACATTTTGCATTTGCTGGGCTGGCTTCATAAAATTCCTATCTCCATACATTGCTTAGTCATATTTAAAAACAAACTGTATTGAGGTTCTTTCCTACAAAATAATGTCGAGTTTCCTTGCATTATTCCTTTTCTATTCAGTTGTAAATTTGTGTTCTTGAATTTGAGTCAATAATCATTATTCCATTGTCTATAAGCTGCTCAGAACTGGCCAAAGTACCTGGTTATATATTCGCTTTTTTTTTTTTTTTTTTTTTTTTTTTTTCTATATTCCCACTTACTTCCTCTCGGGCATAGGCTGAGAGCCTTAACATTCACCGCTTTACAATGAACAGTGAAGCCCGTGAGGTCTTGTTCCAGTCTAGGGAGTGAGACATGTGAAGCACGCAGAGTACAACGAGCACCTGCCATCTTGCCTTCACATGAGGCACGGTGCTCACTCCTGGCCCGAAACGACCCCATCTCTGAAACCACCTCGTTCCCGCGCTTCACAGTCTCACCCCCTACACTCGGACTCTCACACTTACACACACACAACGCCACCTGTTGAGCAGATAACTCACCAGGCATTGCACCCCTATAGCATATTTTGAATATGGGAATATTCATACAGTGCTATTTAATCAGGGAACAATGAGGGTATTTTATTGACGTTTCGGTGGGCTTGTGGTAATGCACTGATACCAGGTACAGCACAAATTCCATCCCAATAATATCTTCCCATTGATACATCGGGATTTGAACCCGGGACCTTTGGATTACCAGGCCAGTGGCAACACCACTCCACCACACCTCCCCTTTGCATATACTAAGCTGAGGAAAAGGTGCAGGTCAGGCCACAGCGGCCTCCCGGGAAGGAGGCTCAAACAACAGGAACTAAGGAGAGGCTGCGGCGGGGCAACAACACTCCCGGGACGTAAGGATGGAAGGGGAAAGGGAAGCAATGCACTATGGTACCCAGCAGGAAAAGATGTATGGTGTAGAGAAGAGGCCTGGATGGTAAAACCAACACAAACCCTAGAGGCTGTAGGCAGCCTAGGGCACTGACAGGGAAAGTGGGGCCAATGAAGGAACCCCAAACAAAGCCGAAGACCGTGCCGGGTCCAAAGCCAACCATCGTGGGCGCTACATTACTTCTGCGGGCAATCCACGAGTCAGAGGTCCAAGGAGGCGCAGTACCCCACCAACCAGAGAGGAACAAAGGTGGCACAGGGTGAAGATGCCGGCACAGATGGGTGAACAGAGGATGACGAAAGCAAAGCAGGGCAGCATGGAGGAAGCGGATGAAGCCGGGGGAAGAGGCTGCAGAACCACCAGCAGATGAACACTGGGACCGCCTAAAGTTCCCCCAAATATAGCCATAGATTTGGCTGAGCACGGGGACGTCTGCATGCGACTGCGGACCAGCAGCAACTCCTACCAAATTTGGCAAATGAGTTTCAATGCAGATAAATGTAAAGTACTACATATTGGACACTAACAATAGGTGTAGTTACAATATGATCGCTTTACTTTTTCCATTTTTGATCTAATTTTGCAATGAGGGAGTTTGCAATTAGGTACAAATTAGGTGACAAATATCTCGGGTTGCTGTGTCGAAATGGTTAAGAAATAGAACAAAATGGAGCGGTCGTATTGTAGGGAATTTTATGCCCTTTCCAATGACACCAGAATCATTGTTGTAGCATGTTTGGTTACGGAGATAACTCGCCGACAAGTGAACTTTCTTACGTGAGGTACTAAGGCACGAGAGCTGTTGCAAGCCAGCCGGCCAGCCGCACCTTACCTCTCTCGCGGCTTGGAGCACACTGCTCTTTCTCCTCCACCACCACCACACCCTTCGTTGTTACCAGGGTTGAGTACCAGATACTGCTAGGAAAAATATCTAAGAAGGTCATATTTTCACCAAAAATTCATTTTTTCATATTTTTTGTTTGCAGTTCCGAAACCAATAAAGCATTTTCTACGCGTCTGCGCGACCCGCGACCCGCGAAAGTTTGAAACTAGCCCAGAAATAATTATGCTTCCAGACGGAATATTGCCTCAGGATTTTAACTGATGATAGAGGGATGGGTGATGATGCCATATATCGGGTTGCCGTTTTGAGCTACTTTTCCGATTAAATAGGCGGCCGGTGAGCCGCCGGTCCCGGATGACCCCCTTAAGAGTGTAGACAGAGAAACCGATCTGAGAGTAACACTATCGAGTAACCTAAAACCGAGTCAACAATGTTCAGAAATTGTTAAATAATAAGACAAACAAAATAATTGGCTTCATAGGCAGGTCATTTGAGCATAAATCCAAAGAAGTTATCCTAACTCTTTACAATTTCTTAGTCCATCCTCTTCTGGAATACTGTATTCAGTCCTGGTGCCCTTATTACCAAAAATATATAAACAAGCTAGAACGAGTTCAACGGAGAGGTACTGAAATAATACCTAGCCTAAAGAACAAACCATACAAGGAGCGTCTTGTTCAAATTCGTCAAAGGTATCGACGATATGAACTGTAGTAAGTACTTCACTATCGACCAGTCTAATTACACGAGGGGAAACGGTTGCCAAATTATTGGTAAATCTTTTAACTCACACGAATCAAAGAATTTCTTCTTCAATCGAGTTGTCAACTTGTGGAATGGGCTTCCCCGAGACGTTACAGACTGCATCACCATTGATTCTTTTAAACTTCTCCTAGACAAATATCTTGCATCAAACCCGCAACTGACTGAGTTTGTAAATGAATAACTTTATTTTATTTCCACCTCAGATTCATCAAGGATTATTGCGTATATATATTACTAAGACGTTAATCTCTTTTTCCCAGATATACGAAAAGTCCTTATAACTGTGCTATGTTACTAACCCATCTGTCCCCTACTAACTTCGTAATCATGCAACGGACATTAGTTCCAGGGCAGTAGTCCCCTTTCCAATTTTCCCTTACTAACTCTAAACCACTGTTTGGACACTTGATCCATAGTGTTTTGGAGGACAAGCAGCCTAGAGGGGTCAGTAGATCTGTTGTTGCTTGACTTCCTTTGTACTCCTTTGTACTTCCATTGATGCCTTAAAGAGAGTTTTCTCTCATAAGGCTTAGCCAGTTGACTTCCATGTATTAAAATGCTGAACTTATTGTATATATGAAGGCTAAATAAATATTTGAATTTGAAAACAAACAAAATTGAATTTGAATTTGAATTTGATGTATGAGTTGGAATTTTCCGTTGTTTGTGGATATATTAGGGTGATATTTTATTGATTATCTAGGAGTAACATTTCAAGAGACATATCATTCAAACTAGTTGTTTTATATTCTCAAGTATTCATGTGTTATATTCTCCAACCTCCCGTTCCTGCCTCCACTTCAACGCGCCCACTGACAAGATAAAAATACGGAACTTTACTTTAACAAGATATTTCATTCTTGACTGAAGGTATTTCATCTCACTTCACGTGTGTGAACATATTCCACTACACAACACAAAGGTAAGTATGCAATATATACCCGCAATTGTGGCAAATGATTTATGCATAATAATTTGAATTCTTACTGGAATATAGCATACCATAAACAGTAAATACTTAACTCAACACACATATACACGTGTGCAAGGGTTTTAATTTTGTTTTATTGTGTGTGTTGAACTATAGATTTACTGTAACCTATATACAATTAAAGTTATATGGTTTCTGTATATATATTTTCTTTCTTTAGGAAACTCTTTTGAAAAAAATGGTCCTCCATAAACTGGCACGAGTTAAGAAGTTGCAACACACGCGCACACACACACACACACACACATACAACACATACAACACACACGTGCATGCTTACGTGTGCATTTCTCATTTGCTTAAACCTAAATAACACTATCCAGATCAAACCAAGCCTAACCTAACCTATCCTGATTAACCTAACCTAAGACACTCTTGAAAGTATTTAACACATGCGTGTACACTTAAGCCGTCAGTTCATTCTCTTTTTACACATATACCCACAAATATAAGGAATTTGTACCCATGACACCGTCAATGCTTGTCCACACACACACGCTTGTCCACACACACACACACACACACACACACACACACACACGTTAAAATGAATTAGCGCACTACACTTGAAAGTTCACTTTGTTAGAACCCATTAATTTAAGTTACACTTACGAAGACAAATAATAGCTTGTTACACTCCTACGCTGCAATATATGTAAGTGCAATTTGAAACTGTAACAATAATGATAAGTATAATTATTGTTTTCCATAGCAATGTAAGTATTGTCTAGGACTTTTGAACATATTTGTGATACATATTACAAATGTACTTATAATGAAATATAGAGACTCGATATTGTTTAAAATATTTACAAATGTATACTTTAAACATTTATATACATTTCGTATGTTATAGTTTCTCATCTCCGCCTCATGTGTTGTAGAATGTTATGACTGTACTGTACAGCAGTGGGTCCAGGCAGGAGAGTTGTGACGTACTCTGTTATGAAGTGCTCCTACTATACTCACTTTACAACACACGTCAACCACTAGGGAATGTTATGACTGTACTGTACAGCAGTGGGTCCAGGCAGGAGAGTTGTGACGTACTCTGTTATGAAGTGCTCCTACTATACTCACTTTACAAGACACGTCAACCACTAGGGAATGTTATGACTGTACTGTACAGCAGTGGGTCCAGGCAGGAGAGTTGTGACGTACTCTGTTATGAAGTGCTCCTACTATACTCACTTTACAACACACGTCAACCACTAGGGAATGTTATGACTGTACTGTACAGCAGTGGGTCCAGGCAGGAGAGTTGTGACGTACTCTGTTATGAAGTGCTCCTACTATACTCACTTTACAACACACGTCAACCACTAGGGAATGTTATGACTGTACTGTACAGCAGTGGGTCCAGGCAGGAGAGTTGTGACGTACTCTGTTATGAAGTGCTCCTACTATACTCACTTTACAACACACGTCAACCACTAGGGAATGTTATGACTGTACTGTACAGCAGTGGGTCCAGGCAGGAGAGTTGTGACGTACTCTGTTATGAAGTGCTCCTACTATACTCACTTTACAACACACGTCAACCACTAGGGAATGTTATGACTGTACTGTACAGCAGTGGGTCCAGGCAGGAGAGTTGTGACGTACTCTGTTATGAAGTGCTCCTACTATACTCACTTTACAACACACGTCAACCACTAGGGAATGTTATGACTGTACTGTACAGCAGTGGGTCCAGGCAGGAGAGTTGTGACGTACTCTGTTATGAAGTGCTCCTACTATACTGACTTTACAACACACGTCAACCACTAGGGAAGACTACAGTATATTAGGCCGGGCAGGGGGAGGAACTTACAGTAATTGGGTCAAATATTGATAATGTACACGAATGGGTAAGGTTTTAGTGGACAGATGAAGAAGGGGTTATGGGCAGGAGAGAGAGGAACAGCAAGGGGAAATTGTTATGTATATATACAGTATATTTAGTTATTGTTATGTATATATACAGTATATTTAGTTATTGTTATGTATATATACAGTATATTTAGTTATTGTTATGTATATAAACAGTATATTTAGTTATTGTTATGTATATATACAGTATATTTAGTTATTGTTATGTATATATACAGTATATTTAGTTATTGTTATGTATATATACAGTATATTTAGTTATTGTTATGTATATATACAGTATATTTAGTTATTGTTATGTATATATACAGTATATTTAGTTATTGTTATGTATATATACAGTATATTTAGTTATTGTTATGTATATATACAGTATATTTAGTTATTGTTATGTATATATACAGTATATTTAGTTATTGTTATGTATATATACAGTATATTTAGGTATTGTTATGTATATATACAGTATATTTAGTTATTGTTATGTATATAAACAGTATATTTAGTTATTGTTATGTATATATACAGTATATTTAGTTATTGTTATGTATATATACAGTATATTTAGTTATTCATGTATTTATTATTGTGTGTTGTTAGTATCCTCCCTAGACCCTCATCAAGCTTAAGAATGGTACCCCCAAGATCCCCCTTCCAGACATATGTGTGCCCCAGTCGAACGCCGGCTTCTCCTAAGTCGCAGGCTGGCAATCGAAACCAGGAAAAAATCAACACCTAAATGGCATGAAAGGTCTTGATATCACCAAACTAATGTGACGATTGTCTTAAAATTTCAAAACTAATGGAGCTAAACATGAGGGAGAAGGGAGCCTTGAAACCATTAAAAGGATGGATTAATGCGATGTTAAAATATAAGATGAAAATGTGTAGACGAAGTTTTAGTGGAAAGTGTAAGTGGTTGTGAAAAGGGGAGAGTGGGGGATTAGATGTGTGGGGTGGGGGGGATATATTGTTAGTGGGGTGTCCGATAATCTGTATCAGAGTCTAGCAACTGCTTTAATGTAACGGTCTGTGTGTCTGTGTCAATTTGTTTTGTTTTCCTGAATTTGGCGATTCTAAGACATTTCACCCCATTTCTTTGTCAATATTAGGACCTTTCAAGCCATTTATATGTTGATTTTTACCTGGCGAGCGATAGCTAGGGGGCGTTCTATAAATCTTGATAGAGGTCTAGGGAAAAAAACTAAGAAAATAATAAATAAATAAATAAACCGACCAAAATATATAACCTCGCCCCTAATTATTGTTAAGGGTTAGCAACTGTTCCTATAATGTGATCGGTTTGGTTTTAATAACACTTAAATGTTTGATGAAGTTTCTTCTGAATCCATCCAGAAATGTTATTAATGCAATTCATGCATAAATACGGACAGACAAACAAAACGATGATAGTATAGGCCTCAAAACAAAACAATAGGCACATAACAAAAGGCACAATTCATTTTTAGTGGCCGAACTGATATGTGTTCTCCTGTCACCTCTGTTCTCCTTTCTCAAGTCTTTTGCTGATCCTCCCTACCCCTTGTGAGAGTAAAGGCTGGCTACTGACTGACTGAATCCTCTTCACCCTTATGGTTGGAAATGCCGAGTAATATATATTTTCAATTTCTTTCCTTCCCTCTCCTGCTTGTGGTATCAGTTTCCAGGTTCTGTTAGTGTTGGTGGTGGTGGTGGGAGGAGCGTCTCACTTGGCTGCCCGTGCGTGACTTGGGGGAAGGTCTGGTCGTGTGTTGGATGTTGTTTGTGGGAGATGTCTGTTGGATGTTGATTGTGGTGGATGTCTGTCGGATGTTGGGTTGTTGTTTGTGGGAGATGTCTGTTGGATGTTGGAGAGTACAAAGTAATTGGGATGTAAGAGGGCGAGGGATAAACAAGGAAGTGGATGGATGGACGACGGTGGTTAGAATTTGGCAGACATATTCCGCTAACAACATCCCAGTAGTCCAGACCTTCCCTTAAGGGGGGTGACCTGCTTTTTGTTATTTTTGTCCTTTTCTCTCTTTCTCTGGCTTGTATCCATTCGGCCCCATTCAGCCAACTATTTTAAGACGTTTATCCCCATCTAGGTGTTGATTTCTTCCTGGCGAGCGATAGCGAGCCAGCATTATATGAGGAAATCCGGATTTGCAGGAGAAATTGTTCTATCGAAAAATGAACAAATTTAGCCTGCTGTCAAACACAAATAAAAAATATGCTGGCTCGCTACCGCTCACCAGTAAAAAATTGACACCTGGATGGGGATAAACGTCTTAAAATAGTAGGCTGAATGGGGCCAAATGGATACAAGCCAGATAAAGATAGAAAAGGACAGAACAAAAACAGGTCACCCCCCTTAAGGGGAGATGAGCCGTTGTTTTGGTATATTAATTCATATATTCCTTTATTTCTTAGTTTCCTCGCTAGACCTCCATCAAGCTTAGAAAAACACCCACTAGAAAAATGTCCCGGCCGATGGCTGGTTCTTTCTAAAATTCCAGGCTCGATATTGCTCACCAGGAAACTATCGACACATAAATGGTACGAAAGGTCTTAAAATTGACAACGAAATTGGGTGAAAGGTGTTCAAATCGACAAACTAATGGACCGAACGTCTTATAATCTCAAAAGAAATGGGACTTAGCACGAGCGAGAAAGGGACTAGAAAAACGACCCATCTATCCTTATGGCACGCGCTGGCAGCCAAGTGAGACGCTCCTTCCATCGCCACCAAAATATCCCGGAAAAGTTTACTACAAAGGAGAGAGGAAAAGGAAGAAATCGACAAGAAATAGTAGCCTGCCTTTCTTCTGAGTTACGAGTGTGTGTGTGTGTGTGTGTGTGTGTGTGTGTGTGTGTGTGTTTGTGTGTGTGCGCTCTTTATATAGTTGATTACAGTTTAGCTTATAATCAGTTTAAGGTAATTGTTATACCAGGATTTTACTGGGGTTGATTGGATAAAGGTAGGTTCTTACTCGACTGGAGAAACTAAAGTCAGACTACACATGCACATATGAATTTTCTTATTAATAATCACTTGATACAAAGATAACAATACACTCAAAATACTGTATATAATACACTGGTTACATGGTAAAATGGCAATAATATAACACCAAGCACGGACGAGGATCCACGACAAGCTTAGAGAATCCAATAGCACTTCTATTCTAACACTGGGTAGAGTCGGGAAGTAACACTAATTCTGTTGATCTAGTTGTTTGTTGCTAAGTCCTTTCTTCTGTCTTCGTCGGGCCGCTTAGGTGGTCCTGCCGTGTGGTCAATGGTGTGGCATTTACAGATGGAGTATTTGGTTTGGGGCCTTTAATAGTAGTTCCTATGTCATGACACAGGGGGCGCACTATCGGAGTAACGCGAGCATGAGTGAGGACATGTCCCGCACTATGGTTGCTCGACTATCTTGACCGTTATAATAGTCGGTGATGAAGTTCTGTTTTGGTACTCTTGGATGTGTTTTTTTTAATGAACAGTCGCTCAAGTCATGACAGAGTAACTATTCATCAGGCGAACGTGGGGAAGAAGTGTGACCATGGCCGTACTATCTTTCCCAACTACCTTTGATCTTTATAAGGGTGTTCAGAGAACTCTGATGATTAGATATTTAGGCCTTTTTACAAGCATATGTCCTCAACCATGGCTTTGGTACTGTGACGTTAACCACTCCGTTAGAACCGCATGGCTTGTCCTACGGTGACTCGCTAGGATCGCCAGGGCAGTGGATGTGGCTACAGTTGATGTATTATTGTGTGCTTTATTTCATATGAAAGCTTGTGTCATGGGCAGTCCAGAAAGGCTCTTTGTTTTCGCCCATGTCAAGGCTTTATATATTTATTTGCAAAGTATATGTTTTATCATTAAGTAGTAATGATAGGATTTGAGAGAGAGAGAGAGAGAGAGTAGAACAGAGTGTGGGGAGGCACGCAGTGTTTTTTGCCATGCTCGATGACGTCACGGCTGGCTGGCCTCTTGGGGATTGGTTGGAGGAGTTTTTTACCATGCTTGGTGACGTCATGGTTGGCTGACCTCCTGGAGATTGGCTGGAGGACTTGTTACCGCCCTGCCTACGCAGTGCAAACTAGTCCCAGTATATATACAGCTCTCTTGCCACTCTCTCCCTCAGATCTGGTTTCTAGAACGCATCCCTCTTATCCCTTTGATATCTGTCTCCCTCACTGCACCTGAGAACCTTTTCCTCTGCCTATCTCTCTCATTTTCCATATCTTTCACCACCTTTTATTAATATTATATCCCCTCTGGTTAACTCTGCAAAATCAGCTTCATGCTGGCAAGTTGTATTGTGCGTTAAGGTCTTATATAACCCATGTATGTTAGTTGTTAAGATAAGTTGATCACGAAGCATTGGTTGGCATTCATATTGTTCAGTACCGCTTCCTATAATTATTAGTGTTCTGCTGGATTAGATAATGCTAGACTAGGAGTCTGATACTATAAGGTATTGTTTCCGATGGGTGCTGGCTTTAGTTAAAAGCTGCACGACATACCTGAGAACTGGAGTTGATTGGGTAAATTCTAGTCTGTGTGCCATTGAGAATAGAGCATGCACGAATGAGGGCTTTTTGCCTATACCATTCTGCACTGTTCTAAGCTCGGTTGTTTGTCTTTGAGGTACGCCAGGAGAACGCTTGATACTTCGGTATTAAGGTTTCTCAAGAGAGCTACCCTTCACTATAACGTAATATTTGATGCACAGACTTGAGATTTGCACTAGGCTATGCGGCATGCCATGCGCACCAGTATCTCGTATCATTGACTCTAGCTAGACTTTATCTGTCATAGTAGACATTAAGTATATTAAACCAATTACTCTTATTATGCATACCCGTTTATGATTACACAAGCATTTCGCAGCCTAGTTTGATGCATTGAGACACAAATGACTTAGGCTCTTTTTGTTGATAGGAATACTACATTGTCGTGGCGATTATTATTATTGTTGTAGCGTTTAGGATATTCTTGGCTCCGACTGCATTATATATCCTGCCTTTTGTGAGCATAGCCTGCTCGAGAATTGTTCCGCTGCCTGCCTTTTTGGGTTCCATTTCCGATTCGAGCATCTTGATAGCATCTAACATTTAAAGAAGATTCCTTGTTGGTGTTGAAGGACTTTAGTGCACTTTCTTTCATGCAGGAGTGCCTGACATTTATTGATTAAAGTAACGTAAGCTGTAACTTCCCTTACCACCTTACTTTGCATACCATAACCAAGCACCTTCGGTTATAGTAGTAATAGGCTGTTTTCACATAACATTAAGCCTAGAGTAGATGCACATTTATTGAGAGATTGATAACCTATTATTGCATATAGAACTCTGGAGAGTATTTGTGTTCTTTGTTCACTGGGAATATACATCAGAGGTTGGATCTAGCGCTTTCCGTTGTAGCATTTATGCCATTACTAGTCCAATGAATAAGAGCCCTGATATTATTTAAACCTCAGTCGTAACAAATGGCGACCTTACCTAGGATTTGGTGAATCTACATTTATTAGCAGGGAACATTTGTTGTTTTGGGGAATATTTTGCGGGGATCAGCAAGAATAATTTTTTTTGCAACATAGTATAGCCCTTGAGTATTTCCGAGAATTGTTGTGTGTATATTGAGGTATAAGAGTTTGGGGTGCTTCTTTTCTGAATATTGAGGTGAGAAATTTTTGTGAGCATCATGTCTTATACCGGATCAGAGGAGAATGGAGACACAGTACGTAATGTCGAAACTGAGGAACAGCAGTATTATGAAATGGTTAATCAGGTGAACTGTGAGGAGGATGCTAGGATATTTTTGCAATGGCCTGTTACTGCCGAGCGGTTGGAGGGTATGGATCGGTACGGTCTTCAATGCCTGGCCACAGCTATCGGTCATGTGGGTACTAGCAGCATGACCAGGGATAACTTGATAACGTGTGTACTGGGCAGGGTGACTGGTGAGCGAGATGGGTTGAGTGCTCAGAGCCCTTCGGCCATGCTTCCCCTACACTCGACTCCCAGCCATCCCTGTAGTTTGCCGACCCCGAGTACGCGTCCACAGTTGGGTGGTGACTGGCAGGGTGGGTTGCCCCTGGGGGGACCACCGGTAATTTCAAACATTGTAGCACCTTCACCTCCTCAAGGGTTAACTCCAGAATTATTGCTTCAGCTCGAATTAGCTAAGATCCAGCAGCAAATAGAATCAGCTAAGATCGAAGAGAGAAAAGCTATCAGGGTATCTGAGCAGCAAATAGAATTAGCCAAGATAGAAGAGAGAAAAACTATCAGTCAGCAGTCTCAGCACATAGAGCTAGCAAAAATCCAAGCTGATTTAGAGTCGACTAGGTACTGTGCCGACATGGACGTAGAGAAGTCGCGAGTAGAGACAACGGGACAACGACTTGGGGCTGGTAACCGTGTTCATGATCAATCTCTCTCGCACTTATTGAAACTGGTTCCGGTGTTTGATGAGAGTGGGGTAACAGAATTTTTCGCACGCTTTGAGAAGAAGTGCCAGGAACACCAGTGGCCAGAGAATAAATGGGCAGCACTTGTATCCTCTAGATTAATAGGCAAGGGTCTTAAAGCCTATGATGCGTTACCTTTGGAGTCATGTATTGTGTATGAGGATCTCAAGGAGGCTGTCCTGAGGGCTTACGAACTGCAACCAGAAACGTACCGTTTGAAGTTCCGGGGTGTAACCAAGGGAAGAGATAGCACATTTTTGGAACACGCCCGGGACTTGTCCGATGCTATGGGGAACTGGCTCCGATCTGAGAAGGTAACAACATTTGATGAAATTAAGCAGTTAATGATGTTGGAGCAGTTCTTTAAGAGCACGGGCGGTGATCTAACTTTGAACTTAAAGGAGAAAAACCCAAGAACTCTAGTCGAAGCAGCAGAAATGGCTGATCGACGGCTGTCGTTGATTCGGGGTTGCGGGTCCTACCAGAAGTACGATGCAAGTGCTAAGGACCGTTATCCTCCCCCTCCCCGTAGCAATGACACATTTAAACAAAAGAGCAATGAAACTAAAACTGAATCCAAACCTGACACCACGCCGTATAAGAAAAGTCAGGGGCCTTTTACATCACAGTATAAGCCGAAACCGAAATTTATGTATTTTAAGTGCCACAAGGAGGGTCATAAAGCAAATGAGTGCCCTAGTCGACCTCCTCCGGCAGCCGTGTCTTTTGCTCACGGCATTGGAGTGTTCAAGAGGACATCGGAGTTTGTTAGAGGCAATTCTTCCGAGGTAAATACACTGCCAGTGCAGAAGGATCCGGAAGGCTTATTCCCTGTCTGTGATGCCTTTAGTGACCACAGGGGACTCGGTTGTGTGGAGTGGGGGGGTAGAAGACATGAGGTGAGAATTTTGCGTGACACTGGGGCATCGCAAACACTGTTGAGAAATTTCACTGGTAAACCTGTAAATACGGCGCGGGTGGTTGTGGTTCAGGGAGTTAATGCAACAAGGTCATACCCGCTTGTAAGAATGAAGATGGAAGTTGATGGTGTGACTCGTGACCTGCATGTAGGAATTGTGGAGAAGTTACGTGTTGGGGGCGTCGACCTCCTTCTTGGCAACGACTTTGCGGGGCCTACTTCTGAGGCTCCACCCTTAGTCTTTGCCGAGAAGCCGGCCGACGTGAGTAGAGAGGAGCAGGAGTTGGTTGAGAAGTGTCCGGTGCAACCTATGGCGTGTGTTGTCACCAGATCTCTTGCATCCAGGGAGTCACATTCTGGTCAACAGTCTTTAGACAAGCGGAGGAAAGGTACCGAGAAGGGGTTGAAAGTTGATGCGGTTGAGAGTTTAGTATCAACGGACATTCTCGGGGACTCATTATTAGGACCGATTTTCGAGTCTGGAGAAGACCCATTTACTGTTACTAAGAAGGCAGAGGATGGGCTTAAAAAGACGAAGAGACAGCAACAATACACAGAGAGAGAGCAACGGGAGGCTAAATTCAATGTAGGAGGGGGGCATGAGTTGTTTCGCAAACACTTAGATAAGCTTGCTCCTTCGGACATTCGTAAATTGCAATTAGAAGACCCGGAGGTTCTTGAATGTGGTACCGGTGCTGTCGAGTTGAAGGAGGACAGTGATGCACAGTCGGGAGATTTTTACAAGTATCCCCTGACCATCATGGAAGTAGCAACAAGGGACCCTGACGCGTACCCTATGAGAAATGGGTCAGCGAAGACGGTGGTCCGAAACTTGCTAGTGTATTTTTCCCGGTATGGTTACCCGCAGGTAATTCAGTCAGACCAAGGATCCAACTTCACTTCGAACCTCTTTGTTCAAGCAATGCCGCAGCATGGGATTGTTACGGTTGTGTCATCTGCGTATCATCCGGAGAGCCAGGGTGTGTTAGAGCGATGGCACTCATCCTTGGAATCTGTGCTTCGTTGTTGTTGCTTTGAGAGTGGGAATGGTTGGGATCTTGGCCTGCCATATGTTTTATTTGCTGCACGGGAGGTACCTGGGGAAAGTTTGGGATTCAGCCCTAATGAGCTCGTCTTTGGACACCGTGTCAGAGGGCCTCTCCATATGGTTAAAGAAATATGGGAGGGCGCAGAAAAACCTTGTTCTATGCTCAAGTATGTCCTCGACAGTCGAGAACGGATGTTGCGCAGTCTGGAGTTGGCTGGCCGTAATTTGACTAGCTCTCAGGCCCTCATGAAGGACAGGTATGACCTCAAGGTTAAACTCAGGGAGTTTCACGTGGGTCAGGAGGTGTTGATTCTACTGCCCCTTGTAGGTCACCCCTTATCCGCGAAGTACACTGGTCCTTATAGGGTGGTTGAGAAGCTTTCGGACCTGGATTACTTGGTAGCCACTCCAGACAGACGTAAGCGCGATCAGTTATGTCACGTTAATCTCATGAAGGAGTATGTGAGGCACCCCCCTGAGCCTCTCACTGTGCCTGTGATGATGTTTAGCAGTCAAGGTGGAGAAGGAGAACGGGACAGTCAAGCTCAGGTGGAGGATAACTGGAAGGATAAGAAATTCAAATGGGCGCCTGAGTGTGAGAAGGCGTTTGGAGTAGTAAAACACCTGTTGTGCACTCACCCGATCCTCAGTGCCCCTGACTTTATCCTACCTTTCCAACTAGCAACGGATGCTAGTGGTGTGGGGGCTGGTGCCGTCCTTATAAAAAAGGACGATGATGGGCTGGAGCATCCTGTTAGTTTCTGCTCGGAGAAGTTCAATTCAGCCCAGGGGAGCTGCTCTGTTGTCGAGAAGGAGCTACTGGCTGTTGTGCTTGGGCATTTCGAGGTCTATGTTCCAGCCAATGGTCCGGTCGTTGTAGTTTACACAGATCATCACCCTCTCATGTTCTTGGACCAGTTTCACAATCGGAATATGAGGCTGACCGGGTGGTCGCTGGTGTTACGGGAGTGTAGCCTGGACATACGCCATATTGCCGGTTGTGACAATGTGGTTGCAGATTGTCTTTCAAGGGTATATGATCCTGGGTAGATTGACACACGGGTAGCCTCCTGCTTTAGTTTGAATAGTATTTTGCGCTTGGTGCTTGTTGGCTCGCGGTTGTAGCCCAGCGTATTGGGTCGTAAAGCAGGAGTTGAGCGTTTGGTATAGAAGAAAAAACTAGGCTTGCCCCTATAGTGCAGCCGAAATAAACAAATTAAAAACATAAAAATCAAATAAAAACTCTTTCTTTGATAGTTGAATTTTTTCAGTATGATATAGCAGTAATTCTGAGTTGCACTCCTCTCAGACTGCTGGGCTAGAGAAGCTCAATCTTGAGGAGCATAACTACATATGATTTAACCTATTATGTTGGGGAGGGTTATAATTTTGTAAAATGTTTTGTTGAGAACTGTGCCAGATATTTTACTGCCGCTGGGTAATGGGAAGTAGAGATGTAGCAGGGGTTCTAACCATCAGATTTTTATGAGCTTTGGGCCTCTGAGAAAAATCTTGGGGGGGGTGTGACGTTAACCACTCCGTTAGAACCGCATGGCTTGTCCTACGGTGACTCGCTAGGATCGCCAGGGCAGTGGATGTGGCTACAGTTGATGTATTATTGTGTGCTTTATTTCATATGAAAGCTCGTGTCATGGGCAGTCCAGAAAGGCTCTTTGTTTTCGCCCATGTCAAGGCTTTATATATTTAATTGCAAAGTATATGTTTTATCATTAAGTAGTAATGATAGGATTTGAGAGAGAGAGAGTAGAACAGAGTGTGGGGAGGCGCGCAGTGTTTTTTGCCATGCTCGATGACGTCACGGCTGGCTGGCCTCTTGGGGATTGGTTGGAGGAGTTTTTTACCATGCTTGGTGACATCATGGTTGGCTGACCTCCTGGAGATTGACTGGAGGACTTGTTACCGCCCTGCCTACGCGGTGCAAACTAGTCCCAGTATATATACAGCTCTCTTGCCACTCTCTCCCTCAGATCTGGTTTCTAGAACGCATCCCTCTTATCCCTTTGATATCTGTCCCCCTACTGCACCTGAGAACCTTTTCCTCTGCCTATCTCTCTCATTTTCCATATCTTTCACCACCTTTTATTAATATTATACCCCCTCTGGTTAACTCTGCATAATCAGCTTCATGCTGGCCAGTTGTATTGTGCGTTAAGGTCTTATATAACCCATGTATGTTTAGTTGTTAAGATAAGTTGATCACGAAGCATTGGTTGGCATTCATATTGTTCAGTACCGCTTCTTATAATTATTAGTGTTCTGCTGGATTATATAATGCTAGACTAGGAGTCTGATACTATAAGGTATTGTTTCCGATGGGTGCTGGCTTTAGTTAAAAGCTGCACGACATACCTGAGAACTGGAGTTGATTGGGTAAATTCTAGTCTGTGTGCCATTGAGAATAGAGCATGCACGAATGAGGGCTTTTTGCCTATACCATTCTGCACTGTTCTAAGCTCGGTTGTTTGTCTTTGAGGTACGCCAGGAGAACGCTTGATACTTCGGTAATAAGGTTTCTCAAGAGAGCTACCCTTCACTATAACGTAATATTTGATGCACAGACTTGAGATTTGCACTAGGCTATGCGGCATGCCATGCGCACCAGTATCTCGTATCATTGACTCTAGCTAGACTTTATCAGTCATAGTAGACATTAAGTATATTAAACCAATTACTCTTATTATGCATACCCGTTTATGATTACACAAGCATTTCGCAGCCTAGTTTGATGCATTGAGACACAAACGACTTAGGCTCTTTTTGTTGATAGGAATACTGCATTGTCGTGGCGATTATTATTATTGTTGTAGCGTTTAGGATATTCTTGGCTCCGACTGCATTATATATCCTGCCTTTTGTGAGCATAGCCTGCTCGAGCATTGTTCCGCTGCCTGCCTTTTTGGGTTCCATTTCCGATTCGAGCATCTTGATAGCATCTAACATTTAAAGAAGATTCCTTGTTGGTGTTGAAGGACTTTAGTGCACTTTCTTTCATGCAGGAGTGCCTGACATTTATTGATTAAAGTAATGTAAGCTGTAACTTCCCTTACCACCTTACTTTGCATACCATAACCAAGCACCTTCAGTTATAGGTAGTAATAGGCTGTTTTCATATAACATTAAGCCTAGAGTAGACGCACATTTATTGAGAGTTTGATAACCTATTATTGCATATAGAACTCTTGAGAGTATTTGTGTTCTTTGTTCACTGGGAATATACATCAGAGGTTGGATCTAGCGCTTTCCGTTGTAGCATTTATGCCATTACTAGTCCAATGAATAAGAGCCCTGATATATTTAAACCTCAGTCGTAACAGTACATATGATGTAAGGACTTTATATGCAGAGTGCCGTTTAAGTGATGGTGTCTCGCAAAGCTCTGACTATTGAAGCGGTCTTGCCATGGCAAAGAATTCTTCAAGAGTGTTGAAATGATACTAAGAGTGTTTTAGGGACATGTCCTTATTTCCACATTTAATGTACAAAGGATTATAAAGGAAATCAAGCAACAACAGGTCTAGTGACCACTCTAGGCTGCTTGTCCTCCAAAACACTGAGGATCAAGTGTCCAAACAGTGGTTTAGAGTGGGTAAGGGAAAATTGGAAAGGGAACTACTGCCCTGGAACTAATGTCTGTGGCAGGATTAGGAAGTTAGTAGGGAACAGATGGGTTAGAAACATAACACAGTTATAAGTGATCTTTCGTATATCTGGGAAAAAGAGAGTAACTTCTTAGTAATCTTTATACGCAATAATCCTTGATGAATTTGAGGGGGGAATAATATAAAGTTATTCATTTACAAACGCAGTCAGTTGCGGGTTTGATGCAAGATATTTGTGTAGGCCAAGCTTAAAAGAATCAACGGTGCTTTAGTCTATAACATCTCAGGGAAGCCCATTCCACAAGTTGACAACTCGATTGAAGAAGACATTCTTAGATTTGTGTGAGTTAAAAGATTTACCAATAATTTGGCAACCGTTTCCCCGGGTGTAATTAGATTGGTCGATAGTGAAGTACTTACTACAGTTTATATTGTCAATGCCTTTGATGATTTTGAACACTTGAATTAAGTCGCCTCTTAATCTGCACTGGGTTAAGGAAATACATATAATTCTCTAAGACGCTCCTCGTATGGTTTGTTCTTTAGGCTAGGTATAATTTTGTTAACTCTACGTTGAACTCGTTCTAGCTTGTCTAAAATTATCTTTTTGGTAATAAGGGCACCAGGATTTAACGCAGTATTCCCGAAGAAGACAGACTAAGGAATTATATAGAGATAGGATAACTTCTTTGGATTTATGCTGGAATGACCTGCCAATAAAGCCAATTATTTTGTTTGCCTTCTTAGCCCTCTCCGACATATGACTCGATGTTGAGCCTATTAGGGATACTTTAAACCCTGTGTTACCATCAGGGGTATTTAGAAACCTTTAGTTTAGTTACTTCAACCTCTGCAGTTGTCTTTGAGTTAGCTGTGGGCAGAAAACTAGTTCTGGAGAGGTAATTATAAGAGTGAGAGCACTCTATTTCTTATTGCTAATCTAGCAACCTCTGCGTCATATGAGCGTGAAAGAGTTAACAACTTCTGAACATTGTTGACTCGGTTTTAGGTTACTCGATATTGTTACTCCCAAATCGGTTTCTCTGTCTACACTCTTAAGCTGAGTGCCATTCATCGAATAGTTTGCTTTCTCATTTCGGTATCCGATATATATAGTACTTTACATTTAACCGCATTGAAACTCATTTGCCAAATTTGGGCCCAACATGACAACTTATCTAGATTGTGATGCATATTATCAACTTGTTCTTTTGAGAGTACGCTATTTGCGATTTTTGTATCGTCAGCAAACTTTGAGATTGTACAGGTGAGACCCTCATCTATGTCGTTGACGTAAATTAGAAAGATAATTGGTCCTAGTACCGATCCCTGGGGTACCCCGCTACTTACATTGGTCCATTAAGATGCCTTACCAGTTATGAGATTATGACTACTCTTTGCTTTCTGTCGCTGAGCCAATTTTCTATCCATTTCAATACACCGTCTTGTATTCCATGCACTTTTAGTTTAAGCAGTAAACGTTTGTGGGGAACTTTGTCAAAGGCCTTTTGAAAATCAAGGTATATAATATCTACAGCTTTACTTTCATTATAGAGTTTGATGATATCGTGGAAGAAGTCTAAGAGGCTTGTTAAGCAGGAACGTTTGTTACGAAAGCCATGTTGAGTATCTTGAAGTATGTTATATTCCTCTAAGTGATTTACGAGTCTGTCTCTTATGAGTGTTTCTAGCATTTTACATACAACTGAGGTTAAGCTAATTGGACGATAGTTACTGGGTAAGTATTTGCGGCCTTTTTTTTAATATCGGTGTTACGTTGGCTAGCTTTCACTGATCAGGCATAGTTCCAGACTGCAAGGATTTATTGAATAGCAATGTCAGTGGTTTGGAGAGCTCATCCTTGGCTTTCTTTAGAACTCTAGTGGAGATTGTGTCCGGTCCAGGTGTTTTATTTACCTTGAGTTTATCTAAACATTTCAATACTTCTCTCTCTGTTATGGTGATATTGCCTAGAACATCAGAATTATCAATTTGAATCGGCGAGGCTGTAGGGATAATTATCACCGAGGTCTTCTGTTGTAAAAACTGATGCAAAGAAGGTATTGAGGGCATTACTCATTTGTACTTCGTCTTTGGTATATTCTCCATTTTCATCGACTAACGGTCCAACAGTTGCAGTAACTACTTTTTTCTTTCTGATATAACTATAGAATTCTTTCGGGTTTGTTTTACTTTGATTCGCAACATATAACTCCAGGGTATTTTTACTTTTTTTAATAAACTTTTTGACATAGTTCTACCAATTTCACCCGTTCTTTGTCATTTTGTGAGGATTTGAATCTGTCATTAGCAATCATCTTAGCAAGCAAACATTCTGAAATATCTTTATTCCACCATTTTGGCTTATCAATATGGCCTGTACGCCGCATTTTCGATGGTATGCAGTCTTGCACTGCTTTTAGGTAAGTGGGTGCACATAATTCCCAATATGTATTTATGTTGTTATTGTTAATTAGAAATCTCCAGTCAGTTTCTTTCAACAAAAGCTCTAAGTTTGCAAAAGTTTGCTATCTTGAAATTAGTGACTTTCTTGATGCTGCTTTTTGGATCGTTACTAGTAAACTTTAAACTGAAAGTTATCGTACGATGGTCGCTGTTACTGAATTCATCACCAACATTCAAATTATCTACTAATTCTTCTTTTGTTGCAAGTACAAAGTCAAGAATGTTATTATCACGGGTCGGCGATCGAATAAATTGAAAAGCAAACTTTCTTGCAAATTCGCATACAAGTCATGTCCGGAGTGTGAAGTAAGAGTATCGCCCCACTTGGTCACAGCTAAATTAAAGTCGCCAAAATTACGGTATCTTGTGAGTTACTTACATCTGCAATTTGTTCATCAATTTCTCGGTCAGTTTGCACTGCTATGGGCTGGAGGTCTGTATATTAATGCAAGTAATATTTTTGTACCTTTATTATTCTTTATTAGCACAAAGGATGTGTCGACGTTCACAATTTGAGGTTTTGACAAGAGGGTCGGGTTAAGATTTTCTTTGATATAAAGTAAAACTCCACCTCCATTTTTGTTTTATTCGTCTTTTCTCAAACATTACATAACCGGGAAGTGGATACTCTGCTAAAAAGTCTCTGTCTTCTATATTGAGCCAAGATTCTGTTATACCAATCACGTCATCATTTTCTGCATAGAAAACCTTTATATTTGGGATTTTAGAACTCACGGAATGCTCTTTAATAAAATGTTTGGTTCTGGTTGGATCTACATTTATGTTCATGGCTGTCCTCGGTCCTCGCTGTCCTCGGTCCTCATAGCTGGCGGTCCTCGGTTGCCTCTGTTTTTTGCTTGGCGTTGGATGATTTATGTCGTTGCTGCTTCTTCTTCTCGAATGGCGTTTTTTTATCCATGGCTGCGGACTGCTTCGTGTAGGAGATGATCCATGCATGCTGAACTCACAGGGTTTAGATGAGTGCCATCCTTGCAGAACAGAGTAGGCTTATTATAGGAATAATCCCAGAGGTTGATGAATTCAACTTCTTCTTTCAGACACAAACATTTTAGTCGGCTGTTTGTGCTGAAGGCCTTGTCGTAGAATTTGTCAGGTGCATCGATCTTGAGGCGAATGCCTGAGATGATGATATTCCTTGACTTGTTTTTGTAGTGCTGGATCATCTTGCGATATTTCTCCATCTGGTCTTCGGATCTGGTGCTCATGACATCATTATCAAAACTACAAGCCTAGAAAAGATCCTAATGTATCTCGAGCACTATGGTGTGAGAGACAATTGTTCCTAACCCGGGAGCTGCGGGGAGACTCTTAAGAGTTCCCCCGGCGGACTGCGGGGAGACTCTTAAGAGCAGAGCTTTTCAACGCGTACCAAACCGCGCATTTATAGCCAGGCGGCTGAAAATTGGTGTGGGTATAGTACTACATGTCAACTCTCAACACCACCCCGCCAAACGCTCGCCCCGCACTCGTGCAAGCACCACCGCGCCAGTAACCACGCACTAGTCATGGAGCCCACACGTCCCTCACGCTCGCTCCCTGATGACACAACCAGCCCTCCTTCTGGTGGTGTTAGCCGCCGTGGAAGGCAGAGGGTGTCTGCTAAAGACCCTACCTACCAGTACGACACGCCCTACAGCTCGGAGGACGAAACACCTGCACCCAAAGCACGAAAAACATGTGCAAGCACGAGAAAGGTACAGAGGTCATTGGTGTTTCGGGACACTGCCACCACGACCCAGGCCACTGCAACAACCACTACCACCACCACTGCCACCCCTGCCACCCCTGCCACCGGTACCAGCGACGCAGGAGGCCGCCCTAGGGCTGCAGAACCTGCGGGGGCAGGAAAAATTAAAGGCACGGGCGTAGGGAAGAGAACCCGTACGCCAGCCACAGTGCCCCTACCACCACCACCACCACCAGCCGCCCCTGGCCCAGCTGCCCCTGCCGCCCCTGCCGCCCCTGCTGCCCCTGCCACCCCTGCCACCGGTACCAGCGACGCAGGAGGCCGCCCTAGGGCTGCAGAACCTGCGGGGGCAGGAAAAATTAAAGGCACGGGCGTAGGGAAGAGAACCTGTACGCCAGCCACAGTGCCCCTACCACCACCACCACCATCAGCCGCCCCTGGCCCGGCTGCCCCTGCCGCCCCTGCCGCCCCAACTGCCCCTGCCGCCCCTGCCCAAGGAACAGGGAAGGGGAAGGGGAAGGGGAAAGGGAGAGGGAAAGCGACTTCTGGCCCTGCTGGCCCTGGTGTCCCTGCCGGCCCTGCTGCCCCTGTTGCCCCTGCTGCCCTTGCCGCCCATGCCGCCCCTGCCCAAGGAACAGAGAGAAGGGCGCCAGGCACCACCATCATCTTGCCATCAAGGCCACACACCACTGCTGCCCCTGCCGCCGCCCCTGCCACCGCCTCTGCTGTCCCTGTCCATAAGACTCCCACACGTGCAAAAGTGACCCGGAAAACTCTGACACCATCAAAGTATGCCGCCCTGCTGTTTGATGGTGATTTCGCAGGACATTGGCAGCCCAGGTTTCGACGACGAAGCCCTAGCACGGTACCAAGGGTGGGGGGATTTGGGAGTGGACAGTGGGAGTGAGTCCGACGTCGGTGACGAGAATGAGGAAGGGCATCGTCTGTCAAGTGAAGAGGAGGGTGATGATGATGATGCAGTGCTGTATCGCGACCATGGAAGCGATATATCAGACGATGAAGCAGACGCAGACGACATTCCGATCCCTGAGCTGCCTTCGTTCGATTGGTCTGACGGGGTCAATTTTGTACCTGACGTGCCCCAGTTCAATCCTGGGACGTCAGGAACAACTGACGACTGGCCCTGTGATGATCAAGCGAACGAAAGCGACTTCTTCCTCGCTTTTTTCGATATGGAGGTAATGACGTACATCGTTGCCCAAACAAACGCCTACTACAGGTGGGTGTTTGGCAGATTGGACGTCCTTTCTCCAAAAGCGAGAATACGAGGCTGGGTGGATACGACTGTGGAAGAATTTATGACGTTCTTTGCCTTGTTGTTCCTCATGCCTCTGATCAAGAAGCATGTGTTGCAACACTATTGGAAGCACGACCCTCTCATCGCCACCCCAACTTTCAATAAGTTCATGACTCGTGACAGATTTTTGTTGCTGCTAAGATTTATGCACTTTGCAGACAACGAAAATCCTAACAGGATTGACAGGATATGGAAAGTTCGGGATGTGTTCACCATGTTGTTGGAGAGGTATAGGAAATACTTTTAACCCTTCCTCAATTTGGTGATTGATGAGTCGCTCGTGCTCTTCAAAGGACGTCTTGTTTTCAAGCAGTATATCCCCTTGAAAAGGCATAGGTTCGGAATCAAGCTCTTCGTTTTGTGTGACTGCGAAACTGGAATAGTGCTTGACATGATCGTGTACACAGGCACTGACATTGACATACCGAAAGCCGCTGCCAATGACCCCATGGGCATGTCAGGTGCCATCGTCAGGAAAATGTTGGCACCTTACCTGGGCAAAGGCCACATCATCTACACTGACAACTGGTATACTTCTCCTGCTCTCTGCCAGTTTCTTCATGACAACCAAACGGGGTCATGTGGGACTGTCAGAAAAACAAGAAAATTTATGCCAAAGTTCACAGGTAATGTCATTCCTCTCACAGATGCCTCCTCCAGTGACACACCTTCAGAAGACGACCTGGCCCAGGAACACCGTGAGAGGCATGTGCGAAGAAGGCGACGAAAGGGGCAGAAATACAAGCAGCTCGAGAAGTGTGGGAAACTGATAGCCCTGAAGTGGAAGGATAAGCGAGACGTCCACCTGCTTTCCACCGTCCACACAGGTGCCCAGATGGATTCTGGCAAAATCCACTACCGAACCAGGAAGACAATCTACAAGCCCGACATGGTAGTGGACTACACTAAGAACATGCGCCTGGTGGACAAGTCTGACTGTCAGCTGTCAGGCGTTGAGTGTCTGAGGAAGACTGTGAGTGGTATCACAAGCTCTTCCTCCACCTAGTTGATATCACGATGCTCAACGCCTACAACTTGTGGTTGGTGAAAAAGGATATGGCCCCAAACCAGAAGCTGAAATTCCGGGAGTTCGTCTACAACGTCTCATACCAACTCCTGGAGAAGTATGGCACCACCACTCACAGACGTACGGCATGGCGTGGGGATCACGTTCCTGACCGCATCCAGCTGGGTGTCGAAAGACACTACCCCATCAACACTGAGATGCTTGGCACTCGTCGCAGGCAGGCGCAGTGCACCGTCTGCAGCACCAGTGTCAGGAAACCCCATGTCACCAAAAGAGTCACCTCAATGTGCGCCGAGTGCAAAGTTCCACTCTGCCTGGGTGACTGCTTCAGGGACTACCACACCTTCAAGAATTATTGAGTGTCGCCCTGCCCTGCCCTGCCCTGGACTCGCCCCGTGCCCTGCCCTGGACTCGCCCCCTGCCCCGCCCTGTCCTGGACTCGCTCCCTACCTTACCTGACCTGACCTAATTGATCACGTTACCTCATAATGTAACATATATATTATATAATGTATAAGTTCCAAAGATGTCCCTGTGATATAGTTTTTACATTATATAATTGTATGTTTCATTATTTAGTTTATAAGTTTCAAAGATTTACATGTAATATGCCTTCTTTTTTTAGTATATCAATATATATGTTTGTTATTAGCCAAAGTAATGTGTATATAATTATTTTCTTACCTCAAATGAATTGTACAAAAATAAATATGTTTCAACAAATCCTGTCAAACCTACTAAGATAATAACAAAAAACAATAAAAAAAAAAAAAAAAAAAAAGGGTCATGTCATTGTATTCTTACAATATGATATATTCTATGAATATTTCATATTGTTTGAATACAATGGCATGATCTTGTAAAAAAATTTTTTTATCAAAAATGTTCTAGACAATATAAAACCTTCCCCATAACCCCCTCCTGGATTCAATCACACAACCCTACCACACTTTGAGTTTTCCAGTCCGCGACCTTACCAACCATGCCACAGGAGCTCATACCAAATATCACTCAAAACTTCGTGTCTACAATCGAAATGTCAATATACAAAAAAAAATGAATTATCCCACCAATTTACGTTTGTAAATTGATGGGATTATCAATTATAAAAGTTTGTCTCTGTCAAGAATTAGTAATTATATAACTTTATTCTGTCAAAAATTGCCCAAACACTCAGCAAAATTGCCCCTCTCAGTGCGACTCCACTCATTTTCACACGGTCAAGCGGTGACCCTTGCCGCTCCTTTATGCCCCAGCTACACCAGCAACAGCAGCTCTGTCTGGGAAAAAAATTTGTATAAATACAATAATGGATAAAATACTCTTCACAAATACATTTGTATTGTATAATATTGTAAATAAAAATGAATAATAACTGTGTGGGTGTCGAAAATTGCTCAACCAGCTTTCTTATGTCTCGCCTACGCGCGTATATTGGATTATACATAGTCATGACTGTCATACAAATAATTGCAGTAGGTCTCGAATATACATTTAGATTGCATATTACTTGGAAATAAATAAGTATACGTTCTCAGGTGGCAATCTACCCTTTCGCAAGTGTAAGGAGACACCATTCTATATTTAGCCCTTTATCACAAAAGGCAATCTGCCTGTGTTTACTGACCACCGTCGCTGGTGGTCTATAATATAGTACTTTATTTACAGTCAATGGCCTACATGTTTCTGTGGTACTTCACATGTGTCTAAAATGCAATGTCTGCTTGCATAAAAATGCAATTCTGAAGTCCATTTATACGTACGACATACGCATGTCTCAGTTTCTATCTCTCTCTCTCTCTCTCTCTCTCTCTCTGTCTGTCTCTGCATTCCTGACTCATGTTATTGTAAAAACTCTTGGTGGCAACAAACACCAGACACCTGGTAGACATAAGGTTCAAAATCCCAAGACATCAATACGCCTCGGGCGCCTCCACAATTGTCACACAGCTGGCTATCTATCTGGGGTTCTGCCTGCTTTCCTTCTTTCCACGCCTCACTCACTCACTCACTCCCTCCCTGCTAGCCTCCCTCCTACCCGCCCACCCCCCCCCACCACCCTTTCAGGCTTCCGTCTGCTAGAAACACATTCACAATTTGCGGAAATATCGCATCAATTGGGCTATATGCGGTATATTCCTTGTTATATGGGACGCCTACATACGTACACGTCTTTATTATAGCATGACAGTGCTCTAAATACAAGATTTACGTGATATTTATGGCGTAACACACCCTCTCCCCCTTTCATTCCCAGCACAACTCACTCACACCTTGGTTCACGCATAGAAACTCATTGATAATGTGCGTAAATATCGCATGAATTGGTCTATATGCGGTATATATTTTGATATATGGCACGTATACATACGTACAAGTCTGTATTATAGCATGACAGTGCTCTACGTACACGATATAAGTGATATGTATGGCGTAAACCACACTCTCAGCTCATAAATTTCCGCCAAACCTCCAACACATCTTCATTCCCGCCTAAAAATTATCTTAAAATTCCCTTTTATATTGCAATTTTTGGTCACTATGAGGCATATTCATTGTTATATGGGTGGCCTACACATGTATACATACTCTACATAGCCTAAAAGGGCTCAAAAAAGGAGATATACGTGATAATACGCGGTAACCCACCCCCTCCTCCCTCTCCTTCTATCCCCTGGGCGCGTGAAAATTCGGCAGGGAAATCTCGCCGCTCGATGACAATCTAGCCGCGCGGTGCCATTCGCTCCACATTTTTCAACTACGGACCGTTCCCCCACCCCCCCCCCAGACATTTTTTGGGGGTCAAATATATATGGGCCGATGCACGCAAACATTCCCTACACGATGATGTACTTTTTATCGAAATTGGCAATAGGTCCCAAAATCATCATAGGTGCGCACAGTCTTACCCTGTAGAAAACCCCCTGTGCGCCGCGGAGAGGTTAAATAGGGAAAAGAACTCTCAGACAATTTGATCTACAGCCATGGCATGTACACTCATTGGAAAGAATGGGTAATCCTGGACTCCAGCCTTGCATGCAATTTTACTCGAGCCCTTAGAATTGCTGGCTCTACCCTGGACAAGTCGGGATGGTCATGACTTGTGCTGCGATGTCCCAGGCACGGTAGTTGAGGGTCAGAATGTCGCAGGTATGGGGGCGGATTAGGGGGGTTTCATGTAGACCCCTCAGAAGTTTCTGCCATGATGTGGGAAGAGCGGCGCATCTGGAAAGGAGATATCTGGGGTCTTTTATGATTTGCAAAGTCTTCCTGCTCTGCCTTCCTTTTTCGGGACCCGGAATTGGTGATGGTGATGCGTATATTTTTCCCGGGCGTGGGCGGCAGTGGGCGTGATGGCGGCGACTCGAGCATATCGGTTGATGTGTTTGCTTTTAGTGGGGTTGGTGGGGAGGCGGCCATGTTGTTGGTAATCCTCTTTCTTTCTTTCGTTCTTTGGGTTGGTCCTGTCTTCTTTCTTTCCCTGGGACTTGTTCTGGATCTCCTTCTTTCTTTCATTCCTTGTTTTGGTCTTATCTTCTTTCTTACTCCGTAACTTGTTCTGGTTCTGCTTTTCTTCTTTCTTCTTATTTGTTGTGGGTTTATCCTCAGTTGTGGTTTACCTTTTCTTTTCCGTTTTCTTCTTCTGGCCCTTACTTCTCCGACTCGGTAACTTATTTATTTTTAACTCTGTTACTTTAGTAATTTTATAAAGAGACACCTCGTCGGCAGAAATATGTTATTATTATTATTTTTTTTTACAAGCGTTCAGTGTTGAATAGTTTGCATCTTTTGCTCTACGTACCTTAGACTATAGTAGGTACAAATATGTTAACCCCTTAAGTTCTTAACCACCATTACGTACATTTGATCATATTTTGGTTACCATTATACGATTTTCTTTAGTTTGTAATCTACCTATGCGACTCAAATGGGTAAATACGATCTCAATAAACCCTCTTAGTAACATAGGTCCTTTTTAAACTGCATAAAATCTTCTAATTTTAGCCGATATCAAAGGTAAAAAGGCGCCATGGCACCGACTCGAACAATAAAATACATATATTGGTCTGTGTTTGTCTCCAGTAATATAGTAGGAGACGAATATGATTACTATACTTTACTATATCATGACAGATGTTGGTGTGGGTTGCTAATATTTGTATTTGTTGAGATTCTAGCAGGAAAAGGAATGAAAAGAAGATTGATATTAAATTTTCTCAAGTATATTATATGAGCAAAATCAACAACCTCATTGTATGGTAAGGTTGAAAGATAGTTTACATATAAATCAGTTTTGTTGCTGATTCCTTCAGTTCGATGGCGTAATTTCCATTATATATATACTGGTTGAAACTAGCTGATTTTATCGGCTTAGAAATTATATTTTTTCAGGAAATGGGTGAATACAGATATATATCCATTATATTTTAAGAGTTCTCTCTTAAGGTGCCGACAATTCTATAATGTTAGGTAATTATTAAGCTCAACTTGTTCAGTGTTTGA
The DNA here is from genome assembly GCA_032716605.1 of Paralithodes platypus. Lineage (NCBI taxonomy): Eukaryota > Metazoa > Arthropoda > Malacostraca > Decapoda > Lithodidae > Paralithodes > Paralithodes platypus. The sequence continues at coordinate 17,425,316 of CM064563.1, read as the reverse complement.
AGACACATTTAACACTTTTTTATGCAAATTAGGAAGGATCCCTTTTAATTAATCAAAGTGGTAAAATATCGCCCAATTACCACTCTAGTCCCCATAAGTTATTTCTACAATTAATAAGAACGTCTAATAATAGACAGGAAATGCTGTCAAAACTTGTCATATTGCCAACTTAAACCGTTGGCATATTATCTATTTCTATATTTTTATTCTAGTGGAGAAGCTGGAGACTTTTATTTCGTCATCCAGAGTGATCAACTGACTGACTGACTGACGGGCTGGCCAAATGGCTAACTGTCTCTCTGGCAGTTCCCTTAACCCCTGCTGTACCGTAGGGTACTACCATAAAAGTCCCCCCCAGTCCCAAGCAATGTGGTCAAAATGGCAAGATATAACAACCTCCCACCTCAAAAGGTGGAGGAATACTGCCTCTCCCAGCCTGTAGAGGCTTGGATATAAGCTGAGAAGTGTTGCCAACTCTACAGCAGTGCTCAAACGGTTGTGGTACTACGCACTTCCTGATACTGGTAGTTACAAGGATCGTATATTACTGACGGCTCTCTGCCGTCGCTGGGACTAGGAAGTGATTTATCTACTGACGGCTCTCTGCCGTCGCCGGTACTGAATGGGTTAACAAGAGTTTTATGAGAGGATTGACCCTTTGTCTCACCGGGCAAAAGTTATGAATGTATTGATCAAGTTGTTTTATCGTCAATCCCAGCCGATTCCCAAACTCGCGCCACCAAAAATGTTTACTGCTGCAAACAATTTCCCCACAATTATCGCCTTAACCATACTTCACAATGCATCAGAAGATAGATGAAGGGTAATACTACAATATTACTGAAAGAGGAATCATGAAACTTCTAATGATTATCGTGAAAAATGAATATCAGGAATGTTTTCCAAATAAAATGGTGATTTTCCCTACTCATGCTCAAGTTATTTTGGAAACTCACTGAATAACAATGTGTTTGTATTATGATATCACAAGTAGTGTTTCTACTCTATTCGATGGTTCATTAAAAAATATTCTATAATCATTATTGGATTAAATATGTATATTCTAAAATTACCTATATCTGTATATATAATACGGGCGTCGCACTGAAAATATTCACTCATGGTCAATTTTAGACCATATGAATAACATTATATTTATACTTCTACTTAATATACTTAATATTACACTTAATTATATTATACCGGTACATACTTAAAACAAGGATATTGTATATATTCTATAATATTCAGGTAGAAATAATATCAAAACCTCATAATATCATCGTGAAAATGTATGCCTAAACAAAAAATTCCGTCCGTGCGTAATTCAACAGCCCATTTCAAGGATATTTTCCGTGACAACATAGATCTTTTAGGAGTGTAGTAAATAGTATGTATCATGTTCTTTCAATTGGTATCATCAAAATTTGTATTCAATAAATATTTGATTTCATAGGAATATGTTCATCCTCATTATACAAAGTAAAATATAGTTCCAGACGTACGTCAATGAATAACTAAGCTTTGAACGCAAGAACCAAGTTTCTAACACTAAAATCTGATTTTCTACGAATGTTTGGTTTTCTACATACAGTATACCAGTGACCGTTAGCACCACTCTGAAAAAACGATAGCTTACCATAGATCGTGTTTGGGACAATACTTTGTTGACCATGTATATGGTGACGATATCCAAGCATTTATATGTAATTTTCCATGCTACATCAATAAATTTAAATCACATATAGACACAAATTGCATGTAGAATCAGCGATTCCAAAAATTTAGAGGTCCGCGGTGAGCGACCTTCACGCACTGAGGGATAATTAACCTATACTGGGAAAAAAATGCTTAGACCATCGCTGTCACACTGTTTTTGGGCTTACACTGTTACAAGTTACATCACATAATTCCTTATATATTCAGCTTCTAACCACCGACGGAAGGCGCGATTCGCGCCTTTCGGTGATTTATTTCAAATATTTTAGCTATGGAAGGTGCAAATCGTTGCTTGGTGCATTTAGAGGGTGGTATGGGAAGACGTTAGTGAATCGTTTGGTGAGTGAGAGGGTTTATATGACTAGAACAATACTCCAATGTCCTTGGCAGCTATTGTTGTTTAATATGATTTATAGTATATATTCAGTATTTGTTTTATTTATAATGATTGTGTGTAATTGTAAACACTATTCATATATTGTGTGTAATTGTAAAAACTATTCATATATTGTGTGTAATTGTAAAAACTGTTCATATATTGTGTGTAATTGTAAAAACTGTTCATATATTGTGTGTAATTGTAAAAACTATTCATATATTGTGTGTAATTGTAAAAACTGTTCATATATTGTGTGTAATTGTAAAAACTGTTCATATATTGTGTGTAATTGTAAAAACTGTTCATATATTGTGTGTAATTGTAAAAACTATTCATATATTGTGTGTAATTGTAAAAACTGTTCATATATTGTGTGTAATTGTAAAAACTATTCATATATTGTGTGTAATTGTAAAAACTGTTCATATATTGTGTGTAATTGTAAAAACTATTCATATATTGTGTGTAATTGTAAAAACTATTCATATATTGTGTGTAATTGTAAAAACTGTTCATATACAGTATACAGTTAAGAGCATTAATGGCGATGCACCCGTTTTAATCCGTATTGAACGCCAACGAAGCAATACAATAATAATTATAGGCCAAATGCTTCACAACTTGGCTGTAAAGGCTCAAAGATCCAAATAGGGGTAACCTTAATTATGTTAAGAACTTTACAATAAACATATATGAATAACATACACGAGCATCCTTGTATTAACTCTCTTATATCCTTGTACATTTTTCCGGTCAAGCTTACTGAATAACTCGGCTACTCTTCAATAATAGCAGCATAACGTTGGTGATCAGCGATATATATACTGTATACTGCATCTCTCTCTCTCTCTCTCTCTCTCTCTCTCTCTCTCTCTCTCTCTCTCTCTCTCTCTCTCTCTCCATATATACTGAATACATTCGAATTGGTGTAAGGTCATATATGTTCACGAGTATACATTATCAATATTTGAACCAATGAAGTGCCTCCCGTTACACCGGCCTAATATTATACCGTAGTCTTCCCTAGTGGTTGACGTGTGTTGTAAAGTGAGTAAGTACAGTCAGAGCACTTCATAACAGGGTACGTCATATCTCTCCTGCCTGGACTCACTGCTGTACAGTCATAACATTATCCCATACATGAGGCGGAGAGGAGACACTATAACATACGAACTGTATATACATTATTAAAGAATACATTTGTAAATATTTTAGACAATATCAAGTCTCATTATTAGTACATAAATAATATGTATCACAAATATGTTCAAAAGTCGTAGAAACTGATAAAATTGTTATGGAAAACAATTAATATACTTATCAATAATGTTACAGTTTCAAATTGTACGTACACAATTGCAGCGTAGGAGTGCAACACGCTACTATGTTTCTTTGTACAACTTAATGGAGTCTAAAAAAGTGAACTTTCAACCGTAGTGCGCTAATTAATTTTAAGGTGTGTGTGTGTGGACAAGCATTGTCGGTTTCAATGGTAGCCTACACATTCAGTATATTTATAGGTTTATTTGTAAAAGCAGGAGGAGCTGACAGATTAGTTGTACACACACGTGTTAAATACTTTAAAGTATTTTAAACAGTGTTTTAGGTTACGTTAGGTTTGGAAGATAGGTTAGGTTGCGTCTGGTTTGATCTTAATAGTTTTATTTAGGCTTAAGCAAACGAAAAAACCACACACACATAAGAATACATAATTTCACTTTGGACCAATGACCACACCGTTGTCTGTCTACACACACACACACACACACACACACACACACACACACACACACACACACACACAAACACACACATACACACTCACACACACATACACACCTTCAAATGAAGTAGCGTGTGTGTGTGTTTGTGGTCGCTCGTTTGTATATAACAGCTTGTTAACTTTTGCGAGTTTATTTTCCACTGTCCAATTACACTTATTTCCTATTTTACTCCAGCCATCTGGTCGGGCGAGTTTATTAAGGAATATTGTTCAAGGGAGTTTCAAAAAGAAAGAAAAGAGATATACAAAAATCATAAATGAGGAAGCAGAGCCAGGGCTTAAAGGGGCAAGAAAGTGAGATTGTCAGAAGAGGGAAGTATACATTTTTGGGATAAGTATAAGATTGGAGAGCAAGACAAGGAAAACATTGTGGTTGTAAATGGCAAAGATAAAATGAAAAAAGAAGAAGAAAAGAAATAACAAACAAGATAAAAATAGAGATATTTGAGAAGAACATGTAACACTAATGGTGTATAGCCTATAGGGTACAACAAATCCATAATTATATACACCATATGAGGAGGAGCACTTTATTGACGTTTCGCAGATAGCTTCTTCAGGTGACTTAAAACTATCTGCGAAAAGTTGTCAATAAAATGCCCTTCCTTATAAGGTATTTATGTTAATTCTGTTAGGTTAATTTAATAGTAAATATATAGTTCAACACATAAAACGCTAAGAATTCGTACCCTTGCACACATGTGTATGTGTTGTGAGGTAAGCATTTACTGTCCACGTAATATATGCTTCAAACTTGCCTTAGGACAGCTAGCTGGCGTGGAGGGACCTACCTCCTGACTTTTTCTCGTCAGAGTGATGTTACTTTAACCCTTATTTAGCGGCTCACCACATAAGTCGAGTTAAATAAAGCTGGACTATGTGGCGGCGCTCGACATAGGTCGAGTGGCAATTTCAGCACGTAATGTTGCTGAGAGAGAGAGACAAGTGGTGGCAGGAGACTAGCGAGCGTATGACTGCTCCAGACCACCGCGGCGAACCTACTGACACGAATCTCAGCTCCCTCCTCCCTCTCTCACTCGCTACATACTGAATTATATGGGAAAGTACCGAATTACATGCTTTTTGCACTCGCGTTGCACGGTTATTGCAAGAAAACTAGCCATCATAAAAGGATCGTTATGGTGTCATTCGAAAGCTCTGTTTATGCCCTTTCAGGGATAGGTACTTGTTTTACGTTCTGGGTCTTATTTAGGCATGAAAATGATAACGTAAACAGCCCTATTTTGGCTAAAACCACCCCGCTGGGCGGTACATATAAATAAACCGCATAGGCCGCTCGTAAGGTGTTAAGCTAAGGGTGGTATTTGTACAAACTAACCTAGCCTAACCCAACCTGCCAAGCTTTTAACCTAATCCAAACCTAGCCTAGCCTATAGCCAGCCAATCCGTTGTTCTTATTAACTCTAGCAGATATTGTATTTAGTATCCTACTGTAGCTATATATATCTGTAATTTTAGTTGTTGCTTGCACGATCTTGTAGTAACCTTTGACTGATACATTTTTTTTTTTTATCTAAAAAGAGTAGGCTACTGCTTTACTAGGCTGCAGTGACACCAGGGCCATCTGTTGATACAGTATATTAACCCCTTGTGTGCAGTCGCACTTTATTTTTATATAATCTCTATTTGGTGAATTGTATATTTAGTTACATATTCTGTTATATATATATATATTTGTTTAAGGTTAGGTTATCACACCTGGTAGCCTATTTCTGCGTATTTCAATTTTATTATTTTCGGTTAGGCTATTCAACGCTGGTAGCCTATTGGTGCGTATTTCAATTTTTTAAAAACTTTTGGTTAGGCTATCGCCCCTGGAAGCCTAATTCTGCGTATCTCAATTTTTTTGTTTTCGGTTAGGCTATCACCCCTGATAACCTATTGTTGTGTATTTCAACATATTTGTTTTCGGTTGAAGTGATTGAAGTGTTTCTAAAGTGAGTGAAGTGTTTTAAAGTGAGTTAAGTGTTTTAAAGTGAGTTAAGTGTTTTAAAGTGAGTGAAGTGATCTGAAGAAACTGACTGTTACCATGCCTCGCACTTGTACGAACTGCGCCGGTAGGTTTGGTGAGTCCATGTTTGTTACTGTCGATCTTCAAGTCTGCCGTCTCTGCCAGCAACAAGAGAATTTGACAGTGAAATTAGATGAAGCCTACAACAAGATCAACGTCCTCACCATGAAGCTGGAATCACTCCAAGAGTTTGTAACACTCAACGTTGGAGTACCACAAACTTCAATTGTCACCGCAACTCCAGCAGCCACCAACGCCCCAACGTCAACTGCCAACAATTCAACGCCTGCAGTAGCCATTTCATCTGATAGTTCCGATACTCAAGAAACAAATAGTAACTCTCTTCCCCCTCAAGACAACTTCCGTTTCGTGAGGAACAACGTTTGCCCCAAGACCAGGAAACCCATACCAATTACCGAGTGTCAAAACCGCTTCCAGATACTCGCAGACTAAGATGACGAAGCGGAAATAGAAGAAGTCCGGCTCGTGGGAGACTCGATGATACGTGGTCAGCTCACAGAGTTTTGCGCCAGAGCACCTAAGACCAGGAAGCGTTTTTGTATCCCTGGTGGTGGTGTGGACGACGTAGTTGCTGCAGTTGACGAAGTATCTAAGCTGGCCCCTGCTAATACAATGTACGTCATCCACGTTGGATCCAACGATGTACAGCGAACCCAGTCGGAAGATTTGCTTTTAACCCTTAATTAGCGGCGAGCAACATAAGTCGAGTTAAAAAAAGCTGGACTATGTGGCGGCGCTCGACATAGGTCGAGTGGCAATTTCAGCACGTAATGTGGCTGAGAGAGAGAGACAAGTGGTGGCAGGAGACTAGCGAGCGTATGACTGCTCCAGACCACCGCGGCGAACCTACTGACACAAATCTCAGCTCCCTCCTCCCTCTCTCACTCGCTACATACTCAATTATGTACTGAAAGTACCGAATTACCTGCTTTTTGCACTCGCGTTGCACGGTTATTGCAAGAAAACTATCCATCATACAACGATCGTTATGGTGTCATTCGAAAGCTCTGTTTATGCCCTTTCAGGGATAGGTACTTGTTTTACGTTCTGGGTCTTATTTAGGCATGAAAATGATCACGTAAACAGCCCTATTTTGGCTAAAAACACCCCGCTGTGCGGTACATATAAATAAACCGCATAGGCCGCTCGTAAGGTGTTAAAGTACCAGCAGCTGATCAAGTCGTTTAAGGAGAAGTCATCAAGGATCATCGTCTCAGGAATCGTCCCCCGGCTTGGTGTAGAGAGCCCATTTTTCAACATAGCCACCAGCACAAATCGTTGTCTAGCAAGCCTCTGCAGGAAGGAAAACGTGGGATTCGTCGACACCTGGGACAATTTCTACTACGATGACTATTTGTTTTCGGACGATGGAGTTCATCTGACCCAGGTGGGAGCAGCACGTTTTGGGCGTCTTCTCAACGATGCAGTGAAGGATTTTCGGAGAAGAAATCGACTCAGCACAGGACAACCAGGAAGGAGGACCGAAGACAGCGAGGGCGGCAACCTGCGAAGGAATTAAATTATAATCTGTCAAGAACCGCGAATTTGGATAAAGCTCCCAAAGATAAAGCTCCAACACGACCCAAATTCAAAACCGCCAGGGATAACGACCGAGGACCGATGTCAGCCATGAATGTAAATGTAGATCCGACCAGAACCAAAAATTTGATTAAAGAACGTTCTGTGAGTTCTAAAACCGCAACTTTAAAGGTTTTCTATGCAAACGCTCATAGCATACGCAATAAATTTTCAGATTTAGAGGAACTAGTGTATACTGAAAATTATGATGTGATTGGTATAACAGAATCTTGGCTCAATACAAGTAGATAGATACTTTTTAGTAGAGTATTCACTTCCCGGTTATGTAATGTTTGAGAGAAGCCGAATAAATAAAAATGGAGGTGGCGTTTTATTTTATATCAAAGAAAGTCTTAACCCGACCCTCTTGTCAAAACCTCAAATTGTGAACGTCGACACATCTTTTGTGCTAATAAAGAATAATAAAGGTACAAAAATAATACTTGCATTAATATACAGACCTCCAGCTCAATCAGTGCAAACTGACCGAGAAATTTATGAACAAATTGCAGATGTAAGTAACTCACAAGATACCGTATTTTTTGGCGACTTTAATTTACCTGTGACCAAGTGGGGCGATACTCTTACTTCACACTCCGGACATGACTTGTATACGAACTTGCAAGAGAGTTCGCTTTATCAATTTGTTCGAACACCGACCCGTGGTAATAACGTTCTTGACATTGTACTTGCAACAAAAGAAGAATTAATAGAGAATTTGAATGTTGGTGATGAATTCAGTAACAGCGACCATCGTACGATAACTTTCACTTTAAACTTTACTAGTAACGAACCAAATAGTAGCATCGAAAAAGTCCCTAATTTCAAGAAAGCAAACTTTCATAAACTTAGAGCTATGTTTAAAGAAACTGACTGGAGCTTTTTAATTAACAATAACGACATAAATACATCTTGGAAGTTATTCGAAACCACTTACCTAAAAGCAGTGCAAGACTGCATACCATCGAAAATACAGCGTCCAGGCCATAATAATAAGCCCAAATGGTGGAATAAAGATATTTCAAACTGCCTGGTTGCTAACAAATTTGCTAATGATAGATTAAAATCCTTACAAAATGACGAAGAACGGGTAAAATTTGTAGAACTACGACGCAAAGCCAATAAGTTAATTAAGCAAAGTAAAAAGACCCTAGAGTTACATATTGCGAATCAAAGTAAAACAAGCCCGAAAGAATTCTATAGTTATATCAGAAAGAAAAAAGTAGTTACTTCAACTGTTGGACCGTTAGTCGATGAAAATGGAGAATACACTAAAGACGAAGTACAAATGAGTAATGCCCTTAATACCTTCTTTGCATCAGTTTTTACAACAGAAGACCTCAGTGATATCCCTACACCATCGCCGATTCAGATTGATAATTCAGATGTTCTAAGCAATATCACCGTTACAGAGAGAGAAGTATTGAATTGTTTAGATAAACTCAAGGTAAATAAAACGCCTGGACCTGATACAATCTCGCCTAGAGTTCTAAAGGAAGCTAAGGATGAGCTCTCCAAACCACTAACATTACTATTCAATAAATCCTTGCAGTCTGGAACTATGCCTGATCAGTGGAAGATAGCCAACGTAACACCGATATTCAAAAAAGGCAGCAAATCCCTACCCAGTAACTATCGTCCAATTAGCTTAACCTCAGTTGTATGTAAAATGCTAGAAACGGTCATAAGAGACAGACTCGTAAATCACTTAGAGGAAAATAACATACTTAAAGATACTCAACACGGCTTTCGTAAAAAACGTTCCTGTTTAACAAACCTCTTAGACTTCTTCCACGATATCCTCAACCTCTACGATGAGAGTAAAGCTGTAGATATTATATACCTTGATTTTCAAAAGGCCTTTGACAAAGTTCCCCACAAACGTTTACTGCTAAAACTAAAAGCGCATGGAATACAAGACGGTGTGTTGAAATGGATAGAAAATTGGCTCAGCGACAGAAAGCAAAGAGTAGTCATAAACGGTAAGGCATCTAAATGGACCAATGTAAGTAGCGGGGTACCCCAGGGATCGGTACTAGGACCAATTCTCTTTCTAATTTACATCAATGACATAGATGAGGGTCTCACCTGTACAATCTCAAAATTTGCTGACGATACAAAAATTGAAAATAGCGTACTCTCAAAAGATCAAGTTGACGATATGCAACACAATCTAGATAAATTGTCACATTGGGCCCAAATTTGGCAAATGAGTTTCAATGCGGATAAATGTAAAGTACTACATATCGGATACCTAAATGAGAAAGCAAACTATTCGATGAATGGCACTCAGCTTAAGAATGTAAACAGAGAAACCGATCTGGGAGTAACAATATCGAGTAACCTAAAACCGAGTCAACAATGTTCAGAAGTTGTTAAGAAGGCAAACAAAATAATTGACTTTATAGGCAGATCATTTGAGCATAAATCCAAAGACGTTATCCTAACCCTTTACAATTCCTTAGTCCGCCCTCTTCTGGAATACTGCGTTCAATGCTGGTGCCCTTATTACCAAAAAGACACAAACAAGCTAGAACGAGTTCAACGTAGAGTTACCAAAATTATACCTAGCCTAAAGAACAAACCATACGAAGAGCGTCTTAGAGAATTAAATCTATTTCCTTTAACCCAGCGTAGATTAAGAGGTGACTTAATTCAAGTGTTCAAACATCGACAATATGAACTGTAGTAAGTACTTCACTATCGACCAATCTAATTACACGCGGGGAAACGGTTGCAAAATTATTGGTAAATCTTTTAACTCACACGAATCTAAGAATTTCTTCTTCAATCGAGTTGTCAACTTGTGGAATGGGCTTCCCCGAGACGTTATAGACTGCAGCACCGTTGATTCATTTAAATTCCGCCTAGACAAATATCTCGCATCAAACCCGCGACTGACTGCGTTTGTAAATGAATAACTTTATTTTATCCTCCCCTCAGTTACTAACCCATATGTCCCCTACTAACTTCCTAGTCCTGCCACGTTAGTGGCAGGGTAGTAGTTCCCTTTCCAATGTTCCCTTACCCACTCTAAACCACTGTTTGGACATTGATCCTCAGTGTTTTGGAGGACAAGCAGCCTAGAAGGGTCACTAGATCTGTTGTTGCTTGATTTCCTTTATACTCCTTTGTACTCCTTTGTACCTCAGGCCCAGCTCTGGCCCTGTGGCGGTGCATCTTGGCCAGAACCTAAATGGTACAGGGCATAGGGTCCCTATAGACTGTCACTTTCCACCTAGTAGCACAGGCGCCCGAACCCAGAGGTAAAACACCGGGAGGCTGCCTTATCACTAGGAGCATATACCGGGTCAGCCGTAGTGCTGTGTACGCGCACGGATTGTGTCCCAGCGGTTGGTTCTGGTGGGGTGCCCCATGGCCCCTAGGTCCCACCCCTATAAAGATACTGGGGTGGCCTCAGGGTGACAACTACCCAGGGTAGCCTGGAGCTGGATACCTGGGGATCCTGACCTCCATCGGTGGCAACTTATACCGAACAAGACGAAAACATATAAGAACCATACAAAATCGCAAAAGAACACTACCGCGGATCCTCCTCCCAAGTTCAGGCTCAGAAGTGTGAATGTTAGCACAATTAGAGGACGAACGGGTGAGATTGCGGTAACGTTAGAGAGACGCAGTTTGGATTTACATTGTGCCCATGAGACCCGTCGGAGAGGGGGGGGGGGAGTGCGGGGTGGATAACTGGAAAGAATGAACATGTATAAGTTCTTATGGAATAGAAATGAACGTGTCTCAGGAGGAGTGGGTTTCTTGTTGGCAAAGAAGTGAATGGATTGTGTGATAGAAGTTAAAAGGTTCAATGAAAGATTGATTTTACTAAGACTGAAAGTTGGAATGGAGAGATATAGAAGTTATAATTATCAGCATATGCTCTCCCAAGTAGGCTTAGGTAGAGTTGTTAAAGAGGAGTTTTGGAATTAACTACTAGGGGTGGTTGCCAGATGCAAGGAAGGGGAGGCAGTAATTATGGGAGTAGACTTGAATAGGCATGTTGGGCATGTGCTGATAGTCAGTCAGTCAGTCATAATTTTATTTCATAAAAAGACATATACATACACTTTTTACAGAGTTATTTACGTAATCTACATTAAGCTAAAAGTCCTTAGCGCATAGTTGGTTCTGTGTTCTGTACATAAACAATTCTTGATCTGATAGCATTGATATCATTTAGCAATAAGTTAGTAAATCCATACTCATGTAGGATTATTTTTTCAACATCCTTTACAAGAAAAGATCTATGTAACATGTAATACATGTTCTTCTCTATAAAACTACATGGCTTTATGAGATTTCTATATACAAATCTTATTTTCATCCAGTTAACCAAATGCCTAAACACCATCACTCCACATTCTCTACAAGCACTGTGGTTGCTCTCCCAGTACTTCATATTCAATATTTTCTTTATTGCCTTGTGGTATCCAATGGAAAACTGCTTAAACGGTATATAACATTTTCTATTATTAAACCAAAGTTCAGCGCCATAAAAATTCAAACAGTAGCTTTGAAATAAATTTGAAAATACTTCAGTACTCGTGTTGCTAAACTTTCTTAAAAGACAATTAAACTCATTGTAAAACTTATTTCTGCATCTTATCATATCCAAGTCATTATTAAGATTACAATTGATTATAAAACCCAAATATTTGTATTCAGAAACAATATTTAATTTGTTATTGTCTAAATATATGAAAGGATTCATTTCCTGTCCATACTTATATTTAAAGATCATACATACTGATTTTGCAGAGTTAATAGATAAGTCTAGTTGTTTAATTTCATGATCCATAATATCTATCAATGTTTGCGACCTCTAACCGAAGGAGCCAATATTACAAGATCGTCTGCATAGGCGATCACATTGCTGACTTGTAAACCTAGTCTACAGCCTACATTACTTGCAGATAATTTACTTAATAAGTCATCAATATAAATTGAAAACAACAAGGGAGATAAAACCCCACCCTGTCTCACTCCATTTTTCATAGTCCATTCAGTTGAAATTGAATCTTTAAATTTGACAACAACATGTTGGTTTCTGTAAAAGTAAAATAAAATATTAACCAAGAAATTTGGTAATCCTAGTTTTAAAAGCTTATTTGCAAGTTTGAAATGATTCACCTTATCAAAAGCTTTTGTCAGGTCAATAAAACATGAAAAAACCTTAGATCCCTCCGTGGTGTACCTTAAAATAGTTTCCTTGAGAATTAAATATGCAGTAGAGGTAGAATACCTCTCTCTGAATCCATGCTGCCTATCATTTAAACTAACATATCTTAAAATGTTGTACTTCAAGCAGTATTCAAATACCTTCAATAATATTGGCGATAACGTAATTGATCTATAATTATCAAGTGATGTATTATCTTTATACTTATCTTTCAATAAGGGTACCATAATTCCAAAGTTCATTCTTACAGGCATACAACCATGTACAACACAAGAAGAAATCAACTTTGCAATTACTACTATCAATTCGTTTGTACAATACTTTAAATGAAAAGAATGTATATTATCTGGGCCAATACCACAATTGAGGTCAGATATTGCTGTAGATACATCTGTGACATACAATTTGGATTTATGCTGGGGCTTGGCACAACTGATGCTATCTTCATTCTTAGGCAACTGCAAGAGACGTTCTTAGAGAAAAATTGTGACTTTTACCTAATTTTTGTAGATCTGGAGAAGGCGTTTGACCTGGTGCCAAGGGAAGTAACACAGTGGCCTAAGAGAAAAATCAGAGTAGAGGAGTGATTGATGCGTGTTATAATGAGAATGTATGAGGGATCACTGTCAACAGTTAGTTTGAATTGGAGTCTGAGCGAGGAGAATTCCCAGTGAAAGTTGGAGTTCACCCAAGGTTCAGTGCTGAGCCCATTGCTGTCTGTTTTTGTCCCGGAGTCTATGCACAGGACTCTGATATGAGTTGTTATATGCAGATGACCTAGTTTTTATCGCAGGTAGTGCAAAAGTAAAGCTTAATAGATGGAGGGAGGGTATGGAAAACAATGAACTAAGACTTAATATAGATAAAACAAAGGTCAAGATAATAACGTCTTCTAATAGTAGCCAGCATAAGATAATAACGTCTTCTAATAGTAGCCAGCATAAGATAATAACGTCTTCTAATAGTAGCCAGCATAAGATAATAACGTCTTCTAATAGTAGCCAGCATAAGATAATAACGTCTTCTAATAGTAGCCAGCATAAGATAATAACGTCTTCTAATAGTAGCCAGCATAAGATAATAACGTCTTCTAATAGTAGCCAGCATAAGATAATAACGTCTTCTAATAGTAGCCAGCATAAGATAATAACGTCTTCTAATAGTAGCCAGCATAAGATAATAACGTCTTCTAATAGTAGCCAGCATAAGATAATAACGTCTTCTAATAGTAGCCAGCATAAGATAATAACGTCTTCTAATAGTAGCCAGCATAAGATAATAACGTCTTCTAATAGTAGCCAGCATAAGATAATAACGTCTTCTAATAGTAGCCAGCATAAGATAATAACGTCTTCTAATAGTAGCCAGCATAAGATAATAACGTCTTCTAATAGTAGCCAGCATAAGATAATAACGTCTTCTAATAGTAGCCAGCATAAGATAATAACGTCTTCTAATAGTAGCCAGCATAAGATAATAACGTCTTCTAATAGTAGCCAGCATAAGATAATAACGTCTTCTAATAGTAGCCAGCATAAGATAATAACGTCTTCTAATAGTAGCCAGCATAAGATAATAACGTCTTCTAATAGTAGCCAGCATAAGATAATAACGTCTTCTAATAGTAGCCAGCATAAGATAATAACGTCTTCTAATAGTAGCCAGCATAAGATAATAACGTCTTCTAATAGTAGCCAGCATAAGATAAAACGTCTTCTAATAGTAGCCAGCATAAGATAATAACGTCTTCTAATAGTAGCCAGCATAAGATAATAACGTCTTCTAATAGTAGCCAGCATAAGATAATAACGTCTTCTAATAGTAGCCAGCATAAGATAATAACGTCTTCTAATAGTAGCCAGCATAAGATAATAACGTCTTCTAATAGTAGCCAGCATAAGATAATAACGTCTTCTAATAGTAGCCAGCATAAGATAATAACGTCTTCTAATAGTAGCCAGCATAAGATAATAACGTCTTCTAATAGTAGCCAGCATAAGATAATAACGTCTTCTAATAGTAGCCAGCATAAGATAATAAAAGACGTCGACAGTACAGGAAGGAGTTAAGGGGGGTGACCTGTTTTTGTTCTGTCCTTTTTATCTTTCTCTGGCTTGTATCCATTTGGCCCCATGCAGCCTACTATTTTAAGTCGTTTATCCCAATCCAGGTGTCAATTGTTTACTGGTGAGCGGTAGCGAGCCAGCATTTATTTTATTTTTGTTAGACAGCAGGCTAAATTTGTAAATTTTTCGATAGAAAAATTTCTCCGGCGAAGCCGGATTTCTTCATATAATGCTGGCTCGCTATCGCTCGCCAGGAAGAAATCGACACCTAGATGGGGATAAACGTCTTAAAATAGTTGGCTGAAAGGGGCCGAATAGATACAAGCCAGAGAAAGAGAGAAAAGGACAGAAATAACAAAAAGCAGGTCACCCCCCTTAACAAGTGTACGCACAACTTTTTGTCTTAAATTCTGTTGGCTATTATGACCAACACAAATGGCATCGTTTACAAATGTTTTTATCTCTTTTCGTTTTCGCTCTTTTCCTCCGTATATTCCCCTCCAGCAAATCCCATCTTCTCCCCTTGTCGACTATCCCAACTTGTACTAACTCCCAGAACTTTATGTTTTCCTTTCTCCTCCTCCAGTTTCTCTTGCCTGTTTTAGTGTTGCCTCTTCTCATATTCTTACTGTCTAACTATTATTTATTAGCACCTTTTCATGTTAATACACAAATAAATGCATAGAAAAATAAACCGCAAAACCACGGTTTGTCGGAGATGAAAAAAGGCGCACATCATACCTTAAAACCCTTTTATGGTTGGAAATGCCGAGTATTATCTTATTGTTTAAAATTGCAATCCTTCTTTCTTTTTGTGATAACATTTTCCAGACTGTATGGTGGTGGTGGAGATGTGGAGATAGCGTTAGAATCCTCTTATGGCTGGAAATGCCGAGTAATATTTATTTTCAATTTTAATCCTTCCTTCATCTTTTTGTTTATATAATTTTACAGATGTTATGGTGGTGGTGGAGGTAGCGTTTCACTTGGCTGCCGGTGCGTGACTTTGTGGAAGGAAGGTCTGGACTGCTGGGATGTTGTTAGGGGGAGATGTCTGCCAGATGTTACATAAGAACATAAAACGTAGAGTCCCGGACAGATGAAACAGCAACACCCAGTCCACCAGCTGTGTGGTGTGGGGCTCTGCGGATTTGGTAACACTGGCAGAAGGTGGGAGGGATGTGGGTGGATGATGAGGGGAGGGAAGTGGGGGGTTTAGGGGGGAGTGTGAGAGGGTGAAGAGGCAGTAATCATGGTATGGCTGGTGGGAGGGGGCAAACGAGTGACGGGGTAGGGGAGAACAGAGTGACAAGCAAAGTTTCGTATAGAACAAGCTACTCCCACAGGATTTTAAATTACACACACCTACAATATCACTGTATGCTACATTTAACAAATTTAACCGTCTGCTCTCCCCTACCCTGTCACTTGTTTGCCCCCTCCCACCAGCCACACCATGATTGCTGCCTCTTCACCCTCCCAATTCCCCCCTAAACCCCCCACATACCTCCCCTCATCACCCACCCACCCACATCCCTCCCACCAGTGTTACCAAATCCGCAGAGCCCCTCACCACATAGCGGGTGGACGAGGTATTGCTGTTTCATCTGTCCGGGACTGTACATACATGTATAATGTTCATATATATCCTAACCACACATACTTTGTGATCTGAGCGAGGTGGTCAGGACTAAATTATATTAGAGATTGCAAAATGGGAAATAATGGAAAGTTAGAGAAAAGGATAACACAGAGGAAGCCTTTGTAATAAAGGATAACACAGAGGAAGGCTCTGTAATAAAGGATAACACAGAGGAAGGCTCTGTAACAAAGGTTAACACAGAGGAAGGCTCTGTAATAAAGGTTAACACAGAGGAAGGCTCTGTAATAAAGGTTAACACAGAGGAAGGCTTTGTAATAAAGGATAACAGAGGAAGGCTCTGTAATAAAGGTTAACACAGAGGAAGGATCTGTAATAAAGGATATCACAGAGGAAGGCTCTGTAATAAAGGATAACACAGAGGAAGGCTCTGTAATAAAGGATAACACAGAGGAAGGCTCTGTAATAAAGGGTGATTGACTGTTAACAACTAAGGGAACATATTAACCCTTTCTGTACCGGTGACATATTTCTTATTATATTTTATATTTACACTATTTTTGGCAGTTTACGAAGGATCTTTGTTAGTATAATAAGGTAACTGAGATATTTGCTAAGACTGTTATTTGCTGGAGGCCCTTTTTAAACTGAATATAATCGTGTAACAGTAGCCATAATATAGTTAAAAGGACGGGACCAGTTCTGAAAGAGTTAACAAGATAGAAGGTGACTGGAGTACTTACAGGCTACGGGTAATATGAGAGTGGCGGGAATGACGTTAGAGAATAGGAAGGAACAGAAAGTGAATGAGTGGTAAGGGCACATTAAGGGGAGGTTTCTAGTTTGTTCCCTAGACCTCCATCAAGCTTAAAATTACACCCCCTAGAACCCCTTTCAAGATACATTTGTAATTTTTTCGGTAGAAAAATGTCCCGGCCGAAGGCCGGTTACTCTTAAATTACAGGCTCGCTATCGCTCGCCAGGATAAAATCGACACCTAAATGGCACGAAAGGTCTTAACATTGACAGAATGGAGCAGAAATTCTTAAAATCACCAAACTAATGGGGCAAGCGTCTTAAAATCTCAAAAGTAATGGGGCTAAGCCTGAGTGAGAAAGGAGTTCAGTAAAACATCCCTCAAGTGGAAATCTCCCCTTAAAGAGGATGGCTAGACGGGATATTAAATTAATCAAGGAAGGATGAGACTGTCTGGGCGAATACGTAGAGTCTGAGTGGGAAGATTATTGAGTGATTAACCCAGGATCCACACACTATATTATGTGGTAGTAAAAAGGGGTAAGTGAGATAGTTCGAAGCCTATTAATCCAGGATCCACACACTATTATGTGGTAGTAAAAAGGGGTAAGTGAGATAGTTCGAAGCCTATTAATCCAGGATCCACACACTATTATGTGGTAGTAAAAAGGGGTAAGTGAGATAGTTCGAAGCCTATTAATCCAGGATCCACACACTATTATGTGGTAGTAAAAAGGGGTAAGTGAGATAGTTCGAAGCCTATTAATCCAGGATCCACACACTATTATGTGGTAGTAAAAAGGGGTAAGTGAGATAGTTCGAAGCCTATTAATCCAGGATCCACACACTATTATGTGGTAGTAAAAAGGGGTAAGTGAGATAGTTCGAAGCCTATTAATCCAGGATCCACACACTATTATGTGGTAGTAAAAAGGGGTAAGTGAGATAGTTCGAAGCCTATTAATCCAGGATCCACACACTATATGTGGTAGTAAAAAGGGGTAAGTGAGATAGTTCGAAGCCTATTAATTGCTGGAAGCGTTTTTAGACTGAATACACTCGTCTAATAGTAGCTAGAATATAATGAAAGGATGTCACTGGTAATGTATGGGTTAAGGACAGGAGAAAAAAAACAATTACAGGGTGTGTTTTCCTATATATATTTTTTTGTTTTGTGTATGGGGGAGACAAAAGGCGGGGCTGCCTGTAACAAGTGTTTCCCCCAATGTTGAAAGAGTGACAGAACCTAATCAAGGGTGGTTTGTGGTAATCTTAAAAAATGGTTTGTTGGTGGATTGGAAAGAAGTGTGGTGTGCTTGTTTATTGGAAAGAAGTGTGGTGTGCTTGTTTATTGGAAAGAAGTGTAGTGTGCTTGTTTATTGGAAAGAAGTGTGGTGTGCTTGTTTATTGGAAAGAAGTGTGGTGTGCTTGTTTATTGGAAAGAAGTGTGGTGTGCTTGTTTATTGGAAAGAAGTGTGCTTGTTTATTGGAAATAAGTGTGGTGTGCTTGTTTATTGGAAAGAAGTGTGGTGTGCTTGTTTATGGGAAAGAAGTGTGGTGTGCTTGTTTATTGGAAAGAAGTGTGGTGTGCTTGTTTATTGGAAAGAAGTGTGGTGTGCTTGTTTATTGGAAAGAAGTGTGGTGTGCTTGTTTATTGGAAAGAAGTGTGGTGTGCTTGTTTGTTGGAAATAAGTGTGGTGTGCTTGTTTATCGGAAAGAAGTGTGGTGTGCTTGTTTATTGGAAAGAAGTGTGGTGTGCTTGTTTGTTGGAAATAAGTGTGGTGTGCTTGTTTATTGGAAAGAAGTGTGGTGTGCTTGTTTATTGGAAAGAAGTGTGGTGTGCTTGTTTATTGGAAAGAAGTGTGGTGTGCTTGTTTATTGGAAAGAAGTGTGGTGTGCTTGATTTTTGTAGTGGAATGAATTGGGGGGGGGGAGGTGTTTTTGAGAGCTAGCTGAATTACTCTCGGTCCAGGTGAGACAAACAGACAAAAAGTACGGGAGGCCAGACAAATGGAACAGGGGTTCCAGCAAGTCTTTATTACATGCCTATGAGGCCTCCCCTGGGTATTGCCCTGCTTGATTGGTGTCTACAATCTCCCCAGGGCGATTGTAGGGTATTATTATATGCTGATGAATAAAGTTAATCTCAAACTCGCATGTATCTGTACTTGCCTCAGAGGCATTTTATCAGATTCTATAATGTGCTAAAGCAAAACCTGTTGTTTGACCAATACAACTTCCCCGTTGACGCTTTTAAACCCCTTCTGAACCAGCGACGTCTTTTTAATGTCATTCTAGATACATATAGACGCCTTTTTGCAGCTTAAGAAGGATCTGTGGTAGTAAAAACGATTGAGTGAGATACTTAAAAGCCTCTTAGATTACAGGTTCGCTATTGCTCGCCATGAACAAAATTGACACCTAAATAACACAAAAAGTCTAAATATTGACACAAAAATGGGGTAAAGGGTCTTAAAATCACCAACCTAATGGGCCGAACGTCATATAATCTGAAAACTATTTGAGCACTTACACAATGCCCCAGGGTGACATCTGGTGGTCAATATCAATACTACTGAGTCCTAGAGCAGCTCCACACACTCTTCAATATCTTGCGGGCCTCAAGCAAGAAAGGACACAGATCGACCTTTTCCCGATCGATGTCCTGCAATAGTGAAGCCAGTGAGAGCAACCAGCCACCACTACACTAACCGGTTCTTTTGAGACAGTAAGTTTTTTTTTTTTTTTTTTTTTTTTTTTTTTTTTTCTATATTCCAACTACTCCCTCTCGGGCATAGGCTGAGAGCCTGTACATTCCACCGCTCAACACGGTGAAGCCCGTGAGGTCTTGTTCCAGCCTAGGGAGTGAGACATGCGAAGCATCCACCATGGCTCAAAGCAGCTCCATCTCTGAAGCGGCCGGTTGCTTCGCCCAAGTGCTTCACCGTCTCACCCTCCAGACTCAGACCCTCACTCTCAGAACGCCACCTATTGAGCAGTGAACTCACTAGGCATTGTCCCCCTGTAACATATTTTGAATATGGGAATATTGATACAGTGTTATTTAATCAGGGAACAATGAGGGTATTTTTTTGGCATTTCGGTGGGCTTTGTGGTAATGCACTGATACTAGGTACAGCACAAATTCAATCCCAATAATATCTTCCCATTGACATATCGGGATTTGAACCCGGGTCCATTGGATTACCAATCCAGTGGCATGACCACAGTGTGCTGCTCCTTCCCTCCTTACCTGCATACATATCTATCTATCTAACCTTCCTGCCTGCCTGCCTGCCTGCCTGCCTCCCTCTCTCCCTGTCTTCCTACCTACCTATCTACTTACCTACCTATCTACCTGCCTGTCTATCTACCCCCCACCACCCCTACCCTACCTCCCGCCCCCTTCACCCATCCATCCTAGTATCTATCTATCTGTTACTCATACATCAGGCAAGACAAAATGACAATCCTATCAATAACTTTATAAGTGTTTTCTTAATGATATTCTGTTCTACAATAATACACACAATTAATATACATTACGTGAAAAAATACCCGTAACACACTAGCGATAAAGTCATGAAGGCGAAGTTATGGAGCACATCACCCATCCGAACAGGTTGGCTGAGTGCAAGGGATTTATCGCGCAAAAGCTATCAATTTCATGCCATCTTTCCAAGCTCACCGACCATCTTGGGATGAGAGCTTGACGTCCCCGGTGTCCTTGAAATATATTCTTTTTACCAGACTTTGTTTCGTTAAGTTACCGAGCTATTATGAGTGATAGATACTGATATATGCCCACATAGAGCCGTACGGCGGGAAAAAATGCCCACTGCACAGGAGTTAAGATTCACACTTTAATATTATCATTAACATGGAAGTAACATTGGTCAAATATCAGGCTATTCTTTAACACTTTCAATATTGTGACGCATGTTCAGTTTATTCTGGCTATCAATAGAATAATTTATACTGGTTAAGAATGATCTGTGGGAATTATAAGAGTAAAGACTATCTAAATTAACGATATGACTTTCATACACCCTTCCTTATCTGAATAAAATCGTCTAATGCTAGCCAGAAACAGAAAATAAATGTGTATTGGATCTTGCAAGGGTTAATATACTTTTAAACCTGATAAAACTACTCCGAGCCTTGGTATCGGATAAAACACCTTGTGTGATGCCCCTTTAAAACTACCTCATGCGACGTCTTGGGGGTTATTAGGAGATTTTGCTATAGGGGGAGGTATTCCCTTTTTCTGGATCCCCTTCTCCCTCATGTTTAGCATATTAGTTTTGAGATCTTAACACTCACACTGCGAGCATATTTCCGCATATGTCTACTATATTAGGGTTCATTCAGGCACTCCTGATTGATTAGGCAAGTATCTGAATGAAATTAAATGTATTCAGCCAAAAACTAAAAGAGAATATCTTCAAAATGACAACAAAACGAGCTTCGTAGCTGGCGGGGTTCACCCGCAGCGCTACCATAGACTTTCTGTAAAATGAGCAATTATCGCTAATGTCGCGCTACATTTGCCTTTGGCAGCACTGTAGAGTATATCTCGCAAGACTCTGACTCAGAGCCCTCAGTGCCGTGGCCGCCTGGCTGGGGGAAGAACGTGTAGCCTGTCGTGCTCCCGCTCCCTTGCACTCGATTCTACAGGCTTTAAAAGGCTTTAAAAGCCTGTAAATTGGTGTAAATTGCCATGACGTTCGGGAACGTCTCCCGCAGGCAATGGGTTAAGCAAGTGCTTGAATTGAATTAAATGTATTCAGCCAAAAACTAGAAGAAAATAGCTTAAAAATTACATCAGAACGAGCTTCGTAGCACGCTGGGTTGATCTGCAGCACTACCATAGACATAGGCAAATATTCGCTTATAATGAGGAATATCATGCTACATTTGCCTTTGGCAGTGCTGCATAGGTCTCGCTAGATATAGATGACAATCCTCAGTGCACCAGCCGCCGGGCTGGAGATCAGAGGGTGGCCAGCCATGCTCCCGCTCACTCGCACTCGTCTCCACAGGCTTTAAGAGGCTTAAAGGTGGGGGCTCATGGGTTGAGGTAAACATGGAAAAATAATTACCAATCTGCATATAATTATCTTGTAAAATGCAATGTCACTGAAATAATTATTAACAATGGTATAAAGGATTTTGCGGTTCGTCTATACCGGACCTGTGACGTCATAGTGACGTCACACCAGTATTCTTATCCTAGACTGGATGGTGGACTTATACTGGTGTGACGTCACAGGCCTGGTATAGACGATCCACAAAATCCTTTATACCATTGTTAATAATTATTTCAGTGCCATTGCATTTTGCAAGATAATTATGTACAGCTTGGCGATTATCATTCCATGTTTACCTCAAACCATGAGCCCCCACCTTTAAGGGCCTGTAAGTTGCTTTAAATTACCAGAACGTTCCAAAAACGGTTCTCGCCGCTAAAGGGTTAAGACGCTCATTCCGTTATTTTGGCTATTTTGATATTTTTTGCCTCATTTTATGTTGTCAATATTTAAACCTTTCGTGAAATTTAAGTGTCGATTATTTCCTGAAGAGCGATAGCGAGCCTGTAATTTTAGAAGGAACTGGCCTTTGGCCGGGATATTTTCCTTACCAAAAAATGTACAAATTTACTTTGAAAGGTGGGCTACGGGGTGTTCTTTTTTAGCTTGATGAAGGTCTAGCGAGGAAACTAATAAATCAATTAATAAACAAATATATAGACCAAAAAACAAGCACTACCCCTTTAATTATTATTGAGTGTGTTGATTGCTGACACCATTATCGAGCAAAGCACTTCTAATTATTATTGAGTGTGTTGATTGCTGACACCATTATCGAGCAAAGCACTTCTAATTATTATTGAGTGTGTTGATTGCTGACACCATTATCGAGCAAAGCTAATTTGTCCCCTAGACTAAAACGCCTCCCCAGATGCTTTCAAATTAACTCCGCCCCCCAGACCCCATTCAAGCAAAATATGTACATTTTGTTGGTAGGAAAACATCCATGGTTCTCCTAAACTGGATGCTCACTACCACTCGTCCAGAAAAAAACAAAAAACAAAAAAACACGAAAACCGAAGAGGGTAAAATGTAATATAATCGCCAAGGTAATGGGGTGATGCGTCTTAAATTCTTCAAACTAAGGAATGAATCAGGTAGCGTAAAACAAAAAATCCGCCTCACACCAAACAAAATTAAGGTGGAGTTAGTTGCTTTTTCTTGGCCCCCTTCTACCTCATGTTTAGGTTAGCCCTATTAGTTTTGAGATTTTAAGACGATTGCCCGTTAGTTTGTCGATTTAAAAACCTTTCGCCCCATTTTGTTGTCAATATTAAGACCTTTCGTGCCATATAGGTGTTGATTTGTTATCCTGGCGACCGATAGCGAGCCTGTATATTTGGAGGAATATGATTTCGGCCGGGACATTTTGCCACCAAAAACTGTACACATTAACCTCGGAAGGGACCTTGATTGTTTTTTAAACTTAATGGAGGCCTAGCGAGGAAACTTAAATAACAATAAATATTTAATATAAATATATATATAACTGTCTTCGTGGTGCAATGCATAAGTGTGTTGATTTTCGGTGTTAGCGTCCTGGGTTCGAATCCCCGGACTGCCACATGTGTTTGTTAATTTCATTAAACGAGTTTAGGAGTAAAGTTGGTTAGTGGACAAAACATAATTATATATATATATATATATATATATATATAGAGAGAGAGAGAGAGAGAGAGAGAGAGAGAGAGGGAGAGGGAGAGAGAGAGAGGGAGAGGGAGAGAGAACAAGAAATATAGACAAGCACGCAAACAGGTAGAGCAAATAAAAGAAAGAGATGATTCATAGATAAATATATAGATAGATATAATTACATAGTGTTACATAGATACACAGCCTGCAAAGACCTTGCAGTCTCTACTAGGCAGTCCAGACTTAATGCTAACATAGAATTTGCTACAGAGTGGAAGGTATAATACAAAAGGAGGGAGAGGGAGAGAGATAGAGAGTGTGTGTGTGATGTAGTTACTGGAGCCATGGATGTAAGGGGATCACAGGCGAATAAAATATGAGGCTTTGTACTGAAGCGAATTTGGTGAGGGAGTTGATAGGAGCTGCACCAGGAGAGAAGTTATCGGCTTTATTTAAGGGAAGGCCTGTTGTTTTTCTGGCCCCCCTTCTTCCCTATGTTTAGCCCCATTAGTTTTCAAATGTTAAGACTTTCTCCCATTTATTTGTCAATATTAAGACCTTTCGTGCTATGTAGGTGTCTATTGTTCCTGGCGAATGATAGCGAGCCTGTAATTTTGGAGGAAACGGATTTCAGCCGCGACATCTCAAAGGGAGATTTTTGGTATGTGTTGTATTTAGCTTGTTTGAGGTCTAAATGCATTTTTTTTATTATAATCCTTTTTCTCATCAGTTCCTTCATTGATTAGTGTGTTTTATTGTGTTTTTCCTTCTGCAAATTCATTTTTACCCATTATTTAGCAATATTAAAACATGCCCCCTAAAACCATATTTTGTCATTACCCTAACCTAACAACTTAACCTAAA
The DNA here is from genome assembly GCA_032716605.1 of Paralithodes platypus. Lineage (NCBI taxonomy): Eukaryota > Metazoa > Arthropoda > Malacostraca > Decapoda > Lithodidae > Paralithodes > Paralithodes platypus. The sequence continues at coordinate 17,400,602 of CM064563.1, read as the reverse complement.
CTGGGGGCTGCCGCCCCCAGACCCCTGCTGGGTTAGCATTGATATAGAATATGACAAAATACGGGATGGATGTAGAGTTCGGGCGTACGGACGTCATGTTTACATTTGTCGATCGCCGTGGTTAAGTTCGTGTCTATTTTGACGGCGATTTGTTCGGTAATTTGCCCCCTGCTGGCAATATATATGATGATGACAATATGTCATGGGGGGTTGAGGGGGGGCAAAGCCCCCCCTCAACATATTATTGTATCCAAAGGCAGTCAAAATAGACGGGAACATGATGCCAAAGGTCCGACGCCACTACGCGTAGTGTAAACAAGGCTGGCGGTACGCCCGCACTTAACATTATTGCCCAAAATACTAAAAATGCGGTAAAAAAGTGAAAAATATTAGTTCACAGCTGATCCAAGATGGCCACCATTTTTTCTTCCACCCTTATTTAAATTTGCAGCGGTAGAGACATACATTGCGGTGACTAATACTGTATGACAAAGCTACAGAAAACACAGAGAATTATATCTCATACGTGACCTAAAATGCATTTTGTCCATTGTTTATAATAGCGCCGATGTACTTGAATATTATCTTCATTCTTACCTCATACAAGGAATTGGAGTTCTCGAAAAAGAGTTCCAGGCCTGACGCTGTTCTAGACTTGCAGTGTGCTGGCTTAATAATCCAGAAGGGTTAATAGCCTTTGATGTCCTATTTTAGCCAACTACTATATTGTCATCACATTCACTGGAGTCTTTTGTGGCCTCTCGTTCCATTTGTTGCCTGGACACAGGCGCGCACACCCGAAAATACGCACACAACACTGCGGCGACACATACACACACACACACACACATGGTCACCTGCCTCACTGTTTACATCATGGCTCTCTCACTTGTCCGATTCGGTACAGTACGTTATTTTTGCCTCTGTCAAAACCAATAGAAGGAAAGAGAAGAAAGCGTGACGTCACACGGTTATTTTCTCGCGCGTCCTAGGAGTCGCAACACTATCGTGGGGCATAATATTATAAGCAAAAGACCCAAGTGGATATTCCTTGTTAAATACTCATTGATGTCTGCGCGCCTGGCTTGTCTGCAGTGTTACCACAGTAAGGGAAACGTCCGCATAATGAGGGGGCGTTAGATTAAAGGGGGAACGTCTTTAAGAGTTAATTAATGGTGGGAAAAATACTTGTAAATTATTTTAAATATAATAAATATATAGAAGCAAAAAAAAACAAATATGTATACATATACAATATATATACAATATGTATACATATACAATATATATACAATATGTATACATATACAATATATATACAATATGTATACATATACAATATATATACAATATGTATACATATACAATATATATACAAATATGTATACATATACAATATATATACAATATGTATACATATACAATATATATACAATATGTATACATATACAATATATATACAAATATGTATACATATACAATATATATACAATATGTATACATATACAATATATATACAATATTTAAATATGATGCAAGCTGTATAACTCCAAGCAACACAACAATAATGAAAATATCATGTTGAATATATATTATTAGTTACATGTTATGTAGATGTTAAATTGTAAAGTTGCACTAAAACTGGACATTTAGCCGAAATACGTACTTAGGTTATACTTATGACATCTAGGGATATTTTGTCCCAGCCTGTTTGACGTTGTCTGTCTCACACCAATGGCCGGGAGTAGAGGAGGTTTGACTGTGAACCTCCTCATAATGACGACAATTCTCCCTACCAATAAATGCCTACAGTGGCCGATAGAGTCGCTGAACGCAATGAACGCAATGATGGCAGCACGATCGCAAGAGAACACGAGAGGGCACCTAATAATTCATAAAAATCCCTACCTTGTACTACGAACACTATGAATAATTAATTCAACGTTACCCACAGACTCTGTAAACAGAATTATGATACAGCCAGTGTACCATAGTTGTGCCTCCCAATATTGTTCAGACATTCTTGTCCACGACTGAGCAATGTATCAGCATCATACATCTTGCACACACCTTCAACTATAATATTGACAAGGGTTAATAATACACTCACAGTGTTACCACTTATTATTGTATTTCCCACACTTTCAGAATACATACAGTATACAGTATGTAGCAATATATACCAATATAGTGCATATAAATGCTCCGGGAATACATTATAAATACTTTAACGTTAAAAAACATATTTAACAAATTGCTAACTTTACAATAACTTAAAAACCTAACCTAAGCTCTCCTAAAGATTTGCCTAATCTTCAGGTATATATAGGAAAGGTTCGGTTAGGTTTTTAGGTTATTATAAAGTAAAACAAACAATCAACTATATAGAATTTAATTAAATATATTTACAAGTAGTAATGCTTGTTCTCCTACAGCATTTGTATGTATTTTATTGATAATATATTTGTAATATAAAAGTTTGGGCCGAAAATAATCCATATGAAAACAGCGAGTGTATTATTGAAAATTACCATAATAATGAGAGTAGATGCTCTCATACATGACTGTTGAAAGCATATGAATGGAGTACTGAGCACTGTTGTCTACGACCCCGTGTTCTAAGCTTTAGAAATAGTAATTGATTAGTTAGTTAAAATAGAATTATTAAGCCAGCCGTAAGTCAAGAATAACGTCAGGATTGGTGCCCTTTTCGAGAACTCCAGTCCCTTGGTAATTGAGAGAACTAGTGTATTTTGGGATAAACTGAATACAATGTAGTTAAAATCTATCGCCTTGAAGTGGATCAAAGACTGGCCATGGTGTTTACATTATATTCGGTAGCTAACCCAATAGCACTGTGGTCATATGAAAGCTATAGCAAGATAATATTTAATGTATTATATAAATACATAAAATATATAACAATGGTTTGAGTCTGAATATAAATAAAAAACAACGTTTATATTTGTTCTATGCTTTAACCCAAATATGACAAAACTAAGCATATGTTTAATAACAATAACAACGTTTATCCATTTAATATCTTGCTACAATCCAATAATAGATTAATTTATTTAAGAAATATATAGAATATATATAGAATAATTTATATAGTGTTAACAATTTGCTTAAGAGACTGGGAAGATATAGCTGCACATACTTATCGGTATAGTAATGAAGCGATGATTTGTAAATTAGCTAACTACTAATACATTTCGAAGCTCCATCCATGGTGTACACTCTCTACAACACACTCTCTCTCTCTCTCTCTCTCTCTCTCTCTCTGCCACATGCAACAGTCGGGTTTTACATAATATTATTCCCTCACAGCTTGCATGGCTTCCTTGGAAGGCTGTGATTTCGCGCCTGCCTTCCCACATTCTACTCCCTCGCGCCTCTAGTCTATCTTGTCTCATATTTTCACACCTCATTCTACTCCCTCGCGCCTCTAGTCTATCTTGTCTCATATTTTCACACCTTGTTAATCCCTTCTGTACCGGCGACGTCTTTTCTTGGTGTTAGTCTAGCTATAGTTAGACGATTGGTTTTTGTTACTCTGTCGTAGAAAAAATGGTTAAGTGAGATAGATCGAAGCCATTTAATTGCTGAAGGCCCTTCGTAACCTGAATAAAATCGTCTAATAGCTGCCAGAATCCAATGAAAAAGAAGTCACCTGTACAACATGGGTTATAAATAAAACCTAGATGTCTCTCTTTGTCCTTGTGTTTTGTTATATGTGAATGAGGGAGACACAAGACAGAAGTGCCTCCCCAGAGATGAAAGAGTGACAGGGCCAAAATCAAGGAATGTTCGAGCCAAAATGCCTGGACACGCGGAGTTCAAAGCAGTTTAAGTGTTATGCACTGTATGCATGTGGCTCTGAAATATAATTGATACTTGAAATGATGAAACAAAATTACAAATACGAAGACTAACTACGTGATTATCTGTGGAATTAATGCATTATATTATTGTTATTAATGTTAGCTAACATAGGATGAATGTACTGTAGTCGGTAGAAAAAGGTTACCATGAGTTACATTTTAATATACTAAGTTATCGTTCTTCAGTTACTGAACGCTTCACAACATTTGCTTAGAAATTATAATATACAATTCATATATGAAATATATTCGTATACTGATCTTATATTTCTCATTTGTGTACAGTATGAAATATATTCTACCCCACATGCACTTAATTCTTAATTTTAAATACATATGTATATTTTATGTTACTCAAATTTGTCTCTCATATTTTTCTTTATTTGATGTATTTCTCATAATTGTTGATTTTGTAATCCTATTTCAAAATCCTCAAATATATATACAGTATATTATATATATATATATATATATATATATATATATATATATAGATATATATATATATTATTGTATTACATGTACAGTATATTCCCTTTTCCCAGGTTCACCCAGTATTTCTTATCCAATGCTGCAGAATGAATATTTTGAAAAATGCAGGGACAGAAAAGTCAGTTGTTAACATTTTGTGGTAGGAATGTGCTGGATCTCTCTCTCTCTCTCTCTCTCTCTCTCTCTCTCTCTCTCTCTCTCTCTCTCTCTCTCTAACACAGCTTTCTTCCCAGAGTCGTTCGAGAACTGCGTGATCATAAGGAACCATACTTTGTTGTAATCTTCAATATCCTTAGAAATTGGAGAGGTGTCCAAAAATTGGAAACCGGTCAATGTGACCTCAATCTTTTAGAAAGGAAATCATGAGTGTCCCAAAACATATTGGCCAACTATCTTGACATCAGATTCTATGATAGTAAAACTGTTAGAAGGGTTACTAGTAGATAATATAGTTGTCTACCTGGAAATCAACAACTTGCCTTCTCAAGCATCACATATTCAGGAGGGGTGTTCCTAAATGCACGGATACGCGATTAACGTATTCAATACCTTAGAAATCAATTGAATGACAACTGAAACTCGAATTGGGTATAAATTGGGCGACGATAAGTTGTGGTAGTGACACGCTGAATCAAATCATTGGCAAATCAGTCAACCTAGCCGGCAGGGGCTGGATGCAGCCCCGTTCCATTTACAGCGCATGCGCGGATTTTCCCCTCATAATTTTATTTTGTTATTTAGGCCTAACTGTTAGGTTAATTTAAGTTAGGTTAGGTTAAGTTAGGTTAGGTTAAGTTAAGATAATATAATAGTATAATGGAAAAAATAATTGTCGGAAAGGCGCATGTTGTAAATGGAACAGGGGCTGCATCCAGCCCCTGCCAACCTAGCCCACCATGGCAGGTAGACAGAGGCTCATGCCACAGTTTTTCCCTGGCAGTCACATGGTACAGTGCGCTTGGCTTTCCCTTGAAACAGGTTAGATATTCTACCTGGAAGATTGATAAGTGTAACTAAAATATCATATGAATGGGTTTAGTATCATAGGATATTTGTTTAAATACATATATACAGCATAGTGTAAGCTAGTACCAGTGTATATCTCGTTTGAACTTAAAACCAATACGAGTGCTACGAGTTATGTTAGATTAATGCATATTTATAAATATAAAAGACAAATTATGTGTAGGGACTACAGGTTTGTTATATTCTCTTTCTCATATATCGAGTTATATGTAGAATTATAATATATCGCTCTAAATTACCTTGGAACAAATTATACCGAGAATTATGTATGGTAGCGTATACAAGTGCAAGCTGTACGAAGACGAGGGTATACTCATTATGCTTATATATTCCTATGAAATATACTATTGATGATAGACAAAATATGATTAGATTTTTGGAAAGTGTGTGAAAAGTACTTGTCATTTCATATAAAACTAATATTTTCATCACTGAACATTTTGATTTACAATGGTGCAAAATCATGATTAATAATTTATTTTTTGGGTTTTGCTACTGTAATATTGTAGAACAGCCTTCTTTCTTTTGAGATATAACAGATTATACTAAGCATAATTCTTGATCATAAACATTTATGTAGCAAAAGATTTTGTTTTATGTTGCTGTTCTATGTAATACAGTTTACTAGGATTTGACATTCATTATTATTACAAAATAATTTTAACTCTTGTAAAATCCTTCATTTTAATATTCTCGTATATTTTGATTGTTTTTGCTAAGTTTTGCCCTCACATGGTTATATATTAGCATAAATACTTTGAACGCTGTTTAGCGGTAGGTGATAATTTTAATATCTTTTAGTCATTACAGTTCAGAATAAAAATATTTGAATTAAAAAAGAAATAATAACAAATACATTTGATATATAATGTGTTTGTGTTTCTATTGTGTTGTGTGTCGCATTGAAATTGAGCAAATTTGAATTTGGACATTGTCTAGCCGTAGATTTAATTTTTAATTCATAACTTGCCTAGTTGGCCAGAATGTTGTATGTTTTAATTGTTTGCTAGATAAGCAAATTGCCTCGTGTTAAACAATGTATAACATTTTAGTGATCCCTTTTTTAGCAATATATACAGAGTTAAACTCAATTTTTAGGATCTGTTGGTAACCCTTTCCTGACGATGGCTTTGTGACGTTCCTGAAAATTTGAATAAACCAATATTATGTTCCACGACATATTCCTTCTCATTACCCTACTAATATATATATATATACTGTATATATAATGAGTATGCATAGTACTATGTGCATAAAGCAGTACTGGTACAATCACCTACAAATATAATAATTTAAACATTTTCTTCAAATACATTCCTGTATCAGTGTTTCTCCTCAATCTTTGTTCTCTGTTTCAAGTTTGTCATATACTGTAGAAGCGTACTAACTACTTGTGCAGGCATATGCAAGTGACTGTTCGAAAAAAGTGAATGCGTGGTATTTCACCAATGTGATTCTGTGTGAGAGCGAGTGGCTGTGTGTGTGACAATGTACAGTATGTGAGAGTATGTGAATATGAATGAGGGTGAAAATGTGCGAGAAAATCATGTTAATGTAATACTGTTTAAATACAGTGTCAGTGTAACAGAAGAGTTGACAAAATAGAAATGCGCCCTCGTGTGCATCAGCCTTTACAGTGGACGTGTGATGCAGTGGGTAATAATGATACCAAAGATGTATTAGTTTGCCACGAAAAACAAAGCATATATATTTTGAAAATGAGATAAAGAAAATAAGATAATATAGAAAGGCATGACATAATAGAAGTGTGAATATGAGTGTTATGGACGGGTTACATATTTGAAAGACATGATTACATTAAACTGTAATAATGTAACTATTGATGAGTGTTAGGCAATGTGTAACAATACTTGAAAGTTTGAAAGCAATTGAGGAAAGAGGATGACTGTGTGTATATTACTGCATGAAGACTTATTGGGGGGGATGGGCGTATTTATTTGCTAATTTATTTATCTTTTTATATATGTTTTTAGTTTCCTCCCTAGACCTCCATCAAGTTTTAAAAAACAACCCCAAGACCCTCCTTTAACACTAGATTAGCGGGCTAGCGGTTTATTTATATGTACCGCCCAGCGGGGTGTTTTTAGCCAAAATAGGGCTGTTTATGTGATCATTTTCATGCCTAAATAAGACCCAGAGCGTAAAACAAGTATCTATCCCTGAAAGGGCATAAACAGAGCTTTCCAATGACACCATAACGATCCTTTTATGATGGCTAGTTTTCTTGCAACAACCGCGCAACGCGAGTGCAAAAAGCATGTAATTCGGCACTTTCCCCATACAATTCCGTATATAGCGAGTGAGAGAGGGAGGGAGGAGGTGGGATTCGTGTCAGTAGGTTCGCCGCGGTGGTCTGGAGCAGTCATACGCTCGCTACTCTCCTGCCACCACTTGTCTCTCTCTCTCAGCAACATTACGTGCTGAAATTGCCACACGACCTATGTCGAGCGCCGCCAGATAGTCCAGATTTATTATACTCGACTTATGTTGCGCGCCGCTAATTAAGGGTTAAAATACATTTGTACATTTTTCGATGGAAAAATGAATCGACCGAAGGCCATTTTCTCTTGAATTACAGAATCGTTATCGCTCGCCAGGAAAAAAATCGACACCTAAATGACATGTAAAGTCTTAATATTGACAAAGCAAAGGGGTGAAAGGTCTTAAAATCGCCAAACTAATGGGCCGAACGTCATATCTTAAACCTAATAGAGCTAAACATGAGGAAGAAGGGGAACCAGAAAAATTACCCATCTCCCCTTAAGGCTTATTATGGGAGGCCATGCACGCCGCCGAATACCTTACCCCCTGCGCATGCGCGAAAATGTAAGCCCCCCTTGGCCCCGCCCCACTCCCCTTGGCCCAGCCCCGCTGCCAAACCGCGTTTAAATATAGCCTTCAAGCCGTCTCTGCCAGGTCGCTCCGTAGCTCAATCGGTATAGCTCCCGCCTCTGACGCTGAAAACCAGTGTTCGATCCCACTCGGATCTAGTGTATTTTATATTTTTATTTTGTTATTTGTGTTATGTTATATAACATAATATATTATATTAGGGTTAGGTTAGGTTAACCCACTGAAGCCCAGCGACGACAACGTGTCGTCGGCAATGTATGTAACGCTAAACCCCAGCGACGACAATGTGTCGTCACTGGTACTCCGGTCCCAATTACTCCGGTCCTATGGCACCTAGAGGGCTCAGATTTGTATGGGAACTGTGTAAGTATCCCACGCAACATTGGCAAAGGTTGAAAACTCTCAAAGTCGAACCGCGTGTGCGTGAGCGCGCAAAAACTTGGTTTTTGGGTGTTTTTGCCTTCAATGTTTTACTCTTCTAAAATCCGTTTTCGGGGGCTCCGTAGGACCAATTTTTTTTTCCTTCATTCCTAACCCATTCGCTATTGTTTCTGGAAACAAAAATTCAGATCCTGCCGGTCCCTGGTGGTACATTTATTTATAACTAGCTGGGGCTCAGTGGGTTAAGTTAGGTTAGGTGAAGTTAGGTTAATCTAATCTAGTGATATTTGTACATTTTGGGCAGTGGGCGTGGCCAAGGGAGTTTACATTTTCACGCGTGCGCAGGGGGTAAGGTATTCGGCGGCGTGCATGGCCTCCCCTTTATTATAGTGAGAGTATGTCTGTGATAGAAGAGAATACGAAACATATTGTAGGGTATAATTATGTGACAGTAGATAACAAACAATGGTTCTATATCGTAGCAGGAGTAGTTCTAAATTATTTATATGAACTGTTGGCCACATAGTTTTGCTCATCGTCTGTGTCTTATGTATCAGTTGCTAAGGGGTTAAACGCCTTGCGATTCGTGACGCATTTTGACTGTTCATTTTGGCTATCATTAAACGATGTTATAGTTTAGGAATGAATTGTAGGAGTCAGAGGGATGGCTGATATAATTGTTCCCTCTTTATCTGCTAGAGGGCCTTCTTAAGCTGTATAATATCGTCTTATGACAGCCAGAATAAATTATCAAAACGCGTCCTGATCCTCAAGGGGTTAGTTAACCATCAGCTGGAAAATAATACACTATAGTAACCAGAACAAAGTGAGTATTCGTGACGTAACATCTAGGGAGGTGAAATGTGCACCGGGCTGAGTATATCACCCACTGCAGACTCACTCAGCAAAAACATAAACAAATAAAATACAAAAATACAATACAAAAAATAAGGGCAGGGTTACTACATCAAGACACAAAATATCGCTAGATCCGTTTTCAAAAGTCGCAAGCAGGGCGATAGATAGTTATAAGTGCCAAAAATCACTAAGCAAATACCACAACCTCTAGAAATTCGCTATAGTTAATGTCGCTAAATGTAAACATTTGCCGCTAGATTAAAGTGAATACCTCTAGAGCTAGCGGAAAATAGCTAAATCGACCACAGTTGACAAGTGACCCGCCCATGTCTTAATTTTTGTTTTATTGATTTTATGTTTTATTATATATTTTGTACCTGTATTCATGTTTACCTGCGTCTGGTTGTATTTTAACCATAACATAAGTCTCTTGTCACAGCCCTATGTCGTAACCAGGAAATTGTGAGAGGAATTTACACAGCGAGCGTGGAAAAGACAGCAGCTACACTCGTTCTTTTATATAACTGCCACTTCCCTCCATGCCTCTTCACTCCACTCCACTCCACTCCACTCTACTCTACTCTACTCCACCACTCTCCCCTCCACTCCACTCCACTCCTGTTCATTCCACTTCACTCTACACCTCTCCATTCCACTCCATTCCTCTCCTCTCCCTTTCACCCCCCTTAACTTACTGAAAGCATGTGATCCACCGGGATTCGAACCTGGGTTACCACGCACAGATTGTAATCACTCTAACCATTACACCATCAAGACAGTTATAAGTACAGCACATGACTACGATTACTATCCATTTATCGATTACTGGACATTAATCTAATCATGTACTTATACCCAACCGTACAAACCGTATATACAGTATTTTTGTATATATATTTTTGATTTTGACATATAACTTGAATGTGAAGGCGGTAGTGGTGGGTGATAACTACCGTGTGTGATGGAGGAGCAATATTGGTTTGGTGGTTTCCACAGGTACGCCACGGTATCCTTGTCCGTTTCTTAGTCATTCAGGTGTGACTTTAACCTCATGGCACAGGGACAAGTGGCCTAATTCTCAACTCTTGGTAATGCATTATATTGACGAAAATTAGGGGACGGTGTGAAACAAGCTCTGGTAAAATATCTTACTGATCCAACTGTTTGTTAATAAGTTATTCCCGAAAAACGATGTAACACGGCCTCTGAAACCCATAGTAGGTCATCCAGGAGAAATACCCAGACACTCAGGCCCATTTAAGGTCTCCAGCTAGATTCCCAGGTCCCAGATCCCACAGCCTCCAGCAATTATCAGGTTTCGAACTGACTCACTTAATAATTTAATTGTTACCAACAAACATCCTACTTAAACTGCACAAATTGGTCTAAATATAGCAAGAACAAAAATAATACAACGTCGCCGGTACAGAAGGGTTATTAATGAACTGTTGAGGTAATTATGGTTGTCAGTAACAGGTGTAGGTCAGGTCGTTAATAAGGTCATTATAAGTTAGGCGGCATATATTATGATAATGTTATGGGAGGGGGGGGGGGGAGGGGGGACTAAAGTGGCCGGCGATTGGGGAGTTTAAGGGGAGATTTCCACTTGAGGGAATCTTTTCTGGACCCCTTTCTCCATCATATTTAGCCCCATTGCTTTTGATGTTTTAATACGTTTGCCCCATTAGTTTGGCAATTTTAAGAACTTATGCCCCATTTGGAATAATCTGGCAACAATTGGGGCATGTCTCCCACAGTATATATATATATACAGGGTGTCCTAGGAGGAAAGGGCATAACTTTGGGAAATGATAAAAAAAATAAACTAAGCTTAAAAATACCATAAGAAATATTCCAAATCTCAACCAGTAAAGAGATATTGCTCAATGAAAATGGAATTTTCTTAAGTATTTTCCCATAAGGGTGGCCTAGCTGTCCTAGTACCTACCACACCTCCATCTAACTGTAGTTATTATACCATGTTATTGTAAAGATATTATAATTCTGTGAGTTGCAAAATGATTATAGGTATATTAGCTCACTTTGGACCAGTTGGAAACTATCTGACATGGAAGAGTCCATTACAGTGATGCGGGGGAGGACACTATATAAAACCTTTAATATCTTTTTAACTGTTGAGATTTGGACTTTTTGTTATAGAACAGTTTAGGCTTAGAATACTTTGTTTTATCATTTCCCAAAGTTATGCCCTTTCCTCCTGGGCCACCCTGTATATATACTGTATATATACATATATATATATATATATATATATATATATATATATATAATATCTACCGGTATATATATATATAATTATATATACCGGTATATAAATATATACTGTATATATATATTTATATATACAGTATATACAGTATATATATATGTTTAGTAGCTCACATGTATTTGTGAGATATACTTAATTAATATACATGTATGAACAATTGTTTCTATAACTATTTTACATATACTAAATTTCATAATAATTAAATAATTTGAGTAACATTACCGGTATTAACATATATGAACACACAAAGTTAAAGTTACTATATCAATTTCTAAGACATCAGAATAACACCAAACAAAGGTAATGGAACACAATCTATATACCTAAGGGCGTCCTCAAATAATGATAATAATTATGGAGGAATTACTTTTTAACTGTTCTTGATTCATGAACGGTGGAGAGCTAAGTTGACGGTTTTTCAGGCCCCCCTTCTCCCTCGTGTTAGGCCCATTGTTTTTTCTTAGATTTTTAAGTCGTTCGGCCCATTAGGTTGGCGATGTGTAGACTTACGCCCCATTTCTTTCTCAATAGTAAGAACTTTCGTGTCATATTGGTGTTGATTTTTTCTTGGCGAGCGATATCGAGCCTGTAATATTAAGAAACCGAAACAATGTACACATTGATCTTGAAGGAGGATATCGAGGGGGTGTATTTTACAGCTTGATGGAGGTCTAGGAAGGAAAATTAGAAAAATATGTATATATATGAAAAATCAACCAATAAATAAACCATCTCCCCTTAAGTGATGAGCGCTACAGTGGTTTTTGTTCCACAAGGTAATATGCGATGAGGTATGTATACTCAGATGCCATAGTCTGTAACCCACTCATAAGAATGTATGCAAAGATATCTATCTGGTTTCATTTTAGGATAGAACTTACTTTTCAATAAATACTATTTTATAGTTAAAGCATATAACACTATATTCATAAATTCGTTTGTGGTGATATACCTCCTTAAATAGAAATAGATGAAGTCCACAAATATATATCTGTGGGCTACAGACTATGGATCCCGTCTGTACCGTTTAAAATAAAGCTGGCCACAATAGCATATACATTAATTATGATAATTAGCAGTATTCTAATGAGCGAGTTAATTCTGTCATTGCAAGAGCTGTGATTACCATACTTATTACAACACTGGCCAGGTTTTATATTAAGCAGGAATGTAGTGCAGATTTTTTTTGTTTTATCCTTAATGGCCACAGTATGTAAGACTACATTAATCCATTCAGTACCGGTGCCGTTCTTTTTAACTTTATTTTAGTTACTAGTAGACGATCTCATCCAGTTTCAAAAGTGCCTCCATAAATTAACAAGCTTCGAACTATCTTATGCAACCCATTTTACTACCACAGATCCTTCTTCATCTGCGCAAAATCCTCTAATTATAAGTAGATTGAAATTAAAAAGACGTCGCTGGTACATCTTACATCATACATTATTAAGACTATTTGTGTTTTTAATGTTATGATTAATACTGAATTAACACGTCGAGAGCTAGCTTATTATTTAAATCCTAGATAGATGATTTTCAGCTGGATCATTAAAACCATCAGAATGCTAATTTCCTTTACATGATAATAAGGTGCCTACTGTATACCCTGTTCCAAATAGGTAGTCCAGAAAACGTGATCCCTAACCTATGTAACTCAAAAGGGCTAGAGTAAATGAGGTGTAAATGTCCACACCTATTCCTTAGCTCTTCCCATGGAATGACATTTGCTTACACGCATTACCGAGGTAATCCTCTCGGGCATGGAAGCGTACATTCTATTTTCTTTCTCTCAGTCTAATGCAAACAAATCTTGGTTTACTCACGCTTACTCTACTGCTGTCTGCAACAAGGAGGAAGCATTCAAACGGTACCAACGCCTTAAAACTCAAGAATCTCATTCTTCCTATGTTTCTGCGAGGAATCAAGCCAAATCTGTTCATCGACTTGCCAAGCACTCTTTCATCAATAATAAATGCACTGAACTATCCAACTCTAGCTCTTTCCAAGCTTTCTGGCATCTAGCCAAAAACCTCTCCAATAATTTGTCTTCCTCGTCTTTCCCTCCCCTTTTCCACTCTGATGACACAACCATAGCTTCTTCCTCTGACAAAGATGAACTCTTTGCTCAAACTTTTTATAGAAACTCCACCTTGGATGATTCCGGTGCTATTCCTCCCTGTCCACCCGCCTCTCTCTTACTTATGCCCAATATCCTCATATCTTCTAAAGATGTATTTTCTACCCTCTCTAGGCTTAATACTAAGAAGGCATACAGTCCGGATGGTGTTGCTCCTGTTGTACTAAAAAACTGTGCTTCGGTGCTAACTCCCTGCCTAGGCAAACTCTTTCGTTTTTGTCTCTCCTCTAACGTCTTCCCTTCATGCTGGAAGTTTGCTCTCATTCAACCTGTCCCAGAGAAGGGTGACCGCTCTCAACCCTACAACTATCGTCCAATTGCTCTCATCTCTTGTCCCTTTAAATGTTTTAAATTATTCTTGCTTCCAAATTTCTTAAGCATTTATCTTCTCATAATCTGCTCTCAGATTGCCAGTATGGTTTCCTTAAGGAACGCTCTACTGGTGATCTTCTTTCATATCTTACTAACTCTTGGTCATCCTCCTTTCGGGACTTCGGTGAGACCTTTCTATTGCACTAAACATATTGAATTCCTTCGATAGAGTCTGGCACAAATCTTTAATTTCTAAACTACCCTCCTTCGGTTTCTATTCCTCCATCTGTGTCTTTGTCTCTAATGTCCTTTCAGCCCGTTCCATAGCTGCGGTTGTGAACGGCCATCGCCCACTTCCTCATCTTATCAACTCCGGTGTTCCTCAGGGCTCTGTCCTATCTCCTATTCTCTTTCTAATTTTCATAAATGATCTTCTTAACTGTACCTCCAGTCCCATCCATTCATACTCCAACTACTCTACCTTACACTACTCAATTAGTTTTCCAGAACGCCCCAGCCAGCAATCCTTCAAAAACAAACATAATGAATCCATACAACACTTATCTTCTGATCTAACTAATATTTCCAATTGGGGCAGAGAAAACCTTGTTGCCTTTAATGCTTCTAAAACCCCATTTTTCCATCTATCTACCCGTCTGGAACTCCCAGAGGACCATCTCTTATTCTTCAACAATACAAAAATCAATCCTTCATCTTCTCTCAATATTCTTGGTGTATCTTTTTGTTCTACTCTCACTTGGAAGGACCATATTACCAGTCTTGCTAAGGCAGCCTCCCAGAAGCTGGGTATACTCAACCGCCTCAAGGGGTTCTTTACCCCTACACAGCTTCTTGCTCTGTACAGGGGCACAGTGTGTACTTGTATTGAGCATTGTTCTCATGTGTGGGGAGGATCCTCTCACACCGCACTCCTAGACAAAGTAGAAGGAACACCTTTCGCATCATTAATTCCCGCCCACTCACTAACTCTTTGCAAACTCTCTCTCTTCGCCGCAATGTTGCATCTCTCTCGCTATTCTATTGCTACTACAATAATCAGTGCTCTTGAAAGCTCTCCCAGTGTATACCACTTTCTCTACGTAGGGTACGTGGTACCTGTCTTGCAAGACAATCCCACCCCTACTCTGTGCAACTCGCCAACCCAAGAGTGAGACGTGACTCTGTCTTTCGTCTATTCAACAGCTGACCTCTGGAACTCTCTCACAGAATCAGTCTTTCCCTCTTCCTATGACTTAAATTGCTTCAAACTCTGTGTGTCCAAGCATTTTAGCCCTGTCACTCTTTCAACTATGGGGGAGGCACTCGATACAGGCAGTTCTGACTTTTGTCTCCCTCACTCACATGGAAAAGAAAAGAAAACAAAAGCTGACCCTTCCCAAATGGTAGAAATATTAGCTCGATTATTCTAGTCGTTTGTGAGTTATAGAGGTAATGTTAACCCCTTGAGGATCATGACGCGTTTTGACAGCTCATTCTGGCTATCATTAGACGATTTTATACAGCTTAGAAAGGGTCTGTGGGATTTAAAAGGGTAAAGACTGACTCCATTAACCCTATGACTGCCATATACCCTTCCTAATCTGAATAAAATCGTCAAATATTAGCCAGAATCAACTGCCTAAACGCATCATGATCCGCACAGGGATAAAACAAGATACCAGTAGGTAATATGTTGGTTATTTTGCGATCATAATACTCAAGGTCCTATACCCTGTTCCAAGTAAGTAGGCCCATACTCGTTAACATTTACCTATATAACGCATAAACGACTAGAGTAATCGAGCTAATAATTTTACCATTTGGGAAGGGTCATCCAGGAAATAAGTGTGGCATTTTACAGCCCATTATATTTAACCCTTTTTTGAGTTACAGAGGTTAGGAGTCACGATTTATGGACTACCTATTTGGAACAGGGTATAGTACACATGATTATATTCAGAACTGTCACCAATTTCGATTTTTCCATTTCACTCAAATGTATGTACTTCCATACCAATATTTGATTTTGTCTTCTTATGTTAGTAACCGGGGCGAGGTCATGTTATCGTTGTTATTCCCGTGTATGTGTGTATTTGTGTGCGTGTTTGTGTGTGTGTGTGATTGTGTGTGTGTGCATGTTTGTGTGTGTGTGTGTGTGTGTGTACATGTTTTAATTAAAATTGGATGACACTCAAGCCTCCTCAGTTCAGCCTCAAACCTGAAACTTCTCACACCACGCACGACATGCACCCCCCCCCTGCCCCTCCTCCACGAACACAATTTCATGGCAACTTGATATACAACTAGTGGCTCATTTCCACTCACATCCTCTCCTCCTTTCTTTAATTGTCAACACTTAATTTTCTGCCACAATATCATTCTCTCTCTCTCTCTCTCTCTCTCTCTCTCTCTCTCTCTCTCTCTCTCTCTGGATAATAATATTAATAGGATCTCGCTATTAACCCCGATAAAGTGCGTGTACATATAAAGAAAAAAAACACTCGGTGCTGTGCTACCGATACCTTTTTTTCACATAACTGAGGTAGTTCAGTTACAAGCAGCCTCGTAAGGATCAATATAGCTGTTGATGTTTGTTTTCCTTTGCATTCTCCCTCTCGCTCTCTCCCTCTACCCCCCCCCCCCCTCTGTCTCTGTCTCACTCTCTCTCTCTTCGTCGTATACAGTACATATTTCATTTTCCTCATCTTGCTTTTCCCTCCCTCCTCCTCTTCCTTATTTTATTTATTGCTCGTTTCTTATACTTCTTATCCTTAATTTTCATATAATCTTCTTCATCGTCATTGTCGATATATTGTTATACTCTTCCTTCCTTTTCAACCCCGCCCCGCCACACACACAGCCTACCGAAAAATGTACATGTTTAGCCTGAAAGGGGTCTGTGAGGCGTGTGAGACGGTTCGTGAAGGTGTTGTTTGACAGTCTAGGGAGCATATTAAGAACACATTAGTCTATTATGGCAACAACATTTAAAACCCTTCAATAATAATTAAACAAAATCATAATAATCGCCAAAGCTGCGTTATGATATCTATGCTGGTACCCAGAACGGTCGCTTACCATGTTGCGTCAGAATTTATTTATTTGTTCTTGACATATTTTGAGGAAACACACATACAGTATACAGGGATAGTGCATATGACTATGTGATTAAAATATTGAGAGTTATACATAGTTATTCAGAGCATGAAACAAAAACAAGAAGCAGTAAAACAGATGGTGTATATATAGATCAAATGTTTGCACCACACATCCATTCTAGAAAATATTGACGGCCGGAGTATTAGTAACAAATAACCATCATTAACCCCTTCACCACCATTACGCATTTTTTTACCTTTCATGCTTGCCAAAATTCGATGATTTTATGTAGTTTAAGAAAGACCTAAGAGGATTTATCGAAATCGTATTTACCCATTTGAGTCATGTAGGTAGATTACAAACTAAAGAACATCGTTTAATGGTAACCAGAATATGATGAAAATTGCGTAATGGTGGTAAAGAAGTTAATAACAAATAACCATGAGTGAACTTAGTTAATCATACTATGGAATTATTTCTTAACAATGGGCAAATCCGTATGCAATTAAAATACTTGATAATTGTTGACAAATAGAATCTTGAACATGTATTTATATAATGTTTTGCTGCTGCCCATGAAGACTTAACCCGTTCAATACCACCGACGTCTATTATTTGTTATTCTATATATTTAGACGAATTTATGGAGCTTAAGAAGGATCTGTGTTAGCTAAAAGGGTTGATTGAGATAGTTTGAAGACTTATAATTGCTTGAAATCCTTCCTAAACTGAACAAAATCGATTAGTATTAGCCTGAATATAATAAATATTATATCGACGGTACAGAAGGGGTTAAAACAATCTTTGCCAAGTAAATTGTGTTTGAAATTCCAAGAAGATACATATAATATCGAAAAATTACAATCCTAAGGGTGTATTGAAAAGGCTTCATTAACAAATTAGATATCTTATAAATGTGTGTGCATCTGTGTGCATAGCTGAAGCTCCAACACCACCACCAGCACACGGCACCACCTCCAACATTACCACTAACACGAGAGAGAGAGAGAGAGAGAGAGAGAGAGAGAGAGAGAGAGAGAGAGAGAGAGAGAGAGATATGGTGGAGATCTGCATGTATAACAATGGACCAACATTATATTTAGCTTACTCAAGAGACTCTCCAGATTCCATCGACGCTGATACATTTCTCTTGCCTTTTTCCATTTTCCGTGTTTTATATCTGACTGTATATACTCATTTCCACATGCTCGTCTACTTACATTATCTCCAATTTTCATCTGTTATCACTGCATCTTCTCCTACACCCTGTTCAAAATAAGTAGGTCATCACTTGTTATCATTACCCTCTATAACTCACCAACGACTATAGTAATCGAGCTGATATTTCTCTCATTTGGGTAGGGTCAGCCAGGGAATAGGTGTGAAAATGAACAGCCCATTTGGTCTTGCCATTTATATTTACAGAGGTTAGACTTTACGATTTCTAGCCTACCTATTTGGAACAGGGTATAGTGGATGGGCCTGATCTCGAAAGCACACACATAAATACTATCCATGGAGGTCATTCTTCAATAAACATAGTTGTCATCCTATTCTGGTTACCGTTAGACGATGTTCTTTAGTTTATAGTCTACCTATACGACTCAAATGGGTTAACAGGATCTCAATAATCCCTCTGAGTATCATAGGTCCTTCTTAAACTGCATAACATCATACAATTTTAGCCGGAATCAAAGTTAAAAGGGGTTAAGTGTTATGGAAACTAATTGACCAAGGTTAGTGTATATAAATAACGCCTCTACAACAACAAGAAATATGCCTTGGAGGATATGAATGTAATTAACCCGTCCAGTACCAGTGACGTCTTTAGTTATACATTTCAGCTACCGGTACATAACGACGATTTCATTAAAATTAGGAAGTACTCTATATGGCTGCTACAAGGATTACTTGAGATAATCTGTAGTCCTTTAATTGGTAGACGTCCTTCGTCCTTCCTAAGCTGAATTAAATCGTCTAACAGTTGCCAGAATATAATGGAAATGATGTCACCGGTACTGAAGGGGTGAAATAAGAAAACCCTCTCTGATGGTTCCAAGATCTAAATAACGCCTCTACAACCACAGGAAATATGTCTTGGAGAATATAAATGCAATGAACCCTTTGAAGATTATGACGCATTTCGACAGTTTATTCTGGCTATCATTAGACGATTGTATGCCGTTTAGGAAGGATATGTGGGAATTATAAGGGTAAAGACTATCTCAATTAGCCCCTGACTTCCACATAATCTTCCTAATCTGAATAAAATCATCTAATAGTAACCAGAAAACGGAAATTACATGTTCATTGGATCTTGAAAGGGTTATATATAAACAGTAACAAATATCTCTGACGGCACCAATATCCATCATGAGACAAAGACTACCTTATTTCCCTAAGGTGTCTATTACCTGCCCTGTTCTTGCTATACTGCCTCCTCTTCCTCCTTATATTACTATTATTTCAATGACTTTCCCTGTTGTTGCTTTGTTTCTTCCTCTTCCTCCTTATATTAGTACTACTTACATGACTTTCCCTGTTGTTGCTTTATTTCTTCCTCTTCCTCCTTATATTAGTACTACTTACATGACTTTCCCTGTTGTTGCTTTGTTTCCTCCTCTTCCTCCTTATATTAGTACTACTTACATGACTTTCCCTGTTGTTGCTTTGTTTCCTCCTCTTCCTCCTTATATTAGTACTACTTACATGACTTTCCCTGTTGTTGCTTTGTTTCCTCCTCTTCCTCCTTATATTAGTACTACTTACATGACTTTCCCTGTTGTTGCTTTGTTTCCTCCTCTTCCTCCTTATATTAGTACTACTTACATGACTTTCCCTGTTGTTGCTTTGTTTCCTCCTCTTCCTCCTTATATTAGTACTACTTCAATGACTTTCCCTGTTGTTGCTTTGTTTCTTCCTCTTCCTCTTTATATTAGTACTACTTACATGACTTTCCCTGTTGTTGCTTTGTTTCCTCCTCATATTAGTACTACTTACATGACTTTCCCTGTTGTTGCTTTGTTTCCTCCTCTTCCTCCTTATATTAGTACTACTTACATGACTTTCCCTGTTGTTGCTTTGTTTCTTCCTCTTCCTCTTTATATTAGTACTACTTACATGACTTTCCCTGTTGTTGCTTTGTTTCCTCCTCTTCCTCCTTATATTAGTACTACTTACATGACTTTCCCTGTTGTTGCTTTGTTTCCTCCTCTTCCTCCTTATATTAGTACTACTTCAATGACTTTCCCTGTTGTTGCTTTGTTTCTTCCTCTTCCTCTTTATATTAGTACTACTTACATGACTTTCCCTGTTGTTGCTTTGTTTCTTCCTCTTCCTCTTTATATTAGTACTACTTACATGACTTTCCCTGTTGTTGCTTTGTTTCCTCCTCTTCCTCCTTATATTAGTACTACTTACATGACTTTCCCTGTTGTTGCTTTGTTTCCTCCTCTTCCTCCTTATATTAGTACTACTTACATGACTTTCCCTGTTGTTGCTTTGTTTCCTCCTCTTCCTCCTTATATTAGTACTACTTACATGACTTTCCCTGTTGTTGCTTTGTTTCTTCCTCTTCCTCTTTATTAGTACTACTTACATGACTTTCCCTGTTGTTGCTTTGTTTCCTCCTCTTCCTCCTTATATTAGTACTACTTACATGACTTTCCCTGTTGTTGCTTTGTTTCCTCCTCTTCCTCCTTATATTAGTACTACTTACATGACTTTCCCTGTTGTTGCTTTGTTTCCTCCTCTTCCTCCTTATATTAGTACTACTTACATGACTTTCCCTGTTGTTGCTTTGTTTCCTCCTCTTCCTCCTTATATTAGTACTACTTCAATGACTTTCCCTGTTGTTGCTTTGTTTCTTCCTCTTCCTCTTTATATTAGTACTACTTACATGACTTTCCCTGTTGTTGCTTTGTTTCTTCCTCTTCCTCTTTATATTAGTACTACTTACATGACTTTCCCTGTTGTTGCTTTGTTTCCTCCTCTTCCTCCTTATATTAGTACTACTTACATGACTTTCCCTGTTGTTGCTTTGTTTCCTCCTCTTCCTCCTTATATTAGTACTACTTACATGACTTTCCCTGTTGTTGCTTTGTTTCCTCCTCTTCCTCCTTATATTAGTACTACTTACATGACTTTCCCTGTTGTTGCTTTGTTTCTTCCTCTTCCTCTTTATATTAGTACTACTTACATGACTTTCCCTGTTGTTGCTTTGTTTCCTCCTCTTCCTCCTTATATTACTACTACTTACATGACTTTCCCTGTTGTTGCTTTGTTCCCTCCTCTTCCTCCTTATATTACTACTACTTCAATTACTTTCCCTGTTGTTGCTTTGTTTCCTCCTCTTCCTCCTTATATTACTACTACTTCAATTACTTTCCCTGTTGTTGCTTTGTTTCCTCCTCTTCCTCCTTATATTACTACTACTTCAATTACTTTCCCTGTTGTTGCTTTGTTTCCTCCACTTCCTCCTTATATTAGTTCTACCTCAATTACTGTCCCTGTTGTTGCTTTGTTTCTTTCTCTTCCTTATTATATTACTACTACTTACATGACTTTCCCTGTTGTTGCTTTGTTTCCTCCACTTCCTCCTTATATTAGTACTACCTCAATTACTGTCCCTGTTGTTGCTTTGTTTCTTTCTCTTCCTTCTTATATTACTACTACTTACATGACTTTCCCTGTTGTTGCTTTGTTTCCTCCTCTTGCTCCTTATATTAGTACTACTTCAATTACTGTCCCTGTTGTTGCTTTGTTTCTTTCTCTTCCTTCTTATATTACTACTACTTACACGACTTTTCCTGTTGTTGCTTTGTTTCCTCCTCTTCCTCCTTATATTAGTACTACTTCAATGACTTTCCCTGTTGTTGCTTTGTTTCCTTCTCTTCCTCCTCATATTACTACTTCAATGACTTTCCCAGTTGTTGCTTTGTTTCCTACACTTCATCCTTTTATTACTACTACTTCAATAATTACTTTCACTGTTGTTGCTTTATTTCCTCTTCTTCCTCACATTACTACTACTTCAATTACTTTCCCTGTTGTTGCTTTGTTTCCTACACTTCATCCTTATATTACTACTACTTCAATAATTACTTTCACTGTTGTTGCTTTATTTCCTCTTCTTCCTCACATTACTACTACTTCAATTACTTTCCCTGTTGTTGCTTTGTTTCCTACACTTCATCCTTATATTACTACTACTTCAATAATTACTTTCCCTGTTGTTGCTTTCTTTCCTCTTCTTCCTCAAATTACTACTACTTCAATGACTTTCCCTGTTGTTGCTTTGTTTCCTACACTTCATCCTTATATTACTACTACTTCAATAATTACTTTCACTGTTGTTGCTTTCTTTCCTCTTCTTCCTCACATTACTACTACTTCAATTACTTTCCCTGTTGTTGCTTTGTTTCCTCCTCTTCCTCCTCATATTACTACTACTTCAATGACTTTCCCTGTTGTTGCTTTGTTTCCTCCTCTTCCTCCTCATATTACTTACTACTTCAATGACTTTCCCTGTTGTTGCTTTGTTTCCTTCTCTTCCTCCTCATATTACTATAATTTCAATGACTTTCCCTGTTGTTGCTTTGTTTCCTCCTCTTCCTCCTCATATTACTACTACTTCAATGACTTTCCCTGTTGTTGCTTTGTTTCCTCCTCTTCCTCCTCATATTACTACTACTTCAATGACTTTCTCTGTTGTTGCTTTGTTTCCTGCTCTTCCTCCTCATATTACTACTACTACAATGACTTTCCCTGTTGTTGCTTTGTTTCCTCCTCTTCCTCCTCATATTACTACTACTTCAATGACTTTCCCTGTTGTTGCTTTGTTTCCTGCTCTTCCTCCTCATATTACTACTACTTCAATGACTTTCCCTGTTGTTGCTTTGTTTCCTGCTCTTCCTCCTCATATTACTACTACTTCAATGACTTTCCCTGTTGTTGCTTTGTTTCCTCCTCTTCCTCCTCATATTACTACTACTTCAATGACTTTCCCTGTTGTTGCTTTGTTTCCTCCTCTTCCTCCTCATATTACTACTACTTCAATGACTTTCCCTGTCGTTGCTTTGTTTCCTGCTCTTCCTCCTCATATTACTACTTCAATGACTTTCCCTGTTGTTGCTTTGTTTCCTGCTCTCTTCCTCCTCATATTACTACTACTTCAATGACTTTCCCTGTTGTTGCTTTGTTTCCTGCTCTTCCTCCTCATATTACTACTACTTCAATGACTTTCCCTGTTGTTGCTTTGTTTCCTGCTCTTCCTCCTCATATTACTACTACTTCAATGACTTTCCCTGTTGTTGCTTTGTTTCCTCCTCTTCCTCCTCATATTACTACTACTTCAATGACTTTCCCTGTCGTTGCTTTGTTTCCTGCTCTTCCTCCTCATATTACTACTACTTCAATGACTTTCCCTGTTGTTGCTTTGTTTCCTGCTCTTCCTCCTCATATTACTACTACTTCAATGACTTTCCCTGTTGTTGCTTTGTTTCCTGCTCTTCCTCCTCATATTACTACTACTTCAATGACTTTCCCTGTTGTTGCTTTGTTTCCTGCTCTTCCTCCTCATATTACTACTACTTCAATGACTTTCCCTGTTGTTGCTTTGTTTCCTGCTCTTCCTCCTCCTATTACTGCTACTTCAATGACTTTCCCTGTTGTTGCTTTGTTTCCTGCTCTTCCTCCTCATATTACTACTACTTCAATGACTTTCCCTGTTGTTGCTTTGTTTCCTGCTCTTCCTCCTCATATTACTACTACTTCAATGACTTTCCCTGTTGTTGTCTCTGTCGCTCTTCTCGTAATATTGAGAATGTTTGCACGGCGTTATTATACAAGTTTCAGCCCAAACTTCACAAGGACCATATCGGTACTTATAATATTATAAGACTTATAATGTTGTGAAGAGTCTTTATATCATCACAACATCACATACATTTACAATCATAACACATACATAGTACATACAATCATAACACATCACAATCATACATTTACTATCATATTACATACATTTACAATATACTATTTTCATTCATTTCAGCTACATTACTTATCTGCTTAGCTTTTTATCAGAGGTGTATGTAGCAGTAGGTATTGACAAGTGATAAGCTACAGTTTATTTGGATTTCTATAAAACCGTTGACTTCAAGTCCCACACGAGAATTTGATAAGAAAGATAGAAACACATGGGATAGAAGGGTGGTTAAAGGGTTAAAAGGATGTGGTATGCGACCGTCCAAGAAGACTAGCCCAGAAAAGCAGACTATTACCTCTATGGCTCTTCACCCTTAAAGTACCGGTGACGGCTTTTTAATTTTACTGTGGCGGCTATAAGACTATTTTATGCAGATTAAGAAGGACCTTTAGCAATAATATGGCTTCATACTATCTCAAACTAATCCTTTTAACTAACGCAGATCCTTCCTAAGCTGCATACCATCGTCTAAATACAGCTATAATAAAAGACAACACACGTCGCTGGTACTCAAAGGGTTAAAGGATGTGGTTTGAGACCGTCCATTAATTACCCAGATCGTGCCACAAGGCTTAACCCAAGACCAGCGACATTTCTTCCGGAATGTTTTACTGGGTGAATGCAGCGTTCCTTCTGGAAGATGACAAATACAAACAAAAATAAACTAAAAAAATATGTCCCAGTGCCAGTGAAATGGAAGCAATATGTGATTAGGTGGCATGTCTCCTTACCACCACCTCTTTTCCTCCCCTTACATGTGTCTTACCTCCTCTCCATCTCCTCCTCCCCTTTCTCCCTCCGCTTTCCCGCTCCTTCTGTATTCAATTTTTTTCCCTCCAATTTCCCACCTTACTTTGTCCGTCCCACCTGAAAAATGTCCAATCACCATCCTCTACTCTCCCCTTACCTCCCTCCATCCTCATACATGCACAAGAGGCGGGTAGACTCGCTAGTGTCTCGTGAGACTTCTAAAAGCACACGTCTATTTTGCGTTCCCTCGTATGTGTTCGTAACTTCTGTCACATTTATACAATTTTTCAATGAATATTTGCTCTTTACACCTATTTCCTGGTTCTTCAATGTTCACAAGTTCATTATACAAGTAAAATATCTGCATAAGATGCAGTAATATTTCTATATATGGTAAATATAGCTAATTTTGTCTCCATTGACCTTTAAAGGCACCTGCAGATGTTTAAAAAACATGCCTCTCGCACTTTAAAAGTTAAGTCCCCACCAAGTACTGTAACTGGAATATCACTGATAAGAAGTTAACATAGTATTTTCTCCAACTTTATAGCCCCTTCTTGTGACAGTATATTTTTCCTTTAGGAAAAACTTTACGCACATACCATCCTTGACTACCTTTATCTAATACTTTACGCACATACCATCCTTGACTACCCTTATCTAATACTTTACGCACATACCATCCTTGACTACCCTTATCTAATACTCTTAGGATTACAATTGAACAATCTGTTTACACACATACCATCCTTGACTACCCTTTTCTAATACTTTACGCACATACCATCCTTGACTACCCTTATCTAATACTTTACGCACATACCATCTTGACTACCCTTATCTAATACTCTTAGGATTACAAATGAACAAATCTGTTTTCAATGTAACCAAAGAAATTTGATAGCAAGAATTGATTGTGGAAAACAACATCCGCCTTTGAAACCTTGTATTCTAGTGATTTCTAGTATTTGATGTCCCTCGTGGTTGTAGATAATCAGGCTAAAGATGGAAAACAATCTTCAGGATATTAACGTGGGCAATCTAAACTATTGTGTATCAAAGTATCCATGAACTAATATCAACGTATCCAGATGGAGTCCATCTGAACCAGGTGGGAGCAGCAAGATTTGGTCGCTTGCTTCACAACGCAGTAAAGGATTTTCGGAATAGAAGCAGAGTCAACCGAGGACTACCAGGGGTGAGGAACGAAGACAGCGAGGACCGAGGACAGACAGGTGTATGTAGACAAATGTAGATCTGACCAGAACCAAATATTCGATTAAAAAGCGTTCTGAGAATTCTAAAACCACAACTATACTGAACATTCGTGGGTGGAATTCAGGTTTGAGTAAAATTCTAGATAACTTTAGCCACTTTTAGAGGTGTTTTTTTTTTTATTGTTTTCTATTTTTGTTTTTTGTTTTATCTAAAAAAAATGGTGTTAGTGCATATTTTCTGCAAGAATATTATTGGCAAAACCTATAAATCAGTGATATACGGCTTCATTACCCAGAAAATGTTAAAAAACACCACAAACGGGAAGGGCTTTGAAGCTAAGGGAAAATGAGGGGTTTAGACGTTTAACGAGTGTTTATGGGTAAAAAAACATTGTCGACACCTTTAATAGTACATAAAAACGGAAATTCGAGCCAAGTTTTGTACTTACCAGATGTAATAAAGACATAAACTAAGATAAATGCGGATCGATCCACACTTTAACGTCACCGGTTCCTCACCGTAACTAATAGACTGCAGGCGAACCGCTAGATATACCTAAAACTACCCAAACATACCGTTGGCCAATTGAGTGACCCAAAAGTAAGCAAATCGCACAAAATCGAGGAAACATATGGCTCGAATGTTCGGATGCTTCAAGGGGGCATAGTTAGGGATATGAATGGATCCACAATGGGTTGAGGACCCATCACCCCCCTAGGACTTATTGTAATCTATGTTGCCAGTTAGGGGCATTACCAAGAGTGAGATGCGAAAATCTCGCCCGCGAGTTGGTATGAACGGAGCGCACATGCGCGCCGGGACCAGCCAGGTAGTCAACAAACCTGGGAGACGAACACACGAAGTAGCGATGTATCACAGACTTTACTCGGTAAATGTTTATCACCAACCAGTTACGAGTTTTTCAGGATTTTTTGTTGTTTTTTATTTTTTATTTGATATACAATGTTGTTTAATACTGAGGACCGTCGCATTTTACTATTTTCCCATTATCCATCAATCTTAAGACACGGCCCCCGATAGTGGGGAGGGCTATGAAGATCAGGGAAATTGCGGGGTAAAAGACGTAAATAAAGGGATAATATTGGAAGAACTCTGAAAATACAATATTTAAAAGTAACAAAACCTGAAAATGGAAAAACCCGAGCCAAATTTTGACCAAACTTGGCTCGGATTTTCAAAATCACAGTAACCTCATTTCGAAAGTTGGCTAGGGTTTTCTTGTGTTTCAACGTGGAAAAAGCCAGTAAGAATGGGGTTAACATTAGCCTAGCCTAGCCTAGCCTAGCCTAGCCTAGCCTAGCCTAACCTAACCTAACCTAGTATAATGGGTGGGGGCTGCTGCCCCCAAACCCCCGCTAAATCCATGAAATCCGAGCCAAGTTTTGTCATTAACCTAACCAAATAACCTAACCTAACCTAACCTAAGCTAACCTAGTATTATGCGGTTAACATTAGCCTAACCTAACCTAACCTAACCTAGTATTATGGAGTTAACATCAGCCTAACCTAACCTAACCTAACCTAGTATTATGGGTGGGGGCTGCTGCCCCCACCCCCACTAAATCCCTTAAATCCGAGCCAATTTTTCCCATTAACCTAACCAAAGAACCTAACATTACCTTCACCTAACACCTAGTATATGTTCCATAGACGACATACCTTAATACTAATATTGAATTATTCTATAATTGCACCTATACGAGCTAAACGAATTATTATTGTATTTAACAGGAAGGTACGACGAGGTAAGTGATGTGGTATAGGTGGCAATATGCGGAAATGGATTATAAAGGCATTCCGCCCCCTCTGACCCCCTTACGAAAATCTATGGTTACTCACTCCACCCCAACTTGATTTCTACCGTTTAACCCAACCAGCGGGGGTGTGGGGGTGGCAGCCCCCACCCATATTACTAGGATAGGTTAGGTAAGGTTGTTAGGTTAGGCTAATGTCTCTCTGAAACATTGTAAAATCCGTGTCACATCTAGATTAATAGACTTTTGTCAGAGGGGGCGGAATGCCCTTAAAATCCATTTCTGCATATTGCCACCTATACCACATCACTTACCTCTTCGTACCTTCCTATTAAATACAATAATAATTTGTCTAGCTCGTATAGGTGCAATTATAGAAATTTACCAATAATATTAGGTGTAGGACTACAGCCACCACATACGAGCTCCATCTTCAGACTGATCCGGGAAATAAAACTACTAAACTACAACAAATTACCTGAAAAACTCGTAGCACATACGACCTCCGTCTTCGGGCTCCATCTCCAAACTGAACCGGGCCGGCCCGACGAGGGGTGTGCCGCGTGACGTGACGACTGAAAGACTGTGTGATTGGTTGATAATTTGATGGAAGGCTGTGATTGGTTCCATGAGTGATGGGAAGCATTGTGATTGGTTCATGCTATGGTTCATGATTCCTAAAAAGACCGCTAGGTGTAGTGACGTTCGACTGAAAGATTGAGGGTAAGAGCTTCCGAAGGACAGCCATTGTGTACTATTGCGGCACGGCCATCGACAAGGAGGTATTTTTTACAGTTTCTCGTATTTCACTTATAGCAAATTTGCGACGGTAATTACATGTACACCAACAGAGTATCGCTCATGAAAGTGATAACACACTAATAATCATCGATGGGGCCCGTCACTGGTTGGTCATTTACATAAACCCTTTACTCTTACAGGCACCTCTAACAGGAAGTGTTATGGACATATTGGTAAGTTATCGACTAGTGCCAAGGATGTACGTTGTGTTTCACGGGTAGGAGTACTGGAAATAGTGTTCATGGCGAAAATATGGAGGTGATAAATTAGCACCAACAGATGTAGACTGATACGCAGGTTTGTTTACCTGTGGGCCTGCTGTACCTGGCTCGCCATTATACTGATTTTCCACTATAGTTTATCTAGTTCTTACAAAGCTTGAAGTCTTGCAGTACTTGCGCACAGTCTGATAGGAGTAGGAGACACTATTGAATACATAAATAATAGAAATTGAATGGTTCTTTCTTTATCCCCGTTCACGAGCTCGTCTCACCATCAAAACAAACAGGGATCATTTAGCTAAACTTAAAACTACTTTTTGTTTAGTGTATTTAATTGTCTTGCCCATCATTGACATCATAAAATATCCTTGTTTATTTCTAAAATGCATTCGGTTAGGAGTCTAATATTACAGCCAGTATTTTACACTAATTTTAAAAGAGCATCTTCATGAAAGAAAACCATTTCCCTAATTCTGTTTAGGGGTAACTTAAGAATGTTGATGAACGGTATTAATTGCATGTGTGTGTATCTATGTGTGAAATCTGAACACAAGGAGAGACAAATAGTAAGACATAGCGACATCATGTTAAACATAATGTAGTTTTAAGTCATATTTTGGTTTTCTATTTAAATAAATCTTCATGATGTGGATTCCATATTTCTTAACAAATCAGCTTTCATATATATTTGTTTGCTTTAATATCCCGGCATGATTAACAACTATACTACTATCCAATTACCTACCACTTTATCCTGCATCAACAAATATATTTAATATGAATGCATATGGAAACACATATCACTTGCAGAGACAACATTGTCAATGATGTATCACCTCTAATGCTGTACTATCAATGACAGAAGTTCGTTCCCCCAAACCAGCCACTGAGTGAATCCGAATCACCTGGTGGTCATAAAACGAAGCATTATTGGGTGTAAATGGCACTTCTTTCAGATGCTTCGTTTGTCGACCCCAAGGTATTTCAGATTCACACAGTAGCTGGTTGGTGGAACGAACTTTTGTCGTTGATAGCACATCTTCACATTATTATATAACACAAACTCCCACCTCATATACTAACCCAATCGCCTAAGTGCCCAAAGTTGCATATAATCACACAAAAGACAGGTTAAACAAAAAACATCGTTACGAGAGAGACATTTATTACAATTTATTCCAAGGACATTATTAAAAGGTTCAATAAGAGCGACATGATCCAAAGCCGAGAGGAGAGAACCCAAGACAAGGATGTGGTAACTTCCGGTTATCCATAACCTGAAATTCGGGATTGACCCCTTCCGCAATATGACGCCATGGAGCATTTTACTTTTGATTCTGGCTAAAACTAGACAATTTATGCAGAAGGACCGTCACTAAGAGGGTTTATTGATATCGTCTTTACCATTTTGAGTCGTACAGGTAGATAGTTAACAAAAGAAAATCGTCTAATGGTAACCAGGATATATTGAACATTGCGTAATGGTGGTGAAGTGGTTAAAGCCCTCAGCGCAGTAGTTTAGGTCCCTTGGCTCTCAATGTGTGACCTTAAGGGGGAGGCTGTTACATTTGCTGTACCCCATCTCCCTCATGTATATCGCCATTAGTTTTGAGATTTTAAGACGTTCGCTCCATTAGTTCGGCGACTATAAGACCTTTTGTGCCATTTAGATATCGATTTGTTCCTGGCGAGCGATAGTGAGCTGTAATCTTAGGAAAAACAGGCCTTCAGCCGGGACATATTCTACCGAAAAGTTTAGACATTTATTTTGAAAGGGGGTCTAGGGAGTGTTTTCTTAAACTCTAGCAAGGAGAATATAAAATAAAAATAATAATATTAAATGAATTAAATAAACAAAATAATTATCACCAACCCGTTAATACACATATGTGTTAATTGCATACATCTTATCAAACACACAAGAGTTTTCAATAACAGATGCCATCACTGTAATTGTATATTCAGTATATTATGATCAATGATAGGTATCAGCAATATGTAAACTTGATTTACTCCTTTTGAGTGAGATTTACAAGCTACCCTATTCAACAGATATTAAAACAGCAGACATTAATACAGCACAGAGCGAGCCAAACACAATGGCAACCGAGACGTGATTTATTAGTGATACCGTACATACTTTAACACGACAAGCGCAACAAGCGCGCGCGCCATTGGTTTTTATAAGTGCCCGCCAAGCGAGCATATTTTGGTTCATTCCCGCCTAAAATCGTCATTATCCGATAAATATCGTTATTACTTATTCATATGTGCCTATTTTACGTTTAATATGAATATATTAACATGTAACAGCAATAAAACAAGTGGGAATAGTATTTGGGGGTGAAAAATTAAAAATATTGCCGACCCTCCAGTCATGAGGTGAGAGGCGCTGGAAACATACACCCTCCCTCTTCGAGGCCTGAAGCCAGACTGATGTCTCTCTCTTGCTGTCTTTCTCTTGCCACGCTCTCTATATGCATCCCAGATGACCTTGAAACCGGGTGGGATATATTGGCGCGTTAAATAAACCGATAAACAAGGAAATATATAATAGGAGGAAAAATAGGACATAATTGAAGGGGGTGGGGGGGGTTTGACACACGTGGAGGAGTGATAGTAGGTATGGAGGGGAATTATCTCAATTAATCACATATTCCTTTGTTTTGAGTGCCACTTAGGTCCTTTACAATTATTTGTTAAGCCTTGGATCTTAAGAGTCCCGTCGCCTTTACCCAGTAAAACCTCTTAAGAGTCTCCTCCACG
Organism: Paralithodes platypus; assembly: GCA_032716605.1. NCBI lineage: Eukaryota > Metazoa > Arthropoda > Malacostraca > Decapoda > Lithodidae > Paralithodes > Paralithodes platypus. Next base: position 17,368,730 of record CM064563.1, on the reverse strand, counting down.
TTCCCGGGTTAAATCCTCTGAGCCACATTCATATCTTCTTAAAACAGTATACATAGTCAATTTTCTCTTCATAGGTAAATACTCTACAAATACAATCATACGATCATATTTTTTGATCCACTAGCTTCATATCTTCTCTCATTATATATATAGCCTCAACCCTTTTTAACCCCTTCACCACCATTACGTAATTTTCATCATATTCTGGTTACCATTAGACGATTTTAATTAGTTTGTAATCTACCTATACGACTCAAATGTGTAAATGTGATCTCAGTAAACCCTCTTAGTAACATACATAAAATTATCTGGTTTTAGCCAGAATCAGAGGCAAACTGGCATTATGGTGCTAAGCCATTTTTAGATCTCAATACACACTTACATGGCCGCCCGCTACAGACAACCACATCCTTGGAAAATTAACCGATACAGTACCAGTGACGTATCTTGTGTTTGATTTCAGCTACATTTAGACAATTTTATAAAGCTTTGGAAACGTATATGGTAGCTAGCTAAAAGGATTAATTGAGATAGTTGGTAGCCTTTTATTTGATAGACCGTCCTTCTCAAGCTGAATACAATTATCAAATAAGTACCAGAATATACTGGAAACATCGCCGGTACAGAAGGGATTAAACTGGTATGACACATTTGATGCAAGTTAGAGCATTATATAGACGAGACAGGCAAGGTGGGCAGTACAACAGTTGCCTGCCATTCAAATTGGCATAAGGTTTGCCGAAAGAGTCAAATATGCTGATGTAATATCTTTAAACATCCCCTCCAGCCACAGAGTCAGTGTTTTTCCCTTCAATCAATGTCCACTGTCATAAAGTTTTCATATATCATTTTAGCAGTCACTTATGGAGACGATTGTAGTACTCTACTACTTCCACAACTTCACTTTTGGTTATCTCGTTGGTGGAAAGATATATTTAGTTCCAAACACACAGTTTCCAGTTTTGTTAAGTGTTTTTTTACATTAATCAAGATAAAAAAAATAGTAATTCTATCTACCTAGCTATTGCCGGATGCCGTGATCCTCGAAGAGGAGACCACGAATGAATTGCCCCCACGCCCCTGCTCCCATCCAGCACCGCTTTCACGCATGTACTTCTTGACTCCATCCTTCCGCCTCTCTCTCGATTTACCTCTCCCACTGTCCTTCCACTCTCGTACACTCTCTTAGTCATACGCCATACGCTGCACATGGTCGAGCCTTCTCAAGGTGTTCCTTCTCACACTTTCCAGCACATATACATTCACACCACACCCCTTTCGTACTTCCTCATTCGTCTGTCTATCCCTCCATGTAACTCTGCACGCACTTCTCAAGTAACTCATTTCCACCCTTCTCATTCTTGGCTTGTCTCTCCAACAACGTCCATGCTTCACTCCCGTACGTCAACGTCAGGATTACCACACTATCATGCAAGGACTTCTTTACTTCCATGCTGACCACCCTATATCTTGTTACTGTTTTCAGCGTTCCTACAACCCTCTTTCCGTGTCGCAACCTCTCCTACACAACTTCCTCCATACTCCCATCTTTACCCATACACACTACCCAAATACTTAAATGAGTTGACATTCTCCATAGCCTGACCATTCAACCTCACCTCACACTCTGTGACTGCACCCCTTTCAAAGACCATAACCTTACTCTTCTCCGCATTTACCTTTGTATTCTGTTTTCACACACTGTTCCAAACATATTTATCAGACCCTGCAACTTCAATTCACTATCGCTCATCAGACCTGTATCGTCAGCAAACAGCAGTACAGGCAACTTGCACTCAATTCCTTCCCTTATCAGCGGTACTCCAACATCCACTGCTTTTCCTTGTATTTCTTTCATGACTCCATCCATATATATATATATTGAACAACCATGGAGACACCACACACCCTTGCTTTAACTCAACATTCAGATGAAAGAACTCGCGCTGTTCATTCTCCACACGTACTGCCACCTGTGTACTCTAATACATGCTCTTTACTGCTTTCAGCAACTTGCCATCTACTCCACAGACCTTCTCTATCAACTCTGTCATAGGCCTTTTTCAAGTCCATGAAGGCAGCATACAAGTTTTGTCCATTCTCCAGATATTTCATCAATTTCTAATAATTTCTAGTAATAAAATTTGTAATTTTATACACAAATTTCGAGCTAAAGTGTACATTCTCACAGCCAAGTGTACACCTAGTCAATAATTTGCCTACAACCTTGTATGAGATATTAAGTATAGATAATAGATCATCATACTGTAGTAGCTTAACACTCGTACAGTCAAGGGTAATGAACAACAATGAAAGAATGATAATAGACAAATTTGAAATGTATTTCTTGAAATTAATTTCGTTTGTGAGTACATTTATCAGGTTAACTGAATATATCTAGAGTTGTTATGGATAGGTTCATCGATATTTTTGTTCTAGGAATAGCTTAACACCATTTTTTCCCTTTGTTTTTCTGAAATTAGTTTAATTTAAGTTTATAGTGGTTACTGTCCACTCTTCACTATTTGCTTTCCATGTTTCACTGTTTCTGGTTCTACATCTCTTCTTCACAGTGGTGTGTTCTACCTTTGTAAACGTCACTATTGTGAGACCAACTTAACCTCTAAACTGCATTTATTGATGTGGAAAGGGATATCCCCTATGTGTGAGATTGACAATTTTGATAGGGATTACAGAATTGAATGAGAATATTATCAACGTCTTTGAAATGGAAGTTCACATCTACCCTGTAAATTTTACCGTCCTAGACAATCTGCTTTTCCTGTGGCAGTGGCCGGAAGTTTTGTGGTTGGCTCGAATAAGAACGTGCCTGGTATATCCAGAAAGCTCCCCATAAATGCATATTTGCTCTATAGCACCTCATTAGAGTCATTACAATATTTTTCCAAGGTACATATACTACCAATAGAGAATTATAATATAGGAAGAGGAGGGAGGGAAAGATGAGAGGCTGTGGTGTGTGTCGTCCTCCCTCCCCTGGCCCCCACACGTCGTGCTACGGAAGGGTGCTTGGGCAACTGTATGGGGCTCTGGGGCTGGCATGGGAGTGAAGAGGAGGGTACATAGTGCACGAGAAGCACATCGTACATGTGTAAGTGAACCCCAGGCAGGCATCTGGCAGAGGTGTTGCAGTAGTGCGGCATCCTCCAAACCACAACTGATACTCCCCTCGGGGTCTCCCACCCGCATTCGTCCTCAGTCCCTCATCTCGCCCCTTTCATGGCCATAGCCGGACAGAGCACTACATCTCTCCTCCATGGTTGCCGGGTAACTGATGTGTCTGACGTGGGTTGTTGAAGCTTGAGTTGTCTAGTATCACTACGCACCACACAAGTATGGGAACCATGTGCACACTGGCGCGGTTTTATATGTATTTACAGTTTGTGTCTACGGAAAGGATACTCACAGCCCATCATGTTGGACTTTCGGTAAGGATATTCACAGTTTATAGGTTAATATATCGCTGTCCAAGCGTTTTTCCTTGCTATGCCAGTCTTAAATCATGGTTTCCTGCCTCATTTTTTCAAACAGTAGCCCACACTTTAAATTTTTTTTTTTTTTTAATTTCTTTGTAGTGTCTTTGGCATTTTACACTTGTCACATTTCAAAGTTATGTGACGGTATACAATATAAGTTTGTCATGCTATAATTTTCTTGAATTTCCTTATATTGCACATTGTTTTTGTTCAATATCGCTACCACCTATTCCGTCTCTCATGTAGGTAGTAGGGGTAGGCAGCCCCGCCCAGGGAAGTACTACCGCCAAGGTTTCGGGAGACTCAGGGAATAGCCTGAATTCCATTTTCTCTCCCAGGCCTTGGTAGCTGGATATATATCTTTCTGCCTCACACATCAGGGGTATCAGGAAAACCCTCTTTATATAATATACACATCCAACTTCACGACATTGCCCTACATCGCTATCCTCTATCCATAAAACACTACTCTTCCCACTACATATCATACATGTAACACCATACACCTTCACCAAATAAATATGGCAGTACAATTGTTAAGAGCAAACCTGGTGGTCCCTCGGATATCCACCCCCGGCAGGGTTGGGTCATTGACACGGGGCCCTCCCGGTCGTCATCATGCGACTGTGTCAAGCGCATTGCAACGTCTCAAAGCTGCTCGTCGGTGCAGCTTTTTCTTTAGCAATATAAGGTGACTTCACTCTAACATCAATTCTGTACATCAATTTCTTCAAGCAGAATCCCCTACTCTCCTTTTTTTGACAGAGACTCAAGTAACATCCACATCTGACACGTCTAGATTTAATTTTCCAGGTTATCAACTGCTCCAAATTTTCAGACCTAAAGGAGGTGTATGTTGCTTCGCAAAATCTGAAATTGCCCTGGAGGAGGTTACTAGTTTCAATTGTCCCTATTTTGATTATTCTATATACAAATTAATTTCTGCTGGTAAATTTAAATACACATGTTGCATCTACCGTTCCCCAAATACTCCTCCAGAGCAAAGTCTTTTTGATTCTCTGTCCTCACAACTCAGTGTCCTCAACTTAAATACTTCTTCTGAAATCACTGTGTTGGGTGATTTTAATGTCCATAATGTTGAATGGCTCACTCATTCAGCCAGGACTGATGATGCTGGTCTTGAATGTGAGCTATTTGCAGACTCCTTTAATCTCACTCAACTAGTCAACCAACTCACCCGTGTACCAGATAATCCTAATCGTAATTCCCACCTACTGGACTTATTTTTAACAACCAATTCAGAAAATTATGATGTTACAGTGAGGTCCCCGCTTGGATCTTCTGATCACTGTCTGATACAGGCCACCTGTCTATCACCTACCACACCTTCCCACTCTGAACCTGTTTTGGTGACTAAATGGCATTACGATAGGGCAGACTGGGAGGGTCTTCAAGGTTTCTTTATTGATATTCCCTGGGCCTCTTTCTTTTCTAATGATGCACACACCACCTTGAGCCACATACAAGATTTTGTAAAAATTGGAATGGAAACTTTTATTCCTCATCAAAAGTACAGTAAAAGATCTAATTCACCTAAATGGTTTGACCATAATTGTGCTAGAGTAACTGAACAAAAAGCAATAGCCTACAATGCATACACAAGATCAAAAACACATGAAGCCTTTAATTACTTTAGAAACATCAGAAATCATGCCAAAACTGTATTAAACCTAACTAAATCAAACTTTCTCCACAAGCAGGCAAAATAATAAACTTCTAAATAATTCAAATGATAACAAAACATTTTGGTCTACTCTTAACTCATTCAAATCCAACTTCACTACTGCTTCATCCATTCCACCATTAAAATCTCCGACTGGCAATCTTGTAAGTGACCCACGAGGTAAAGCTAACCTTCTTGCGGATATTTTCTCCACCAACTCAACCTTAGATGAAATAAATCAAGATGTCCCTGTACTTAATTTTAATTCGCCTGAAATTCCCTCACTTAAGATCCACACCAGACATGTCAAAACTATTTTGCAGAATCTCTCAGTAGATAAGGCTCCTGGTCCAGATGAAATTCCTCCAATAGTACTTAAGAAATGCTCCTTGGTGCTCGCTCCTGTATTGGCAAAAAAATTCCGTCTGTATACTCATACCTCATGCTTCCCAGTACCCTGGAAAGAAGCAAACATCCATCCAGTTCCTATAAAAGGTGCCTCTTCAGATCCATCAAACTACAGACCAATAGCTATAACTTCCACTCTTGCTAAAGTCTTTGAAATTATATTAAATAATCACATAATTAAGCATCTTGAGAATAATAAAATTAATCAGTGATAGGCAATATGGTTTTAGACGATGTCGATCAACTGCAGACATTCTTTGCCTTCTTACCCATCAAATCAACCAAGCTACAGACCAACATGGTGAAACACATACAATAGCACTGGATATATCAAAGGCATTTGATAGAGTCTGGCATCAATCCTTATTGTCGAAGATGTCACACTACGGCCTTGCATCATTAGTTCCACTAATTTGTTCTTATCTTCATAACAGAAAAATATGTGTAATGGTAGATGGCCTTTATTTTCATTTTCACTCAATAAATGCTGGTGTTCCCCAGGGATCACTTTTGGCCCCAACTTTGTTCCTCATTTATATCAATGATCTCATATCTGCCACTCATAATCCAATGCATTCCTACGCAGATGACTCAACACTCCACAGTTCCTTCACATTTACCAATTCTTTCACCCAACCCGATCTTATAAATTCAAAAATAAACACTGCAATTTCTCTGAACCAGGACCTTTCTAGAATTAATGAATGGGGACAACAGAATTTGGTTTCCTTTAATGCACAGAAAACCAAGTACATTCAATTTTATAACCAACAAAATCTCACTGACTCCCATATATTTTTTAATTATGTAAATATTCCCACTTCCCCTAGTATTGACATTCTTGGTGTAACATTAACTACTAACTTGAGCTGGACACATTATGTTAGAAGCATTGCTAAGAATGCCTCTAAACAACTGGGACTCCTGTACAGAGTTCGAGAATTCTTCACTGGCGAGCAGTTGGCCGTAATATATAAAAGTCATGTGCGTTCTCAGATGGGTTACTGTTCACCTCTGTGGAGTGGAAGTGGAGTGGTTGCATTGAGGCAGTTGGACAAAATTCAAAATAAAGCTATTAGATTAATCAATAACCCTGAAATCACACAGGACCTTCCTACATTATCCATACGAAGAAACGTTGCATCCCTTGCATTATTCTACAGATATTTTCACAGCAATTGTTCCGAGGAACTTGCTTCAATTGTGCCGCCTCTCCACATCTTTCCCCGTAAAACTAGGGCAGCTGAGAGCGCCCATGAATTTACACTTTCTCCTCCACAATGCAGAACTTCTGATTATCAAAATTAATTTATCCCTAGAACTACTACTCTTTGGAATTCACTTCCCTCGAGTTGCTTTCCACAAACTTACAATCTACAAAAGTTTAAATCCAGTTGTTACAAACATTTTATGAATGGAGGATGCCTTTAGGCACATGGACCTTTTTGTTTTATCTGTGGGTTTCCTTCCTCCGTTCATTGTCTCTTAACAAAAACAAATAAAAAATAAAAAATAAGAAGGAACTACTGACAATATTCCCTCCCTCCCTTTAAACACTCACACTATCACAGAATTAACACCTTGTAAATAATAGTATGTTCTTGTTTGTATATTTTCACACGAGGGCACACAGGAAATGCCCATCGTGCATGTGTGTGGCGTGTGTGTTTGTGTGTGTGTGTGTGTGTGTGTTACGACCATTGGGAATCTGGACAACATATCTACAGGGTGGAGCAGATTTCGGTTACCCATTAGCTTTGAAATGGTATGACATTCGCTCCATTATTTTGGCGATTATATGACCTTTCGTGCCATTTAGGTGTCGAGTTTTTTCCTGGCGAGAGACAGCGAGCTTGCAGTTTAGGAGAAATAGGCCTGCAGCTGGGGCTTTAACAAAAAAAAAAAAAAAAAATATTGGGGTATTTTATTTGGCTTGATGGAGGTCTAGGGAAGAATGTATAAAAATGGTAAATTAATGAATAAATGGACAACTGCATATAAATCACCCCATAACGGAAGCCTAGAATGGGTAACCTAATTCTGCACCACCCTGTAACAGCGCACTCTGCCATACACCATGGCGGTTATGATCAAGTTTTGAGAAACTACATTAGGTGGAATTTGGGGCAGTTTCCCATAAAACTCAGCAACACTCATTAAATTGGACTATTGTATGTTCATCTTAATCGTAAGATCAATTATTGCTATGTCCTAATTTTGATTATTGAGCTGTGACTTAATTTTAATAGTGGAGTAGATTATCAATTATGAAAATATACTACTTAGTTTAATTAAATATGTAGTACTTTCTTATTCTTCCAATAAATGTCAACATATCTACTCCTAGGTATGATGTTTTTCGTTCCTTTAAGATGCACAACGTATTTGGTGTGACTATACACCTAGAAAGTTAGGTTTAAACTAATTTATTAATTTCCCTCCCAACACTAAACACTTACCAATGAAATTAATGAAAGCATGCCATCCTACCGGGATTCGAGCCTGGGTTTCCACATGCAAATCTTAAACACTCTAAGCATTACACCATCAAGACAGTTAAAGGTTAAGTACATGACTACGATTTTATATCCATTTATTGAATACTGGATATCAATCTAATCATGTACTCCAACCCATCTGCACACTGAATAGCCTAATGCTTAAGTGAAAGGCAAGGACATTAAATGGGGCACAGATCTGTAAGGACCGGCCTCGCTATGAAATGTTCCTGAACCTATAGGAATAATCTAATTAATTAATTTAACTCCCAAATTCAAATATTTCTCAATGAAATTAATGAAAGCATGTGATCCTACCAGGATTCGAACCAGGGTTTCCAAATACAGATCATAAGCCACTCTCAGGAAGTATCAATGCAAACAAATACATACATACAATCATACATACATGCATGCATACAGGTTTAAAGACCGCTTCATCCACAGAGAGCGTGGTTTTAGTCTGTTTACTGTAGTAAAGTACAACAAAGACTTGCCACAACACAGCCCCATTATAGAGCAAAGGTCGTTTGATGAGGTTGTTTGTGAGTCATGGAGACATGCAGCCTTTAGCACAGGAAGCTAGAGTGGTATAGTAACTTTAGCACAACACACAGGAAGCTAGAGTGGTATAGTAACTTCTGAGTGTTGCCTGTTATTCAAGCTCTCACTATAACACACTGCACACAGGAAGATATAATGGTATGGAGAATTCTAAGTACTGAATCTTTAAAAAATCCCCCGACATCAAGGCTGTATGGAGAGCGTGATGGGCGAATAGTGTAGCAGTCACTAATACAGAACATCATCTCAGCACAGACCCCACAGTATGACAGAGGTGGTACGGTGGCAAATTAGTAACATATTTGACAGTATCTCTCACCACAACTTTCACTACACATATCAGATGAAGTATTGAGGGATAAGCCTATATTACAACGGCACCCAGTCTGCATAAGGTATTGAGGGATAAGCTTTTACAACGGCACCTCGTAGCTACTTTCTACTGTTTCCTATTTTCTGAAGAGTGTCGAAAGGGGAGAAGGAGTGTTGGAGAGAGAGGTTAGTGAGTGAGAGTGAGTGAGTGAGTGGGTGGGTGGGTGGGTGGGTGAGTGAGTGAGTGAGAGCGAGGGAGAGTCAAATGGTTGAGTGGCTTAGCGTTATGGCAGAGGTATGGTGGCCAGTGACTAGTAAGAGGAGATTTTTACTTCAGGGTTCTTTTGCAGGAACCCCTTCTCCCTCATGTTTAATCCCCTTAATATTGAGATTTTAAGACGTTCGCTCGATTATTTTGGCGACTTCAAGACCTTTCGCCACATTGCTGTCAACTTTTAGACCTTTCGTGCCATTTAAGTGTAGTTTTTTGCTTGGGAGCGATAGCAAGCCTGTAATTTAGGAGGAACCGGCCTTCAGCCGGGATATTTTTCTACCGAAATATGTATACATTTATCTCGAAGGGGGATCTGGGGGTATATTTTAAAGTTTGCTGGGATATCTAGGGAGCAAACTAAGGGGGTAGTACTCGTTTTTTCTGGATCCTCTTCTACCTCATGTTTAGCATATTAGTTTTGAGGTTTTAAGACGTTCGTTCCGTTAGCTTGGCGATTTTGAGACCTTTCGCCTCATTTTGTTGTCAATATTAAGTCCTTTCGTGCCCCTTAGCTGTCGATTTTTTGCTTCCTGGTGAGCAAAAGCGAGCCTCAAATTTTAGAAGGGATCGGCCTTCGGCCGGGATTTTTTTTTACCGAAAAATGTACAAAATGTTCTAAGCTTGATGGAGGTATAGCGAGAAAAGTCAAAAATAAATTAATAAATATATATACTATATATATACCAAAAACCAAGCACTATCCCCTTAAAAGTTAACGACCAAAGCACGGATTCTGCAGCACAAGGTCGCGTCCACAGCTCACACAGAGGACATCAGAGTTATACCATATTCCAAGTAAGTAGTTCAAACCTCTTCAACATTGACCTCTATAACTCACAAACGACTTGAGTAATTGAGCTAATATTTCTACCATTTGGGAAGGGTCAGTCAGGGAATAGGTTTAGAAGTTTACAGTCCATTTGGTCTAGCACTTTTTGAGTTACAGAGGTTAGGGTTCACAACTTCTGGACTACTAGTTTGGATCAAGGTAGTGTTCACCCTCCTGAGGAACCACAGCCTTTATAAACATACACAACTCGTTATTTTGCACCAATCAAGTTCAATGGTCTCCATCAACTCAATTAAGCCTGCATCCTTTAAAATGTATAATTTTGCTTGTTTATCTGGAGAAAACTACAAATAAGAAACTACATGTAACTCTTCTTGTTACAAAAGATGATGTTGAGTCAGGTGATTGATTAAGTAGAGTTGTAGTAGCTGATTGGTGCATAAATTGAGCCACATACTCACCACTGATATATTGGAAGCAATGATGATTTTCACTATACAGTATATCTTCCAGATGCAATATTCAAACATCCAGCAATTATTCATGAAGCGTTTTGATCAGTCAGAAAGTCCTTGTTCAATACAAAATTCCAAGTTCATGTTAAATCTAGAATTCAATTGTTTCGCCAATCCAAAAAAAAAGTGCCAGTGAAATAAATTACATTGTTAAAGTAATGTGGCTTACATTAAGATACACATTGTCTCTGGAGTTCGTTGGAGCTTGTGATAGGCGTAGTCGCCTAGCCTGGTACACAGGAGTCACTTTATATCATTCGCCACCTAAGTTATGATGCTACAACTGTCCACTAACTCTGGGTTTATATACTGTATACTGTTAGCTAAACAGGGTCAATTCGGTTAGCTCTCACAAACATCTCCTCCTATTCATTTCATAACACTAAACAAACACACCACCCATCTTTCCAACACCCTTAAATTACCTCTAACGTACCTTGATTTTGCCTCTATCACTCGTTCAACCTTAGGAGGGACACTTGTTACAGGCAGCTTTGTCTTTTGTTTCTTCATGAAAGAAAAAAATAACAAATACAAAAAAAAAAAAAAAATCGTGTGTGCCATCCATTTCGGCCTGCTTGGGAATCAAACTGGAGTTGTCTCGGTGGTGAGCCGAGTGTGATCATCAATGTGGAGCCTGCCAACATAATTTGTTAAGGGGACAGTGGCTGTTTGTTTGGTCTATTAATTCATCTATTCATATATTTGGTTTTAGTTTCCTCCCTAGACCTCCATCAAGCTTAGAAAAACACCCCCTAGACCCCCCTTCAAGATAGATTTGTACATTTTTCGGTAAAAAAATGTCCCGGCCAAAGGCCAATTCCTCCTAAAATTACAGGCTCGCTATCGCTGGCTAGGAAAAAATCGACACCTAAATGGCACGAAGGGTTCTAATATTGACAAAGAAATGGGGTGAAAGGTCATAAAATCCCCAAACTAATGGAACCAATGTCTTATAATCTCAAAACTAGTGGGGCTAAACATTAGGGAGAAGGGGGTCCAGAAAAACGGTCTTCTCCCCTTAAGTGCCAACATGGTTATGTTTTGCGCTAGAAGTGGAAGATAACAGTTTTGGAAATTTTACCTAACCAATTCAGTACCAGTGCTGTTCTTTTCATGTAATGCTCGCTACTATTAGACAATTATATTCAGTTACGATGGGCCTTCAGCATTTGACAGGCTTCGAACTATTTTAATTAACCTTTTTTTTTCTACCACAGATCATTCTTAAGCAGCGCAAAATTGTCTAAATATTGTAAATATTGATTAACAAATACATCACCGGTAATGCATGGGTTAACTGGGACACTTGTTACTTCGAAATCTTGCCTAAAAGAGCAATACCAAAAGTTACAGGTCATGACCATAGGTGTGAAGGCGTTTACAGGAATCTGGCGGTTCTCTCCTCATATATAGGAATTTGACTAAATGAGAAACTCGATTAAATGAGTGGTATGTGTGAATTATATCAATCACTCGAAAAACAATGTAATCAACATTCTCTCTGAGGTATTCCTTCACCCCAAAAAACATTCACTCTGACAGCTACAATGGCTTTGGGTGATTTTCCGAGGCAAAAACAATGTACAATCAAATGTCAAAGTTAATTTTCACTTTCAATCTGAGTTGACCAAGTTTTCAATGGCTCCCTCCTAATAATTTTTCTTGAAAATGTGTGGTGCAATAAGGATGTATGTAATGAGGATAATCGCTTGTAATTAGTTAACCATTTTTTCTCACCAGTATGCGATGTGCGCCCTTTTTGAGATACTTTAAAGCCTTTGTAACCATCAGGGGTGTTTAGAAACCTTTAGTTTAGTCATTGAAGTGTTAAGCTGTCAAAATTCTTGGATCTGGCTTCACTCGGAGCAAAGGTGGGAAAGAAGATAACCCTTTCTGCATATCAGGATGCATTCTTTAATTTCATTCTGGCTATTATTAGACACTTTCTTCCTTTTTAGGAAGGGTATATATGTCAGATAGTTAACTGAAACAGTCTTTGCTCTTACTTCTAGGGTCCTTCTTAAACTGCATAAATATCGTCTACTGATAGGTAAATTAAAATTAAGACTATCGTCCTAATAATTATTGAAAAAGCTAAGGAAATTTAGATTTAGCTTGAGCATATTAATACCATTATGAAAAATAATTAAAATGTCAAGTCAGTGTCAAAATAGCAAGATGGATTCTCTTTATAGTTGGGAATACACGAGGCATGTTACTAGCCACAAGTAAAAACGAGCTAGCAACATTCACTAGCATCCTATACACAGCTCCAGAAAGTGCAAATTATTTTGGCAGGTAGAGCTGTTTTCATAATACTACAAAACAGGTAATTTCTTCTCAGCTCTCCTTTCAATTAGTGACATGCCTCGTGTCAATGTGTTTTAACTACTGGGACTCAATAGGTATGGCGCGAGGCAGTAGAGTGGCAGGAGGGCAGGCAGGACCATTAGGGTGTTGGCAGCACTGGCAATCACAGCATGGGCGGCAGCCGTCACGTTGAGGCGGATAAGGGCGGCGTCGGCAGTCCTCTGTCCCGCGGCCACCAAGACCCAGGGGCCACCATCACTGTCCTGCACCACACTCACACTGATGGACGACACCTGGCAACCCCGACCACCAGCCTTTGGGACAATACACAGTTTATGGGTTAATTGTAATATTAGGAAAGTTTCTGGATTAGCTCATTCTCATTTTTGCTTTCGCTCTCGCTCTCTCTCTCTCTCTCTCTCTCTGTATATACAGCATATATATATATATATATATATATATATATATATAGATGTTAGTAAAGCCAGGTAATAAATTTTCTTTAATACATACGAGGTTGAAAGAAATGGCAATTTCTGCGTTGGAAATTTTATTATTCAATGTTTCCAGGTCTCTGATGAGTTTTCGCTGGGTGGCAGGAAGTAGATGAAGGAGATGAGCAAAATTCATGGTGGTACAGGGTTACACAAATGTAAATGATGATATAGGATATACGACGCGTTTCACTGGACAACCAGCATTATCAAGTAAGGATGGAATGATATAAAAGGTAAACAGGAAGGGTATATATAGAGGGTGGAGGATCAGAGGAGGCGAAAAACCAGGGGCAAAACTCTACTATTGGTGGAGGGGGATTCTGGAAAAGAGAAAGGGGGGAACCGCTTCACGCATGCGCACTGGATGCGGGATGGTGGTCGGTTGGTGGGGTCGAAGCTGATTGGCTGCGTGTCGAGGGGCGTGGCCTAAGTTGTGTGGCGCCTGCGGAAGACGAAGCTGAAGGAGGTAGCGCGGGGGGCTGCATCAAGGGCACCGGGGGGCGAGGGGGGGTGTTAGGTCCTGTAGGAAAGTGCCTTTTGGCAGAAGGAAGGATCTGAAGGTCCAGAGTTTGGTTGTTGATGTTGGGATGTAAGGCTTGGATATATAAAGCTTCGAGTATAGGTAATCTCCTTGGGTCACTTTCTTTATCGAGTATGGTGGTGTGTTTTTCTAACTCGTTGCGTGTGAGGTGAGGGTGGTTAGGGGTGAGATAGTGGTCTTTGATGGCTCCAGCCTGAAGGTGAAGAGTTAGCCGACGTGAAAGACGAGTCTGCGTCATACCAATATAGGAATGAGGTCCACAGTCCTCATAATTACAGGTATGTTGGTAAATTATGTGATCGTCGGTCATCGGGCTCTTTATCTTGGTGGAAGCTGGTTTGTTGCGGAGAACGAGGTTGGAGGTCTTGGGGGATTTGTAATAAATTATTAATTTGATTTTGTTTTCCGGGTTGGTTGGGTGGACATGCTTGGAGATTATTTCTTTTAAGACGGCCTCGTCATTTTTGTGTTCAGAGGACATGTAATTGCGGTAGAAGATCTTAATTTCAATGGGGGGGTCAATGTTGGGAGGGCTTTGGGTGTACCATTTTTCAAGATGGTGGTTGATGGTGCTGGAGATGTCGGAGTTGGAGTATCCGTTATTTTCTAAAACTTGGGATAGTCTTTCTAGTTCCTGGTGGATGTCGGCCCAGGTAGAGCAGTGCGTGAGGGCTCTCCTAACATAGGCGGAGATGGAGGATAGAAGATAACGGCGGGGGCATTCACTATCGCCGTTGAGGCATTGTCCTGTGTTAGTTTGTTTAATGTAGCCTATGTTAGGAGAGCCCTCACGCACTGCTCTACCTGGGCCGACACCCACCAGGAACTAGAAAGACTATCCCAAGTTTTAGTAAATAACGGATACTCCAACTCCGACATCTCCAGCACCATCAACCACCATCTTGAAAAATGGTACACCCAAAGCCCTCCCAACATTGACCCCCCCATTGAAATTAAGATCTTCTACCGCAATTACATGTCCTCTGAACACAAAAATGACGAGGCCGTCTTAAAAGAAATAATCTCCAAGCATGTCCACCCAACCAACCCGGAAAACAAAATCAAATTAATAATTTATTACAAATCCCCCAAGACCTCCAACCTCGTTCTCCGCAACAAACCTGCCTCCACCAAGATAAAGAGCCCGATGACCGACGATCACGTCATTTACCAACACACCTGTAATTATGAGGACTGTGGACCTCATTCCTATATTGGTATGACGCAGACTCGTCTTTCACGTCGGCTAACTCTTCACCTTCAGGCTGGAGCCATCAAAGACCACTATCTCACCCCTAACCACCCTCACCTCACACGCAACGAGTTAGAGAAACACACCACCATACTCGATAAAGAAAGTGACCCAAGGAGATTACCTATACTCGAAGCTTTATATATCCAAGCCTTACATCCCAACATCAACAACCAAACTCTGGACCTTCAGATCCTTCCTTCTGCCAAAAGGCACTTTCCTACAGGACCTAACACCCCCCCTCGCCCCCCGGTGCCCTTGATGCAGCCCCCCGCGCTACCTCCTTCAGCTTCGTCTTCCGCAGGCGCCACACAACTTAGGCCACGCCCCTCGACACGCAGCCAATCAGCTTCGACCCCACCAACCGACCACCATCCCGCATCCAGTGCGCATGCGTGAAGCGGTTCCCTCTTTCTCTTTTCCAGAATCCCCCTCCACCAATAGTAGATTTTTGCCCCTTGTTTTTTCGCCTCCTCTGATCCTCCACCCTCTATATATACCCTTCCTGTTTACCTTTTATATCATTCCATCCTTACTTGATTATGCTGGTTGTCCAGTGAAACGCGTCGTATATCCTGTATCATCATTTACATTTATGTAACCCTGTACCACCATGAATTTTGCTCATCTCCTTCATCTACTTCCTGCCACCCAGCGAAAACTCATCAGAGACCTGGAAACTTTGAATAATAAAATTTCCAACGCAGAAATTGCCATTTCTTTCAACCTCGTACGTATTAAAGAAAAAAAACAAATATATATATATATATATATATACCAGTATATAATGTATATATACTGTATATATATATATATTTATACTGTATATATGCCTAATATCCTAATCTCTTCTGAAGATGTAATTTCTACCCTCTTTGGGCTTAATACTTAGAAGGTGTACGGTCCGGATGGTGTTCCTCCTGTTTTACTCAAAAGAGTGGTTCCGTGCTGACTCCCTGCCTAGGCAAACTCTTCCGTCTCTGTCTCTGCTATAACGTCTTCTCTTCTTGCTGGAAGTTTTATCTCATTCAAGCTGTCCCAAAGAAGGGTGACCGCTGTCAACCCTCCAACTATCGTCCTATTGCTTTCATTTCTTGCATTTCTAAAGTTTTTGAAACTATTCTTACTTCAAAACATCTTAAGCATTTCTCTTCTCATAATCTACTCTCAGATCGCTAGTATGGCTTCCTTAACCTCTCCGCTGCGTAGGTGGGGTAGTGGCCACCCCCCCCTGTGCGGAGGTATTTAGACTGTTTCCTACACTCAAATCGTCATCGTACCATAAATAGCATTAATACTTATCCATATGCGCCTATTTTACGTTGATTATAAAGGTAATAACCTGTTACAGCAATAAAACAAGTGGAAACATCGTTTGGATGGTCAAAATCGGCGATAGAGGCCGGGAGTTACATAACGTATGGCTCAGGCAGCCTGCCAGCCAGCCAGCCGTGAAGACGGCTGACGAGACACTGTTGCGTGGTAGTCTCTCTCTCGCTCTTTCACACGCTTGGTAACACAGATGACCACGCCCTGCTAGCAACTCGCTAATGTTAGCACGAATATATACCTAAGAATAAGGGAATAACAGGGAGAAAAGGTGATAATTGAAGGGGGGGGGGGGGAAAGGTTGGAAGGAGGGGATGTGGAGGAGTATTATTTGGCATGGCCAAGGGGCAATTAAAAAAAAAAAAAAATTGATACTGGGCTGATTTAAATGTTTTTTTTTTAGGCCTTGGATTATATAAGGCTTCCCGCAGCCCACCAGTAAAACTTATATCAGTCTTGCAGCACTTGCCGGGTTAAGGATCGCTCTACTGGTGATCTTCTTTCATATCCTACTAACTCTTGGGCATTCTCCTTTTGGGACTTCGGCGAGACCTTTTCTATTGCATTAGACATATCAAAGGCCTTCGATAGAGTCTGGCACAAATCTCTAATTTCTAAACTACCCTCCTTCAGTTTCTATATCTCAGTCTGTGCATTTATCTCTAATTTCCTTTCTGGCCGCTCCATAGCTGCAGTTGTGGACGGCCATCGTTCACTTCCTCATCCTATCAACTCCAGTGTTCCTCAGGGTTCTGTCCTATCTCCTATTCTCTTTCTAATATTTATATATGATCTTCTCAAGTGTACCTCCTGTCCTATTCACTCACATGCGGACGACTCTACCTTACACTATTCAATTAGTTTTTCAGAAGTAAAGGGGAAGAGTTAAACTAAATGTTCAGCCTTTTAACAAAGATATATGGGGCAGAGCTACTGTCAGAATGTAAGAAGGAAAGGAAAGAAGTAATGTTGTTGGAGATATTTCTGGGAAAATTATAGAAAGATCAAGGGAAGGAAAATGGGAAAGATCATTACAGGTCATAGTGCTTCTACAAAACCTTCCTGAAGGCATGTCGGAGACTCGTAGATCCTGGGTTAACCCCTCAAACCCCAGTGTCTAGACGAGTTCGATGGCTATGTATGTAATGCTCAGCCCCAGCGTCGATACAGTATTGACGGCTATTCTCGCCCTTATTTACCCCTGGTATAGGGGTAAACAAGGTCCCCCAGATAACCTCGGCAAGTGCTTTTATGAATGTATTCCTTCATTACTAACCTATATCATTTATTTTCAGGAAAAACTAATATTTCGAAATTTGCCTTGGTTATGGGTGTCAATCAATAACAAATCAGCTGGGGCTCAATGGCTTAATAGGATCTAATAGCTGTAATGCAGTGACAGAACAGGTAGAAGACATATCAGAGGAGAGTTAGCTTATAAACAAAACAAATCATGCTCACCGTAAGATTGTGAGCGGTGATCCTGTGGGTGGAGTGCCCAGGTGTGATTGGTGGGAGGGGGGGCGGGGGTAACCAGGTGAGGGAGGAGGGTGGTGGAGGGGCGGGATCACCACACACTCGGGCGGCCAACACAACACTGTCACCAACCACCTTAACCACCACACTGCTGTTTAATGGACCTACACCAACCCAACCTACAAAACAAAGATAAATTATGGTTATCATCATCAGGTTATTTATAGTTTGAATGCATTAATGTTCAAACTTCGCTTACCGTCTGTTAGGATTTAATTTGTCACGATCGAGAAGTTTTGTTCTAATAATAACAATAATAATAATAGTAATAATAATAATAATATTATTAATTATTATTGTGGGAGTAAAATTTGGAAGGAGTACAAACATCACAAGATTTCACTCTGCCAGCCAATCAGAAAGCAGGATTTTCTATTGCTAACCCTGATTCCTGGTGTGGACGTGTGTGTAGTGGCCTTCTAAGTGAAGATGGAAGTGCAACAGTGCTACATCCTGATTGGTTGGCGACTTCGTGTCAAGCAAACTTCTCCAGAGGTGAGCTCCGGTATGCCAATCACCACATTCCTGATTTTCGCAACAATTATTTTGAGAACAGGCAAGTTTGTTCTTACGAAAATACACCAAGAGCTACCTTGCCGGATTATAATTACAGGAAACATGGTAAGAACATGAGAAATGAAAGAAACAAAGGAGATAAGAAAAACTGTTATCTAAGCCACACCGGGAAGCCATCCACCAATCAGCGTGCAGTGCCAATGCAGGTGCCACTTGTAAAAGTACGGGTCAAGCAGCTGATCCACAGACAGCTACATAAGCCTTAGCTGACAACAGCACCAGGAAACGACCAGTTGGCACTTTCCCGGCTCAATACTCCGAAGCAGAAAAGCCAGAGTTAAAAGCAGAGTAAGCTGTGCCGCCAAACCGGGCAACGCAGTACAGTAATACAACAAGCTGCCCATCAGTTCCAAGTGAGTACCTGCCATCAGTGCATGCGTTTTCATCAGCATTTCATAAGGAAACGAGGAGTACTACCATATAATCCAGATTGTGACCTGGACAATTCATTCCCCTGACCCGACCCTGCTGGCAAGTGTCAGCCGAGCATCGAGTGTAAAGGAGTAGTTTCCAGCAGCAACTATTGTTATTATTATTATTATGTTGTTTTCTTTTTCTTTTCTTTGTTTAGGATCTTTCGGGATGTGCAAACCATTTAGATAAACAGGAAATGTATTGACTACCAAGTATTAAACCGAGCTATAATTAGCATGACTTTTACGAGAATTTTTGTTTGACAAAGTACTAATTTGAGGATAATTATATCAGCTTAACTTTTTAGAAAAAAGATAAATCAGACATATACTCTAAATAAGAATGTCTAGTTCTGGTTTACTTAATATCCTCTATATGCTGCCAATAGTTTGGAAATAACTTGTGTGAGAAGTATACATATTATTCCATATATATAGGCAAATATTATTATGTGTGTAAATGAGGTGTATAATATGCGACCGGTTGCAAGGTACAGATTGAGAGTAAGGTGTACTACGTAGACACTAAAGTGTGAAATTATTTTGTTGTTGTTGTAGTTGTTCCCCAAGCTGCCTGGTCGAACAGCCCCAAGGCCCCGAGTAAGGCCAAGGCCATACCCGAGCGACCCCACAGAACCCTCCCTGCCGACCACAATAAAGCCTGGGTGACCGAAGCCATTCCATGGCGGGGAGCTGAGGAGGGTGCGGAAACGCCCGGGAAACGAAAGACCCACCCTGTGCCCCTCAGCAATTATGAAGAGAAAGTTGAGGGGCAAAGGAAACATGTGACGCTTTGGCTTCAAATCTTGGTAGATTGGGAGGTCAATCCACGGAAGAGATGCCGTCACTTGAGATCTAGCAAATATATAAGTAAAAGTAACAGTCAGAGTAAGCTATGGGTATGGCAGAGATCGCTCAGTTCTCACTCTGATAGACCAGCCCATCATTAATTTGTTGTAGATACTTGTAGAATTCAATAAATGTATAATAATCGTGGTCATGTGCTGTACCTTTAACGGTCTTGATGGTGTAATGTTTAGTGTGTAAGTTCCCCTGGATTTGAATCCTGGGGGATTGAATACTATAATACATTTCATTTGAGGGTTATTGGTGTTAAGAACGATGTTAATAAATGTAGATAGGTTCAGGAACATTTCGTTGCATTGTTGGTAATTTGGGATATGTACCCCATATAATGTTCTTTCCTCTAGCATAAGCTTTAGGTTGGATCCAGTATATGATTAGATTGAAATCCAGTATTTGATAAATGGATAATAATCGTGGTCATGTGCTGTCTAGATGGTGTAATGGTTAGAGCGTGTAGGTTCTGTAAATAGTATCCTGGGGTCGAATTTTCGGAGGATCGCATGCTATCATTAATATCATTTTGGCATTATTGCTGTTAAGAACATTGTTAATAAATATTTTGGTGAAGTTTTGTCGGAGGTAGAGGTATAAGTATTATTATCGGGACTGTGACGATTAAAACTATAGAAAGATATAGGCAAAATTAAATTGCCTGAATATAGTTTTAGTTTTACATAGAAAAAACACTCAATACATATCATGGGTCCCAGTGAATATAAAACTAAGGTTTAACTGGTTTGGTGAGTAGAGCTGAGTGGTATAGCGTCCAGGAGGGAGCGGATAGATGGCGATCACTATTGATTAATTGTGGGTGGCTTGGATGTTGGTTTCGAAGGATAACTGATAGTAAGTGAGCCGTAAGGGTTTACATTACCAGGCAATGGCTAGGTTCGATGCGCACCTGAGATTGCGCAATTGTTATCACTTATAATATTACTCAAGGCACATGCATACATTCGCATATACATTGATCAGTACCAGTAAATTATAATGGATAATATAATGTATGAATGTAATCAATAAGCTATATATTAAGACAAGCAAATACATTTGATCAATAAAAGAAAATGTAATGTTCAACTTAGATTGAAATAATGTCGTCAAGACAACTATTTCAGTTATTCAAATATGATTACAGTATATGTGTATATATGTGGTATATTCTGTGACAGGGTACACGGTACAGATACAGAGTAAGGTATACTGAATACATACTAAAGTGTCTTACTATTTTGTAGATATTAAGGTGAACTTTTTGTGAGAGGCATACGTAGTATTCCATACCAGTATATGCAAATAGTATTATATGTGTAAATGCGGTGTACAATTTGTAATAGGTTTCCAAGTACAGATAGATAGTAAGGTGTATTCTTGATAGATATTAAGGCTCTCACGATATGAACAGATATTTGCGTATTCAAGAAGGGTGTCCTTAAATGCAAAGTTACGTGATTAGCGTATTGGATATTTTTTAAATCAATTAAAGAAAATTAATTTTCAAATTGCGTATATCATGGGCTATAATTAATTTTGGTAGTGGCACGCTGAATGAAACCATTGGCAACACTGCTCCCAGTTAACCTCCATCACCCAGAGAAATAGACAAAGCTCTGATTTTCAATCTTTCACCCGCAGGCAAGTGGGAGAGTGTGGCGACCACATCGCCCATCATTTGTGTAGCGCAGATAGCCCCTGGAGGTTGGGCCTGGGAGTTCCATCTCCAGAATTAACTCCCGCTGATGAATCTGCAAGCCTCGGAGCTGGGCCGTTTGCCTCTAAAGGACCCAGTTCTGGGTGATCCTCCCTACCACTTTAACCCTTCCAGCCCGCGTGTCCTGTTAACAGGCAACCACAAAAGAAGGGCAGGAGCCCGGGTGTCCTGTTACTAGACAGTAAGCTTGAAAGCCTATTCAGCTTGGTCTGAACGCCGTGCGTCCGACGCATGTAAACAAAGCCGATCGTTGCGTCACCGTACCTCTGAAAACAATAAGGAGACGTCGGATCAATGTTATTGTTGTGACGTCAGACGAAATTAGTGTGTGAAAAGCTCCGATATTGTCAACATCGCGGCAAAATTCGCTCCACTGAAATCGTCATCACAACTGAACCAGTTGACTTAGAGAGCTCTACTCAACGCCAGTCTACAGATTGGAAACCGCACTACGTTTATAGATGAGTGGGAAAGTTCTAGCAGTTAAAATTAACAAAAATACGGTAGCCTAGGCCTAGACGTTTTTCAGCCAGATCGCCCGGGTAGCCCACACTGTCCTTTGGAGGACCAGCCCGGGCCAGGAGGGTTAAGGGAAAAAGGGTCTGGATATTGATTGACTGACTGACTATACTGTATATATATAGTGTTAGCTAATATCTGTGTACCGTATAACTCGTTTGAATATCAAACCGTTACAGGTGCTATTATTCATGTCCGACGAATGCCTATTTATAACTATTTGTACAAAATCAAATATTAGGAGTAGGAACTTTGTTTTTTTAAATTTCTTCCTCATACCATAACCAATACATATCACTATAAATTAAAGCTGTAAAACACCTTGCAACAAAATAAACCAAGAATATTGTACGCTACTGTATACAAGTGCAAGTGTAAAAGCCGCGGTGATCTTTGTCTTTCTCTTTGAATAGCCTCTAACGGGAGTACAGTAAAGTCCAAAGTAGAGCACATCGCTAACTGCAGGAAATTTTTAATTTCTGCATAGTCTATTTTCTTTAAGGAAAGAAGTTGCCCATTCCTAGGATTGTGAAAGGTTATGATTTTATATATATAATATTGAGAAATGAAGTGTTTATTTATACTGGAACGGATTGTGAATAACGCGTCTTTTTTACGATTGGCTGCCTTATATCCTCAGGATGTAGTAATAATAATAATAATAACAACAAGTGTTCAAACTAACCAGGCCGTGAGTCAGAGTTGCTGGTGGAGGAGTGGAAGGGACAGGTGGAGTGCAGGGTGGATGTGGAGGAAGAAGAAGAGGAGGTGGAGGCAGTCTTCCTCAGTAGCTGGGGTGTCTGGACACCGACCCCTCCAGTACCCTCACCTGTGGCAAGTCAAGAACAGCCAAGGTTTCATGGTTCTTGTCTAGTTTTAACACATAAATAATCCTAAATACAATAACAACAAGTTTGTCTATATTTACTCTACACATATTTATATAACGTCTGAGGTGAAGCCGTTGGTTTCGGGGCTGATGAGTGATTGGTTCTTCTGAATGCTTGTGTGCTTGCATTTTGTGGGCAAAATGTTAAATGTGTTCTTCTCCTGTCACATATTTGTTTTTTCTCGTTCTCTTGCAGATCCTCCCTACCCCTTGTGGGAGTAAGGGCTGGCTAATGACTGACTGACTGACACATAATTAATGGTGTGTTAGACAAAGAGATATACACTGAATTGAAAGCCAATATATTTAGCTATATAAGACTCCGTCCTACAAGGATTATTAATGATAGATAAATAGTCGAGGTACTTTTAAATCTTTGACAAAGAGATATTTTTAGTAGGTTGAGTTGATTCAAATTATCTGATGGTAGTTGGAATTACACAAAATATACATTATCTTTCTGGAAGAGATGACAAACATAAATGTTTGTGACTGACCTAGGACGTTGACGAAGACAGAATGTGAAGCAAATTGACCGAAGGGGTGAGTGGTGGCACACTTGTACCAGCCCCGGTCCTCTGGTATGACCCGCGTCAGGTTGAACCAGCCTCCTGACGACGATACTTCCTGTGACCCACCATCAGTCTCTGCTGGGAGGAGGGGGAGACATTTACCATGGGAGTTACATGAACCAGACTCCTGAAGGTGACATAAATTATTATCCCACGACCAACCATCAGTCTCTGCTGGGAGGAGGGGGATAAACTTAGCCTGGGAGTTAAATGAACCAGCCTCATGATGATCACATTTATTGTGACCCACCATCAGTCTCTGATGGGAGGAGGGGGATACACTTAACCTGGGAGTTTCATTAAATTAACAAGCCTCCTGACGATGACATCTCTTGTGACCCACCATCAGTCTCTGCTGGAAGGAGGGGGCGACACTTAGCTTGGAAGTTACATGAACCAGCCTCCTGACAATGACATCTCCTGTGACCTACCATTTAAGTGCCTGTCACACATTCACAATCTGTGTCTGCGACCTTGATAATCCACCACTGGGGTAATCGAAGTGATCCGTCTTCAAATTATCTGAAATATTGACGGTGGGCGTGCCAACTACAATTGCCACAGGAACCCCGGTGACGTACCTATGGGGAAGGACGGTGTCCCTGCATCATGCACGCTGTAATATAATGGTATGTGCAGAAAGTGGTCGCCACTCTAAAGGGCTATATCAAGATTGCCCGAGGCATGACTGTGGTCACCACAGGACATCCCTGTGGTGACCACAGTTACACCTCTGGCTATCTTGACCAACTCAAATTTCGTCTCTGCCTTTCCTACCTGCCTGCCTCCCCTGCCTACACTACCTATATCATTGCCTGCCTGCCTGCTTTCCCTGCCTACACCACCTATTTCCCTGCTTTGTCTATCTACCCTTCCTTCCTACCAGTTGTCCTACTTTGCTTAGCCTGCCTGACTGCCTTCCCTGCCTACCTATCTCCCTGCCTACTCTGTTTTCCTTACGGCTTCACCTGGCTAACTATCTATCTCACTGCTTTGCCTACCAACCCTGTCTACTTCTGCCATCCCCTTCATGCGTGTATACCCTGCCTACCCACCTTGCCTACCAATCTCTCCTTCCTACCTACCCTGTCTATGTTATTTACCTCTCTGCCTACGCTGCCTTCCCCCTGCTTGAATGCCTACCTTCTTACCTAACCTGCAACTGCCTTCCCATCCTTCTTCCTAGGTATCCAACGTTACTTCTTCCATGCTTTAATGATGGCCTTTTCTTCCTTGCTTCCTAATCTCCTAACCTGCCTACCTTTCTACCTTGTCTATCTGTCTTTTTACCATACCTATCTACTGGCTGGTCTTATCCAGAGTGAGGTTTGCATCCTCTACCGAACCTTAGCTGTTTCTGTCTGTCTCAATTAATGTCCTACTTTTCCTTCTGGGGGCAGGGGGCTAGGAATCCACCTCCCCTTGTATAATTTTCCTATTCGACGAAACAGAGAAACGGGCGAGAGAACGCGAAAAGGTTCACGGACCCTGAGAATAAGAACTTTAACCCTGCGAGCGCGCGCAGGGTGTTGTGAACACCACACCTCTGGGCGGCAATATTAAGCTCCATTCCTGCCTATAATCGTCATTTTACGATAAATATCGTTATTACTTATTCATATGCGCCTATTTTACGTTTAATATGAAGATAATATCCTGTAACAACAATAAAACAAGTGGGAATATCGTTTGGCAGGTCAAAATCGCGAATTATAGTCGGCCGGTCCATTCATGAATTGTGAGCCAGCAGTGACGTACACCCTCTCTCTCTGGAGCCTACAGCCACACTGAACCTCCCCTCCCTCTTCTCTTGCACTCCATACGCTCGGTAGCAACAACACCACACCCTGGAACCGGGTTGCAGATATTGGCATGATAAATACACCAATAAATATGGTAATAAGAGGAAAAATAGGTGATATTTGAAAGGGGGGGGGGGGAGGGAAGAAGGAGATATTGACACATGTAGTAGGTAGTAGGGGTAGGCAGCCCCGTCCAGGGAAGTACTACCGCCAAGGTTTCGGTAGACTCAGGGAATAGCCTGAATTCCATTTTCTCTCCCAGGCCTTGGTAGCTGGATACATATCTTTCTGCCTCACACATCAGGGGTATCAGGAAAACCCTCTTTATATAACATACACATCCAACTTCACGACATTGCCCTACATCGCTATCCTCTATCCTTTAAATACTACTCTTCCCACTACATATCATACATGTAACACCATACACTTACCTTATAAATATGGCAGTACAATTGTTAAGAGCAAACCTGGTGGTCCCTCGGATATCCACCCCCGGCAGGGTTGGGTTATTGACACAGGGCCCTCCCGGTCGTCATCATGCGACTGTGTCAAGAGCATTGCAACGTCCCAAAGCTGATTGTCAGTACAGCTATTTCTTTAGTAATATAAGGGGACTTCACTCTAACATCAATTCTGTACACCAATTTCTTCAAGCAGAATCCCCTACTCTCCTTTTTTTGACAGAGACTCAAGTAACATCCACATCTGACACATCTAGATTTAATTTTCCAGGTTATCAACTGCTCCAAAATTTCAGACCTAAAGGTGGTGTATGTTGCTTCGCAAAATCTGAAATTGCCCTGGAGGAGGTTACTAGTTTCAATTGTCCCTATTTTGATTATTCTATATACAAATTAATTTCTGCTGGTAAATTTAAATACATATGTTGCATCTACCGTTCCCCAAATACTCCTCCAGAGCAAAGTCTTTTTGATTCTCTGTCCTCACAACTCAGTGTCCTCAACTTAAATGCTTCTTCTGAAATCACTGTGTTGGGTGATTTTAATGTCCATAATGTTGAATGGCTCACTCATTCAGCCAGGACTGATGATGCTGGTCTTGAATGTGAGCTATTTGCAGACTCATTTAATCTCATTCAACTAGTCAACCAACCCACCCGTGTACCAGATAATCCTAATCATAATTCCCACCTACTGGACTTATTTTTAACAACCAATTCAGAAAATTATGATGTTACAGTGAGGTCCCCACTTGGATCTTCTGATCACTGTCTGATACAGGCCACCTGTCTATCACCTACCACACCTTCCCACTCTGAACCTGTTTTGGTGACTAAATGGCATTACGATAGGGCAGACTGGGAGGGTCTTCAAGGTTTCTTTATTGATATTCCCTGGACCTCTTTCTTTTCTAATGATGCACACTCCACCTTGAGCCACATACAAGATTTTGTAAAAATTGGAATGGAAACTTTTATTCCTCATCAAAAGTACAGTAAAAGATCTAATTCACCTAAATGGTTTGACCATAATTGTGCTAGAGTAACTGAACAAAAAGCAATAGCCTACAATGCATACACAAGATCAAAAACACATGAAGCCTTTAATTACTTAGAAACATCAGAAATCATGCCAAAACTGTATTAAACCTAACTAAATCAAACTTTCTCCATAAGCAGGCAAATAAACTTCTAAATAATCCAAATGATAACAAAATATTTTGGTCTACTCTTAACTCATTCAAATCCAACTTCACTACTGCTTCATCCATTCCACCATTAAAATCTCCGACTGGCAATCTTGTAAGTGACCCACGAGGTAAAGCTAACCTTCTTGCGGATATTTTCTCCACCAAGTCAACCTTAGATGAAATAAATCATGATGTCCCTGTACTTAATTTTAATTCACCTGAAATTCCCTCACTTAAGATCCACACCAGACATGTCAAAACTATTTTGCAGAATCTCTCAGTAGATAAGGCTCCTGGTCCAGATGAAATTCCTCCAATAGTACTTAAGAATTGCTCCTTGGTGCTCGCTCCTGTATTGGCAAAATTTTTCCGTCTGTGTACTCATACCTCATGCTTCCCAGTACCCTGGAAAGAAGCAAACATCCATCCAGTTCCTAAAAAAGGTGCCTCTTCAGATCCATCAAACTACAGACCAATAGCTATAACTTCCACTCTTGGTAAAGTCTTTGAAATTATATTAAATAATCACATAATTAAGCATCTGGAGAATAATAAATTAATCAGTGATAGGCAATATGGTTTTAGACGATGTCGATCAACTGCAGACATTCTTTGCCTTCTTACGCATCAAATCAACCAAGCTACAGACCAACATGGTGAAACACATACAATAGCACTGGATATATCAAAGGCATTTGATAGAGTCTGGCATCAATCCTTATTGTCGAAGATGTCACACTATGGCCTTGCATCATTAGTTCCACTAATTTCTTCTTATCTTCATAACAGAAAAATATGTGTAATGGTAGATGGCCTTTATTCTCAATTTCACTCAATAAATGCTGGTGTTCCCCAGGGATCAGTTTTGGCCCCAACTCTGTTCCTCATTCATATCAATGATCTCATATCTACCACTCATAATCCAATACATTCCTATGCAGATGACTCAACACTCCACAGTTCCTTCACATTTACCAATTCTTTCACCCAACCCGATTTTATAAATTCAAAAATAAACACTGCAATTTCTCTGAACCAGGACCTTTCTAGAATTAATGAATGGGGACAAGAGAATCTAGTTTCCTTTAATGCACAGAAAGCCAAGTACATTCAATTTTCTAACCGACAGAATCTCACTGACTCCCATATATTTTTTAATGATGTAAATATTCCCACTTCCCCTAGTATTGACATTCTCGGTGTAACATTAACTACTAACTTGAGCTGGACACATTATGTTAGAAGCATTGCTAAGAATGCCTCTAAAAAACTGGGACTCCTGTACAGAGTTCGAGAATTCTTCACTGACGAGCAGTTGGCCGTAATATATAAAAGTCATGTGCGCTCTCAGATGGATTACTGTTCACCTCTGTGGGGTGGAAGTGGAGTGGTTGCATTGAGGCAGTTGGACAAAATTCAAAATAAAGCTATTAGATTAATCAATAACCCTGCAATCACACAGGACCTTCCTACATTATTCATACGAAGAAACGTTGCATCCCTTGCATTATTCTACAGATATTTTCACAGCAATTGTTCCGAGGAACTTGCTTCAATTGTGCCGCCTCTCCACATCTTTCCCCGTAGAACTAGGGCAGCTGAGAGCGCCCATGAATTTACACTTTCTCCTCCACAATGCAGAACTTCTGCTTATCAGAATTCATTTATCCCCAGAGCTACTACTCTTTGGAATTCACTTCCCTCGAATTGCTTTCCACAAACTTACAATCTACAAATGTTTAAATCCAGTTGTTACAAACATTTTATGAATGGAGGATGCCTTTAGGCACATGGACCTTTTTGTTTTATCTGTGTTTTTGCTTCCTCCGTTCATTGTCTCTTAAAAAAAAAAAAAAAAAAAACATGTGGATGAGTGATATGAGGTATGGAAACAAAAACAAAACAATAATTGTTTTAAGTGCTACTGGGGCCTTTTAAAAGTTTTTTTTTAGGCCTTACCTCTTAAGAGGGTCCTCGCTCTTGTCCACCAAAACCTCTTAAGAGTGTTCTCGCCGTTCCCAGGTTAAATGTTGTTTCTGTTCGGGCTCTGTCTCGTGTCGGTCACCTCCAGCAATGAATTATGTTGGGTATGGGGTATTATGCCTGTGGTTGCCAGTCCCTTCACACAACATGTTACTGACACATCTGTGTGCCAGCCATGATTTCCGGTGCATTATTGGACCTCGCCGATCGTCTGTGACAATGTTAAGCATACTTGAAATATTTCCCCGCCCTCACGGCCATCACGGCCCACACCGACTAGTTCATGCCTGGGACCATGCTCACAACATACCTGCGGTAGCTTGTTTGGCGGTAATCGTTATTGAGATCGTGAATTTGCAACAGGCCCTTAATTAGTCTCTGCTGGAAGGAGGAGGAGACACTTAATGGCCTGAAAAAAGTATGTGGTTGTGGCTGGTAGTTGTTCGAACATATGGCACGAATAGGTAAGACCGCCGGGCGTGCATGAGTGATTATGCTGAGGCCCGCGGAGGGGAGGAATTTCGTAATATATCATATCTCCCTTATAAAGCAATATCATAGCACCACAAGGCATATGTGAAGAATTAGGACCCAGAAAGTATGTGTAGGGGACGAATAACGCATGTAAATCAATGAGGTCAGATTCAAGTGGGTCGGGAGTGAGAGAGGGGAGGAAGAGAGGGTGGAAATTCTTCTTCCTCCCTCACCTTGTTATCGATCGGTGATTGCACGGTTATGCCTGTTCCAGGGCCTGCTACTCACTCGTATATGTATATATTATACGGGATATAAGTGGGGTTGAGGGTTTGTCCCAGAACCCTTCCGTCGCATCCACGATAATAAAGGTGTGTGAGTGAGGTGTAAGTGTATTATGATGTTTGGTATTGACAGTTGCTATGTAGGCCTATTCCTGATCCAACTTGCAGCCACATAGGCCTGTTGGCGTCGTTTTTTTTAAGCTTTAAAAAATCTCGCTTCTGAAATGCTTATCCCCATCGCCTAGGAGAACATTCTGGAAGGTTAGTTGAGCTTCTGGGGTTAAAGGTGCTAATTATTATGTGTGACGACCTCCTACCCGCTCCAGTCGAGACCAGAGAGAGTCCTTCGACTCATCCTCACTCACTTCTCTCTATACCATTCCACTAATAAATCTTCAGCAGTTTGCTCCTAACTTCCTCTTATTTTTGTACCGCAAATCCGTAACTTAGAACTATCATATTCTATATTATTGATCCATAAGCTTGCCTCTGAGCAATGAGGCACTTGCATGACCTGTACTATTGATATATTTGCAATTTAGGCAAAATTACTCTGCAGAGTTGGGTTGCGCTCATTGTTGAAGCATCACTTGTGTTTGCTAGTATATAATTCATGACATTCATATATAGTTCCTATAATATTCTTACACTCTCCCGTTGTCTCCCTTGCACAGAGGCTAAGTTGGCGTTGCCTAGAGTAGACACATAGTTCTCTGTACAGGGAGTGCAAGGGTTGAGATCCTTGTGCACTGTTGGTTGAGTGGCTGGCTCGGTTGAACCAGTGTTGGGCACTCAGGACCCCAATGGAAATACGCCTAACGGCCTTATTGGGCTATCCTTAGTTGGAATTATGCAAGGCTGGTACATGTCATATTTGTAACAAACTATGTGGTACCAACTCTGTAAATTGCTAACTGAGTAAATATTATTATTATTATTATTATTATTACTCAGGGATAGCATACAGCCTTTTTATCTGTCTCCCCAGCAGGGTACCGACAGTGTTAAGTCATTTTAGGATCACCTGATGTATTGGTAGGATGTTCCATGATATTTAGCTTTGTACGGATTCAAGGTTAAGTTTTGTGAGGTGTGTTCTCGTGATGCAGCAGGTTGCTAGCACGTGCAGTTTTTATTACAACCTTATACACTCTGTAGAGCTTCCTGCACCCTGTCACATTAGGACATGGTTGTGTATTGTTATAAGTAAACACATACTGTACACCCACACACCCATATATATATATATATATATATATATATATATATATATATATATATATATATATATATCTATCTATCTATCTATCTATATGCTCAGGCCCAATCCCCATTTTGGGGGTAGCCGACTCAAGACAGAGCAAGAACAGGGAAAACACAAAAACAACATAAAACAACAAATAAACACAGATAAAAAGCACAAACTCACACACATCCAGGTCACCCAGGAGAAGACCCAGAGACAAGGGTCACCAAGGTCGCTCCAGCACTCCCCCGGCCCCCGACCACCCGGAGAGGTTCCGATCTCGGCAGGCAGACAAGCAGCGGAGCCAAAGCCACAAGCCCTCCCACCACACTTCCAGGCGCACCCTTCATATTAATATATATATATATATATATATACCTGTATATACATACATATATATATATATGGATAGGGTGGAGGAGAAAAACACAGGGAAGAGCTATGAATCCTTTATTCTCTAATGTTTCGGGTTATGTTGTGTACCCATCTTCAGAGAGACTGACAGATTTTTAGAAAACTCACAGAATATAATATACAAAGTCAGGAAATTCATTGTTGGCATCCTAGAATAGTGCTGCCATTTTTGTGGCGATATTTTAAATCTTATAAGTAGAACAATTATCCGATTAGCCTACCCTCTGGGATGGGGATATTCTTTACCTATTTCTCTAATTACCTTTTTATCCCTTTCGGTACCACCAACGGACTTCTATTTATTTGTTCATTATTAGGAACAGGAAACGTTTGACAAAATGTTCCTAATAATGAACAAATAAATAGAAGTCCGTTGGTGGTCCCGAAAGGGACCTGCCACTGCCACCAACTAAATACAACAATAATATTATTGGGATGGATATTGTGTTGTATCCACCGTTTTTCCAATATAATAGCATTATATGAATAGGTGGCGTGAGTGTGACTGTAGTTCGAGGACATGAGTTGGGGTGACAAGACAGTCAGTCACAATATGGATTCGAGACACCGAGGCTGCACCAAGCCATTGGAAACAACCAGGCACCGATGGTCTGGGTAGCCAAGTGTACGTTGAGTTGTTGCATTATTTATATGTATTGTCATTTGGACTCAGTACCTGGAATAAGAGCTATAATATATATATATATATATACATATATATATATGTTAGTATAGCCAGGTAATAGATTCTCTTTTAAACAGACGAGGTTAAAGGCAACAGCAGTTTCAGCATTCAGTATTTTATTGTTACAGCTTTCAATAGTTCTAACAATTTTCCTCTGAGGTTCAGAGATGAGGTACAACAGGTTAGCAAAATTCATGGTGGATCCAACGTTTCACAAGTAAACATCTTGCATCTTCAGGGAATGGGCAGGTAATGATTAGAATAAGGACAAAGCAACATATTTATACAAAATTCGAGGATCAAGAATAGGTAGGTGGGCGGAGCTACTGGGTGTGGGGTGGCTGTTCATTGGTGGAAGGCAGTCTATTCGCGAGACGGGCACTAAATCTTATCGGTGGTTGGTTGTTGGCTGTGGGTGGCTGTGATTGGTTGGTGTTGTCAGTTGTGTGCTGAGCGCGGAAAGGTAAGGTAGGGGGGCACAGGGCGAGAGGAACGAGGGCAGTATGCCTGTAGCGCTTGCCTGAAGGAAGAATTTGAAGGTCTTGTGTTTGGTTGTTGATGCTGGGGTTGAGTGTTTGGATATATAGAGCTTCTAAAATAGCTAGTCTTCTGGGGTCTGATTCTTTGTCGAGTATGGTAGTTTGTTTGTCTAGGTCGGCGCGAGTTAGGGCAAGATGGTGGGGGGCTTGATAGTGATCTTTTATAGCGCCAGATTGAAGGTGGAGGGTTAGTCGACGGGAAAGGCGAGTCTGTGTCATTCCAACATAGGATAGGGGTCCACAGTCCCCAGAGGTGCAAATATGCTGGTATATCACATGATCGTCTTTCGGTTGGTTGGTGGAAATGGGGCGGTTACGGAGGACAAGGTTGGAGGTCTTAGGAGATTTGTAGTAAATAATGAGTTTTATTTTATTGTCAGGGTTGGTGGGGAGGATATTTTTGTGAATTATTTCTTTCATAATGGATTCGTCTGTTGTGTGGTCGGAAGATATGTAGTTTCTGTAGAAAAATGTAATGTCATTGGCCGGGTTGGTGCTAGGGGGGTCTTGTTTGTACCATTTTTCTAGGTGGTGGTTGATGGCATTGGTGACGTCAGTGTTGGAATACCCATTGTTGACTAGGACCTGGGTGAGCCTTTCCAATTCATTGTGTGTGTCATTCCAGGTGGTGCAATGGGTGAGGGCTCTCCTGACATAGGCGGCGATGGTGGACTGATGGTATCACTTTCCCCATTAAGACATTGGCCATTGTTAGTAGGTTTGGTGTACACTGTAGTTTTGAAGCCGTGGTCGTGGAGGGAGACAAGGAGGTCGAGGAAGGGTAGATGACCATCGGTGGTTTCTTCGTATGTGAAGTTGAGTCCGGAGGCGGCCATGAAGCGCTGCTGGAGGTCCCTGAGTTCATCCAGGTCCTTCACCCGCACGAAGATATCATCGATGTACCTGCAGTAGACAGTGGGCCGGTGGGCAGCCAGGAGTTCCTCTTCGATAGTTCCCATGAAGAAATTGGCGAACAGGACCCCCAGGGGGCTTCCCATCGCTACACCGTCGATTTGCTGGTACATATTCCCGCGGGGGGCAGAGGAAAGGGGACTCCTTGGTACATATTTCCAAGAGCGTCTTCAGGGCCTTCTCCGGGATGTCCAGGGGGGGCGTATTAGGGCAGTGGTAAACTCGACGTAGGATAAAATCTATTGTCTTGTCAACGGGCACGTTGGTAAACAAACTCTATACGTCGAGGGAGGCGATGATGTGGTCGTTAGCAGGGGGGGCATCTCGTAGAATTTCTAGGAAGTCATAAGCAGAGTTGAGGTTGTATTGCCGAGGAACAAAAGGGGTGAGGAGTTTGTTCAGGGCCTTGGCGGTCTGGTAGGTAGCAGTAGGGATCTGTGATATGATGGGGCGGAGGGGGTTCCCGGGTTTGTGGGTTTTTATAGTACCGTAAGCATAACCTGGGGTGAATTCGCCGATGAGTTTCTTCAGGTGTACGCCATCGGCTTTGGCGTTGATAGCAGTGATGGTGGTGTTGGCTTTCCTTTTTATTTCGTCAGTAGGATTGCGAGTGATCCTTTTGAATTTGTTTTTATCACTAAGAATGTCGTCCATTTTCCGTAGATATTCTTCTTTTCCGTGTATCACAAGGCAGGAGGCCTTATCAGCTCGTCTGATGATGATGTTGGGGTTCTCTTTAAGTTGTTTAGCGGCTTTGAAGTGGTGTTTGTTGAGGAGCTTGCTTTGGTGGGATCCCCTGGTTTTGGCGGCTTCTGCTAGTAGGGTGGGTTGTAGGGCTGGGGTGGTGGTGATCTTGCCGTCTTTCTGGGATCGTAGGATGTCATCCAGTAGGACCTCAATTTCAAGGCGTTTTCGGTGGGGTCCCGGCTTGGAAATGTAGTGGCAATTTAAGCCTTTGTTCAGTAGGTCTTCTTGGTCCGGCGTGTTGGTGAGGTTAATATATCCTTTTGTTGGCTTGGGAAGTTTTATGTTTCCACCATATAGACGGGAGAGTTTTTGGATGGTAGTGTTCTCTGTTTGTCGTCTGTGTTGTTCGTTGAGTTGTTGGAGTTTTTGGTTGATTTCTGTTTTGATGTGGTTAGGGGTGGTTTCTTCTTCATCCCATTTCTGTAGCAGGGCGTCACGTTCATGTCGGAGATTAGTGGTGGTCTCTCGTTTCTCAGCTAATTCTTCTCGTATCAGTTCTTCACGAAACTGGCGGGTGCTAGTACGATGTCTGGCATTCTCGTTGTGGAGTTTTATGTTAGTATAGCCAGGTAATAGATTCTCTTTTAAACAGACGAGGTTAAAGGCAACAGCAGTTTCAGCATTCAGTATTTTATTGTTACAGCTTTCAATAGTTCTAACAATTTTCCTCTGGGGTTCAGAGATGAGGTACAACAGGTTAGCAAAATTCACCCCTTTTGTTCCTCGGCAATACAACCTCAACTCTGCTTATGACTTTCTAGAAATTCTACGAGATGCCCCCCCTGCTAACAACCACATCATCGCCTCCCTCGACGTAGAGAGTTTGTTTACCAACGTGCCCGTTGACAAGACAATAGATTTTATCCTACGTCGAGTTTACCACTGCCCTAATACGCCCCCCCTGGACATCCCGGAGAAGGCCCTGAAGACGCTCTTGGAACTATGTACCAAGGAGTCCCCTTTCCTCTGCCCCCGCGGGAATATGTACCAGCAAATCGACGGTGTAGCGATGGGAAGCCCCCTGGGGGTCCTGTTCGCCAATTTCTTCATGGGAACTATCGAAGAGGAACTCCTGGCTGCCCACCGGCCCACTGTCTACTGCAGGTACATCGATGATATCTTCGTGCGGGTGAAGGACCTGGACGAACTCAGGGACCTCCAGCAGCGCTTCATGGCCGCCTCCGGACTCAACTTCACATACGAAGAAACCACCGATGGTCATCTACCCTTCCTCGACCTCCTTGTCTCCCTCCACGACCACGGCTTCAAAACTACAGTGTACACCAAACCTACTAACAATGGCCAATGTCTTAATGGGGAAAGTGAATGCCCTAAACGATACCATCAGTCCACCATCGCCGCCTATGTCAGGAGAGCCCTCACCCATTGCACCACCTGGAATGACACACACAATGAATTGGAAAGGCTCACCCAGGTCCTAGTCAACAATGGGTATTCCAACACTGACGTCACCAATGCCATCAACCACCACCTAGAAAAATGGTACAAACAAGACCCCCCTAGCACCAACCCGGCCAATGACATTACATTTTTCTACAGAAACTACATATCTTCCGACCACACAACAGACGAATCCATTATGAAAGAAATAATTCACAAAAACGTCCTCCCCACCAACCCTGACAATAAAATAAAACTCATTATTTACTACAAATCTCCTAAGACCTCCAACCTTGTCCTCCGTAACCGCCCCATTTCCACCAACCAACCGAAAGACGATCATGTGATATACCAGCATATTTGCACCTCTGGGGACTGTGGACCCCTATCCTATGTTGGAATGACAAAGACTCGCCTTTCCCGTCGACTAACCCTCCACCTTCAATCTGGCGCTATAAAAGATCACTATCAAGCCCCCCACCATCTTGCCCTAACTCGCGCCGACCTAGACAAACAAACTACCATACTCGACAAAGAATCAGACCCCAGAAGACTAGCTATTTTAGAAGCTCTATATATCCAAACACTCAACCCCAGCATCAACAACCAAACACAAGACCTTCAAATTCTTCCTTCAGGCAAGCGCTACAGGCATACTGCCCTCGTTCCTCTCGCCCTGTGCCCCCCTACCTTACCTTTCCGCGCTCAGCACACAACTGACAACACCAACCAATCACAGCCACCCACAGCCAACAACCAACCACCGATAAGATTTAGTGCCCGTCTCGCGAATAGACTGCCTTCCACCAATGAACAGCCACCCCACACCCAGTAGCTCTGCCCACCTACCTATTCTTGATCCTCAAATTTTGTATATATATGTTGCTTTGTCCTTATTCTAATCATTACCTGCCCATTCCCTGAAGATGCAAGATGTTTACTTGTGAAACGTTGGATCCACCATGAATTTTGCTAACCTGTTGTACCTCATCTCTGAACCCCAGAGGAAAATTGTTAGAACTATTGAAAGCTGTAACAATAAAATACTGAATGCTGAAACTGCTGTTGCCTTTAACCTCGTCTGTTTAAAAGAGAATATATATATATATATATATATATATATATATATATATATATATATATATATATATATATATATATAATTATATACTGTATATATTGTACCATCTACCAAATTCTTCTTCTCTGCATCCTACTTAATGTATGGTACCCATTGTTAGAATTTTCGCTTGATACCCGTCAGACATAAACATTCTGTCCTACGTTCTACAACCTACTTGACCATGGTTCCTGTTGGGGTTGATGTCAATTCAACCAGTAGACTATATAGAGTAGTGCATCTCAACCAAGGTCAAATAAACTTAAGTCTGCCAATTAAAATTCTATACCTCACCTAATCTAACAGCACTGGTTAAAATGGTTCACTGTTTGAGAAGTCTAGCTATATTGTATGTTGTGCTAGAGGTTGACAGAGTAAAATTAAAGCATAAAACACCCGATACCCTGTTCCAAGTAGGTAGGCCAGAAATCGTGAACCCTAACCTCCGTAACTCAAAAAGGGCGAGCGCAACTAGACTGAAAATTCCCGCACGTATTCCCTGGCTGACTCTTCCCAAATGGTCGAAATGTCAGCTCGACTACCCTTGTCGTTTGTGAATTACAAAGGTTAATGGTCAAGAGTTTTAGAAAATTACTTGGAATAGGGTAGAGTAGCTAAAGGGTTCAAATGAAGAGGAGAACGACAGTCGATGAGCCACTTCCCGGAAATGACAGGAATCGGTAACATCCAAAGGGGTTAACTTTCAGTATAATTTGTATTAAACGGATATTAAGGGAGAAGTGTTTGTATATTGAAATATTTATTTATATATTTAATATTGCTAGTTCCCTCCTTAGACCACCATCAAGCTTCAAAAAACATCCCCAATATCCCCTTTTTAGATAAATGTACACATTTTTCGGTAGAAGATGTCGCCGGTCCTCTTGCTCCACAACTTCTGTGCCCATGACCTCTGCTGGACTGACCTTTGACCCATGTTGGTGTTGACGGAGGGTTGGCATCGACGTGACAGAGTAGGGACACATCGCTGCCCTCCCTCACTGGGCTACCCCACACCGGCCACCGACGTAACCTGAAGTCCGGCGAATCTGAGGGACCATACAGTCAAGAAAGGTTAGTATAAATATATAATGAGGGACAAAAATAAGTAAAATACATAAATATATATACCGGTATATATAATTATATATATATATATATATATATATATATATATATATATATATATATATATATATATCTTGGTACAACTGAAATATACCTCCTGAAATCAGCAGTTGAATTGGAAAATGTCTGAAAGCATACCGTATATAAGACAACAAATATTTTCTGCAACTATTTTACAAATTTGATGTTGTAAATCTACCTCAGATGTAATGACAGTCAACATTGCCTAATGCTTATTACATAACAAATATTACAGTACTTGGGGATTCAACATTGTTTAACCTGAGGAGCGCAATAAGCTTCATGGAAGGGTCTCTATAGAGAAGTGATAGGCCTCACGGAAGCAAGACCGTAAAAAAAAAAAAAAATCAAAACTCCCCAGGGGCTCTCAAAACAAAGGAATATGTGATTAGGTGAAACTAATTCCCCTCTAGTACCTCCTAACACTCATCCACATGTGTCCCAACCCCAACCCCTCCCCTCTTCCCCTCCATTTTCACCCCTCCTCAATTATCCGCTATTTTCCTTCTTATTTTTCTTTTTTTTTTTTCGCGCAAATTATTCTCACGCAGGATCGAAGACACGGGCGAGTCATTTAGATACTTTATAGCAGTGTGAGATCTCTCCCGGAGAACTCACTTGGTTGCTAGACGTTGCAAAGGGAGGATGTTTGTCTTTCATCCGGCTGCTCTGTTCATCATATAAGTAAAATAAATGCACATGGAGAAGAAATTATGCTTTATATGGTATATATAAACAAAATTCTGTCAGAATCAAAGGGTAGAAATAACCGTCCTGGACACTTTCCACTACCTCAATTTCACGTTCCTCGGGTTAATATGTATGTGTCATAATTATAAAAGTAAGAACATATTAGTTACCCTACTGTATGTATCATCTTCTTAGGTAGCCTATTCATATATTCCTTTCTTGCATGCTTCTTTTATTATTGATATTTATTCTTTGTGCTCTTGTCTCTTTATTTAATTCTCAATTTAAACAATATCAGTTAGGTACATCTGTATCACTCTGTCTCCGTTCATCATCATTCCTCTTGTCGCCCTTCCACGCCACTTGAGACTATGTTACACGCTAAGCTCGTAATTGCAACGTATGCTCCTCTAACAAGATTCATGTTTCACTTCCGCAAATACAGTACATTTCAGCCTAGGTGTATGTACCGTAAATGAAGTAACATTTTTATTTACCTGTATATTTACATTTTCGTTATCTATCACATTATATTTGTTTGTGTTTATAAGGGATTACCGCCTGTTTTAACCCTTTGAAGATCATGACGCGTTTTGACAGTTTTTTCAGGCACTCATTAGAGGATTTTATTTAGCTTTGGGTGAACTTGTGGGAACTAAAGAGTTAATAGAAATAGCGTTTACTCTGTTGATTCCCAGACATCCTTCCTAAATTGTATAAACTCGTCTAATGATAACGAAAATAAAAGGTAAAATAGTGTATGTTTTCTTTATAAACACACATTTCTGATGAAGTAAATGACTCGCTTACAATATCCTCGACTTCCTTGTTTATTTTGTACATAATCAGCGCATATTCGTCCACATTAGCTCCGGACCTCCCAATTTTCCAACTTGACTTGCCATATTCGCCCATGTATCGAGTATTGTTCGCATGTGTGGGGAGGTTCCACTCATACCGCACATCTCAGAAGGGTAGAGTCAAAAACATTTCTTCTCACCAACTCACTTCCTCTCACTAATTCCCTACAATCTCTCTCTACACGCTGCGATGTTACATCATTCACTATTTTTTACAATAACCAGTGTTCTTCAGAACTTTCTCAGTGTACAGAGTACCTCCTCCCGTACGAAGAGTGGGGGGCACCCGCCTTTCAACACACTCCCTCTCCTATTCTGTCCAGCTTTCTAACCCGAGTGAACTGATTCTCCCAGTCTTTTTTTTCTAAACAACAAGTAAGCCTTGGAAATCTCTCCCTCAGTCTGTTTTTCTCTCTCTCTATGATTTAAACTACTTCAAACTCCGTGTGCCCAGGCATTTTGACTCTAACGTACCTTGAATTTGGCTCTGTATCACTCATTCAACTTTGGGGGAGACACTTGTTACAGGCAGCTTTGTCTTTTCTCTCTTTCGTACACATAGAAAAAAGCGTTACAAAGCACGCTTGCTTCCTTTGAACGTTGTCAATCACCCAGTCGCTTCAAACCATAGATTCCTTTAAAGAAAGACTCTGGGTTTTTAACTTGAGTCTGAGAGGCTCCAATTTTAAAAATTCAAAAAACATTAGAATCTACATTGAATCTACATTTTTTATCGGATATGATGATCTTGTATAAAACCTGTGCACCTACTGCACTTACTTGTTGATTTGTATCATCGTTAACTAATGTATTTTTTGTTTGTTTCTCTTTCAGAAACTGTCCAGCTGGTGATCTCACAGAATCTTTGTTTTGGTTCCTGCTTTTGTGACAATATGCCACGTCGTTGCAGCTGTAAAGGAAATTATGATGGGACGCGTTATGTAAAGGTCATATCCTTCCCAAAAGATCCTGAGGAGAGGGAGAGATGGATATTGGCAATGCCAAATGAGAAAGAAAGCTTGAGGCGCTTGAAGGAGATATATATTTGTGAGACACATTTCAATTGTGAATGGGTGTCAGTTAAGGGTGGCAAGCGACCCAAAGAACCCCCATCAATATTTCCTGGAGTACCGAAATCAGCTTTGAAGCAGGTCACCTCAGCCCCACGCCCAACATCATCTTCTACATCAGAATCAAGAGCTAAGAAGGTGCAGGCAGCTGATGAGGCTGCAGACAAGATCCAAGATTTCGACCACTTCTGCGTCAATATCAGCTCCTATTTTCCTGGCTTTAACGTCATAAAAGACCAGAAAAACCTGTACCTATCAAGAACTGACGCTACTGGACAAACTGTCAAGCAGTTCTTTCATTTCCAACAAGTCAGCACACCTTTTGGATTCCTATTCTTGAATAGAGTTGAGAAAGATGGCATTGAGGTGCCCAA
Source organism: Paralithodes platypus (assembly GCA_032716605.1). NCBI lineage: Eukaryota > Metazoa > Arthropoda > Malacostraca > Decapoda > Lithodidae > Paralithodes > Paralithodes platypus. Next base: position 17,327,770 of record CM064563.1, on the reverse strand, counting down.
ACGACTTTTTCCTTTGCAGAAGAACAGCTTGCTCTCAAAATGGTCCCAGATTAGATCCATAACTGACCAGGTAAACACCCATGAGTACACAAGCCAGGACATTCTTCAGCACATAATAAGCCAGCTCTGAAAGATGACTGAGGCACACGAGCTTGCTCATTTCACCTTCCTTCTGTCGCAGCTGCGTCTTATGTTCAAACCTCCTGATGGTCGCCGATTTGATACTGATACTATGATTTTCGCAATGCAGCTTCACAACATATCACCCAGTGCATACAAAATGGTATGTCGATCAGGCTTAATCATTCTACCATCAACAAAAAAGGTAAAACAGATGCTTTCTAGTAGTCTGCAGGACTCCAACCTCAAAACGTTGTTCGACCAGCTTAAACCGCAGCAGCGTTTGGTCAATTTAATGTTTGACGAGGTAAAGCTGGTCGAGATATTGCGATTTTCTGGAGGGCATGTTCTAGGATACGCTCAAAATGCTGCAGCGGGTGGTGACCATGAAATGCTTGCTTCACATGCTATGGTTGTTGAAGTTGCCTGCCATTTTGGTGGTCCACGCGTTATTCTACGCGTTTTGCCCTGCAAAAAACTAACTGCCGATCAGCTGAAGGAACTCCTTATCGAAGCTGCCTCAGCTGTAGTTGGTGCTGGCGGTACTGTGATTTCTTTGATATGTGACAATTGCAATACCAACTGCAGTGTTTATTCAAAACTTGGAGGACCTGGAAGTTGTCAAGTGCTATCGATTCAAGAGTAATCTATGTTCTTAGTGTACGACTACGTGCACATCTTCAAAAATGTTCGCAACAACTGGATTACTGTTGATGGCCAGACACTCTCATTTGTCGTAGATGGCAATGAGTACAAAGCTTACTGGAGTGATATTCGGAAGCTTTATGAGATCGACCGAGCTACTCCTATTCGCTTAACCAAGCTGACGCACACCGCTGTTTTCCCCAAGCCCCTTCAACGCCAGAGCATACCATTGATATGTCAGGTGTTCAATGACAAGACTGTCGCTGCCTTAAAGACTTTCAAGGATTCACTGGACATCAGCGAAGGCACCATCATTCTCACCCAGACAATGAGTGAGAGGTTCAAGATGATGAATGTGAAAGACCGTTTCTCAGCTATCCATCTGCGCGACGAATCCAGACAGCCTTGGACAGCAGACTGTACAAGTTTCACTAGGCTGGAGGAGGCCTGCCAAATTATATCTACCTGCGCATGGCAAGGAGGTGGTGGTCGTAAGCTGAAGCTAACTCAGCAAACTGCTGAAGCCTTCACTGTGTCCACACATAATAATGTGGATGCTGCCAAATTGCTTCTGGCAGAGAAAGACTTTGACTACGTTCTTCCTGCTATATTCGCGGATGAAGCCTTGGAAAAGTTTTTCGGCCAAGACAGGCAAAGAAGCGGTGGAAACCTCTACATTGACGTAGTTGACATTATGGCTGCAGCTAAAATTGCAAATTTGCAGACACTCATTAAACATGACATTATGCCAGAATCTAGTTCTCGTGTGCTTGATTGCGAAAATAATTGTACTACTTCCATAAATCCAGATGAGTGAAGTGAACTCATTGACGAGATCACTCCTCAAGACACTCAGGAACTCTTGAGGTCTGATGATACGCTTAATCATAAAGCTGTTTATTTGGCCGGACACCTTGTTCATAAATATGGTGATAGCACTAGTATGGAGGAGATCATTGATGATGATGGTAACGAGGTGTCATCTGAGTTCCTAGATAATTTGAATAGAGGTGGACTGAGTGTGCCGACTATGTCAACCGTCATTGTTTGTACATAATGCTTATAATTTGCATGACAAGACTGAAATGCGTTGCCGCTTTCATTTTGCTGAACTGTTATCCTTTGTAGATGCACCTGTATCTAGTAGTAATGCTGCATGTACTACTATATCTATCATTCTATTGAAAGCTCATGTCCTCAATGTATGTGACAAAGAAAAGGCTGTGGGATGCCTCAGGAGGCAAGAAAAGCTCTCCAACTAGTCTCTCTAGACATAGACATAGTTGTAATAGACATAGTGTTGTGATATGCATATAATGTTTATGTTATACGATATATGATAATGAATATCAAATTTTGACAGCTCTACAGACTTGCCTCTTAGTACAATCAGCAATCTCTCACCGTTTATGAGTTAGACACAAAAAATTGGCAAAAATTACCAAAATTCACTAATTTGATCTTGAAATATGACCTTTTGACCTTGAATATGACCCCAGGTGGTGTCGAAAATGTCGCTAGTGAACTCGCCGTCCTCTAAAAACCCAATTTGGACTCCGGATCGTGTCTCTAGCCCTTCTAGAAGTCATTTTAGCCCAGGACTCAAGTTAATCCTTCATACTCAAGTTACAAACCCCGAGCATGGGAGGTTTCAGTCCTTCTTTAAAGGAGTCTATGGATAATAAATATCAAATTTGGACAGCTCTACAAACTTGCCTCTTAACACAATCAGCCATCTCTCACCGTTTATGAGTTAGACACACAACACGGGCAAAAATTACTAAAATTCACTAATTTGACCTTGAAATATGACCTTTTGATCTTGAAGATGACCCCAGGTGGTGTTGAAAATGTCGTTAGTGAGCTCGCCGTCCTCAAAAATCCCTATTTGGACCCCGAGATCGTGTCTCTAGCCCTTCTAGAAGTCATTTTAGCCCAAGACTCAAGTTAATCCTTCAGACTCAAGTTACAAACCCCGAGCATGGGAGGTTTCAGTCCTTCTTTAAAGGAGTCTATGCTTCAAACCCTTCTTCTGTCTAGTTCCTCCTCTCCTGACAATTCTTTAGGATGATACAGTCCAACAAGCAGAGGCAGAACTGTAATATTCCTTTAGTTGGTTTCCGTCGGATACAAAGAGATACCTGAGCACCCTCCAAAATGTCAACAAATATAGCCTTCAAGTTACTAATGAAACACTATCAGTAAGAACTTAAATACCACTGTTTATTTACAACGCATCGATTCGGTATAGACACATGCATTTTAACACTGCATTACCTATTTAACTATTGTTTTCCCAGAAACTATCCTCAATTGTATTTCGAGTATTTGTTCTGGTTATTCAATAATCACAAGTCATCGATGTCCACCTTTTCCCCAAACTTGTTCATCAGAAAAATATTTGTTTAAACACATTCAGAAAGCAGGTATGTTAGCCATTTTGTGTTGTATAATGTATTACGTGCACATTCATTATTCAGGCACAAATGAAACCCAGACCTTCTTTCTGTTCTACAATTAATACTTTTAACCTATCAAGTTCTCTTCAACTTACTAACACATTGAAATTAATTATCTGTAATGTTTTATGTCATAGTAATTTACATTGCCTAGATATCCCCTCTTAGACTTTCTGAAAAAACGTACAAAATAGGTCCTATTAGTATACATCATCTTTCTCACTTGGAGCTTGTATTCTGCTGTTGAAATATGGCTGACTCTAACCAATGTGATTCAAGTTAACCCTGTGAGGTTCATGGCGCGTATTAACAGCTTATTCTGGCTATCATTAGACGATTATATTGAGTTTAGGAAGGCATGGTGGGAGTCAGAAGTATGATTGGGATAGATTTTACCTCTTTGACTGCTAGAGGGCCTTCCAAAACTGAATATAATCGCCTAATGATAGCCAGAATCAACTGTCAAATTGCGTCATAATTCTCAAGAGATTAATATTCCTTTACTGACATTTCCCAAATGGTAGAAATACTAGCTCGATTACTCTAGTCTGGTGTGAGTTATTAATGTTCAAGAGTTATGACTACAACGTTCTATTCCAGGGCTCGGATATTGACCAGCTATCATTAGTGATGACAGATTTATGACCTATGGCGTAACAGGTTATGTATTGGTTACGACTTAATACATTTCCCACACAAAGAATAGGCAGGCACTAATAAATCAATACTAATATGCACAAATAGTAGGTGTATTGAGTATTGCTAGTACGACAATTATGAGTTTTTATATATACAGTATAATACAGTATATATATATACAGTATATATATATATATATATATATATATATATATATATATATATATATATATATATATATATATATATACATATATATATATACCGGGTATATATATATATATATATATATATATATATATATATATATATATATATATATATATATGTGTTTCTAATCTCTCAGTGGGGTTCGAACCGCTGACCGTCAGGACGATAGCCGACGCTTTAATCAACTACACCACGTGTATTTGTGATATATACTCAATATATATATAATTAGCTATCTACCAGCCCATCAACCTGTCTCCTGTCTATCATCTATCTGTTTATCTATTGTCCTATCTTAATATGCATTTATAATACTAGAAAAACCTAATGCACTATATATACAATATATATATATATCTTATTTTTCTCTTTCCCGTCGTTTCCTGTCCTTTGTGTCTATCCCTTGAAGCCTTAATAGTATCATTGTAAATCCAACTTCTCCACCCCAGTAATAAACATATCTACCGATATAATATTTTCCAATAACCAGAGAATGGAGTCTTGTTACCCTCCCTGTGGTGATGCAGAAGGTGGCTTATATATAACTATATATCTTTCCATATATATGTCTATCTATATTAACCATTTGAAGATTATGACGCATTTTGACGGTTTGTTCTGGTTTTCATTCGACGATTTTATACAGTTCAGGATGGATCTGTGGGAATTATATGGGTATAGAATATCTCAATTATCTCTCTGACTGTCAGATACCCTTCCCAATCTGAATAAAATAGTTTATAGTAACCGGAACACAGAAACAAACAAAATGCGTATCGGATCTTGAGAGGGTTAAACAAGTATGCGTTTCATCTACCTATGCACCTTGGCTACAAACAATTTATCTTCCCTTCTCTCGCTCTGTCTGTTGTCTATAACACAACGCCACTATACCGACCTTCCAAAGCCAACTGCTTTACCAAACTAATTAACAAACGTTCATAATTACTGTGCATGCATTAAGGGGAGATGGTTGATTTTTCTGTAACGCCCCCCCCCCCCCCCCCTTCTAGAAGTCAGAGGGGAAACAGATAATATAAATTGTGTGTCTGTCACAGGTCCTTTCTAAACTACTTAAAATCGTCTAATGAAAGCCAAAATGATAGCTATAGAGCCATCATCGCACTGAACATGTTAACCCTTTCACGCACATATGACGCAGAGGTTGCCAGATTAGCAATAAGAAATAGAGTTCTCTCACTCTTATAATTACCTCTCCAAAATTAGTTTTCTGCCCACAGCTAACTCAAAGACAACTGCAGAGGTTGAAGTAACTAAACTAAAGGTTTCTAAATACCCCTGATGGTAACAAAGGTTTTAAAGAATACCCAATAGGCTCAAAATCGCGTCATATGTCAGAGAGGGTTAACGGTTAAAGGGGGGGGGGGGTTTTGTTCAACTAGTTTTCACATTATAAGACGTTCAGATACATAGTTTGGCCATTTTAAGACGTGTTGTCCCATTTCTTTGTCAATATTTTGACCTTTCGTGCTATTTAGGTGTAAATTTTCCTAGAGAGCGCTAGCGAGACGAAATTTCGGTACCGAAAAATGTAAAACATCATCTAGAAGGAGGATCTTGGGAATGTCTTTTTAAGCTTGATGGTGGTCTAGGAAGGCAACAACATACATTATAGATAAATAAATAATTCAATCAATAAATATACCCTTCCCCCCCATAATTTGACTAAACGTGTGTTCGCCCATACACACAAACTATTGTTTCCCGCTGACTGGACAATTCAACCAATAGACCACATCAACCAGTAGCTCTTAACCAGTGCATATTCAACCAATTTTATAAATATAGGTTAATCCCTTCAGCACGGTGACTCTTTATTACCTTTGAATTAGGCTAACAATAGATGATTATATATAGTTTAAGAAGGTGATAGCACAGTGGATAAAGTCGTAGACTGCAGACCAAAAGGACCTTAGGTAAGTCCATGCCAAACGTCATGATTTTTTTCCGAGGTGACCTGATCGTACCTGCTTTTCTACAATTATCCTGGCTACACAAACACGTAAAGAAAACACTCCCTATATCGTCACGAATTCATAGCATAGAAGATCCCCGACCATATTCGAAGATGCTTTGATCGAACGTATAACTGCTCTCTCCAAATCAAGTGACGTGTATGAATAGGCTGTCGTCATCTAGTGTGGCAGAAAGGAACCAGCCAACCCCCTGAAGCTCCAGTGTGACCATCTAGTGCGACACATGAAACCTCAACATCTCGAAGCTTCAATCGATAATCTCGGGGCCTCCCTAAAGTTACAGGCTACTGAAGAGCCTACAGTCCCGAGGTTGAGACAGATTTTAGAAGAAAACAAATAATAATTCAAACAAATAATATAAAGTTTATTGAGAGCGTGTTTACCACTTTGAGTTCTAGAAATGAGCGTTCCCTCCATGAACGTGGAGGGAGCTGCATCAAAGGGCAGACCAAGAAAGACGTGGAATCAGACCTTGCGGTTTGTTAATGAATCCAACGAACTTTACAAGTGAGACAGCTCTGAACAGGGCTGCCTGAAACACTGCCATTAGGACATGATACCGGAACTGCACTTCGTTTAGAGCATTCGGTATTTTAATTTGTATATGTATGAATAGTAAATGCTGCAACATCTCTTCTGTGTTGGGATGTTTCTTGGGGCCGCTGATGCCTTTGTTCTGCTCCAAGACTTGCAATCAGCCTGCACGCTCTTGCTCTTCCTTCAAACTTTTCTAAAAGACGTAGGTCGGATGGCTAACATCCCTGCTCAGCTAAGGGAGCATATTCAAGATGGCAGCGAACCTGGGTATTATAGAGAATCCTACAGCTTCAAGTGTCGAGATGTCTTGTAATTCTATGTAGAGCTGTCAGTGTTTTGGCATTTCTTTTTTAGTCAGGCCCTGATCATGAGTTACCATTGTTACTCCCAGTATCTATACATATAAATTAGTTTAACGAGACCACTGAGTTCCTCAAAATAACTCTTATAGGGCTAGTCCGATGGATTAGAACAAGATGAACAGGGGCAGGAGGTGAACAAATCTAGGAAGGTGAAGACACGCAGAAATTTTCACCACATCATCAGTTCAGCCAGACTACATGACCTCCATAATCGAGTTCTTCTAGGGCAGGGTCGAAGGATGAGACAAGAACTGTTACACTGCAGCACCAACCAAGAAGTGATCAAGGGCAAAAAATGAGAGATTAGAACTGAGGAAGACAAAATCACAGCGAGATGTAAACAAAATGCACTGTTGAGGGGAATCAAGTCAGCTCGGCCGCACGAGCGACGGAAGAAACAAATTAGGTCAGGAGTCAACAACCTAACCAGTCCAACTAGGAGGTCCAGACAGGATGGCGGAGACGATCGTCTCTGACACATGAATAAAGCTACAGGCAGAGGTGCCAACGCTACAGAGCTGTACATATCAGATGATCAGCGTAGGGTTGCAGATAATTCTTTGACCAAGTGTACCTACTTAACTCCCCCCAGACATATATGACGCGATCGCGTCATATGGACTAGTGAACCAAAAACTCATATGCCGTGATCGCGTCATATGGACTTATCTCTATACCTCTCCAATAAGTTTATGACGCGATTGTGCGTCATATGAGCTCAGTAAGTCCGATAAGTTACCATACGATAAAACCGTTGGTGGCAACCTCAGCCTCCTCCGATAATTCTAACGGCCACAGTGTTGTTGTGAGTGTAGTGCGAGGCAGTGGCAATGATCCTGGGGCTCCCGCCTCCTCGGACTTATTGGAACATAATATGTCTGAGGGAGTTAATAGACATAAATGCATACATTTAAAGACCGAGAGCTCCACACAAAAGGCGGTACTGCTCTCATCATTAATATAATTATATATCTAAATAAAGCTTTCAACTAGTAATCTGTAGGCCCCTACTGCAACTAAATATAGGAAGAACATACAGTATATTGTTAATGATTGCCGTTTTAAGTCACTGTTATAGCTACACCATAAATCCACAACATTGTGTGCGCAACTAAAATATGTACAGTATATAATATATATATATATATATATATATATATATATATACTGTATATATATATATATATATATATATATATATATATTAGGGTGTCTCAAATGTACGAATGGAGGATTTCTGGTCGGGGCGACTCTTGCCCGTATTACACCTTTATAAAGGATTGTTCTCACAAAATGTTACAGCTGTACAATAGGAGGATTTTGAGGGGTCCCTCAAGTTTGGCCACTTTTGTTTCACTTATACAAAATGTTATTCTTTTCCGCAAGTGATGGCTACTAGAGCAAGATATTAGTTGTGGTTGCTGGACAAGGCCCCAATTGCAGAGATTGTTTGCCCTTGACTTCCTTCGAAGGAGCAATGCCTGCTCCTTTATTTCCACCACCACCAAGAGGGACGGAAGTCCAAGTCGGAGAGCATTCGCCTGGTGGTGGAAGCCATCTGACCCATCTGAGAGAAGGCCAACATACTAACTACCACCAAGAAGTACGCAGGGGAGAAGCTCGCGAAGTTGATCGACACCTAGGACGCCCTCAAGAATAACAGGGCAAAGCCGCAAGAGGGTTACCGCTACAAGTAGGTGATGTTCAAGTCAGAATTGGAAGAAGTGTTTGACGTGGCTCACTCTTCCGCGCTATCCTCCTCCATGGTCCCTCAGGAGGACAAGAATTTTCTTACCTCGAAGAGGGAAGACCAGATGTTGTCAAGTCTTGTTGGGTTGGACCAGAAGACAGTGAAGAAGAAAACTAAAAAGCAGAATAGGGATCTGGCAGCCCAGGCTAGGAAGACAAAATCAGATGCTGAGGTGACACAGCTCATGGAGGTGGTGCGCTTGGAGGCGGAATTGGCGGATGGTAGCAGCACTGAAACCAACACAGAAGACGAGGATGATGCCGATGAGATGTACCAAGTGTCTAGCACCACCAAGGCCCAGATTCCAAAGAGGAGGCGAAGGACGGCCCTTGCAGACCAGAATCTCATTGCTGCTTGGGATCGTGACAACTTATCCGTGAGATAAGCAACGTCGTCCTTTGCAGCAGCAGCTTAGAGTTTGAGTCATGATCTGGATGACCTGGTATTCTTTCCAGCAACTGTTTATAGAACACGGAACACGATCCGAAAGGAGATGGGAGAAGAGTTGACCCGAAAGTTTGAAGCTTCAGATCCATTAGTCTTGCACTGGGATGGGAAACTCTTGGAAGATACAGCCAAGAAGAAGAAGAAGGTTGACCGGGTTGTGGTTGTAATGATGGATGATTGAGTCGAGGAGCTTCTTGGTGTACCTGCTGTGGTGGCGGCACTGGACGAGAACATCCGTACTACAGGGAGTTCAGGCTGTTGGCATTTTGGAGTAAATCGTTGGACTGGGATTCGACACCACAGCTGTGAACGCTGAGATGAATCAAGGTGCTTCCGTTCACATTGAACAGGAGTTGGGCCGTCCAATGCAGTGATTGGCTTGCCGTCACAACATATTGGAGGTCTTACTCAAGGATGTCTGCATGTGATGCCTGGGCCCGTCCTCTTCCCCTGACATTCTCCTCTTCAAAAGATTTCAAAAGCAGTGGGCCATTCTTGTCCATCAGTGACGAAAACAATCCCCAAATCAAGCATCTTCCATGAAGATATTCATGCAGCAGACGCTTTCCCAGTCACACATTCCCTAGAAGATTACCGTGAACTCCTCGTCCTTTCCTACCGCTTCCTTGGCGGTCAGATTCAGGGGGGATTTCATTAGCCTGGGGCCTATCACCACGCCAGGTATATGGCCAAAGACAAGATGCTCAAGATGCTCATGTTCCGTCACCAACTGAACCTGACCGCCAGGGCAAGGTGTATTTAGTTTATTTTAATTTTTGTTTGGAAATAAAGAGAATGAGAGAATTATACAAGAATGTGTTAAACTTAAGTGACCTCTAAATACTGCCCAATTTCCATAATTTTTCGATTTTTAAAACCTCTTTCCCATCTGAAATTGGAGCAGCATTCGCCAGCAAGAGAAAGTTGAAGAATATGTTTTGTTAAGCATTAATGATATATATATATATATATATATATATATATATATATATATAAATAACTAGGAAAAAGTAAAATAGCATCACATCATGTTGACAGAACACAAACCTCTGCAGTTCCCCCAAGAAGATGTAGTGAACTAATTAACATGATCAAAGGCTCTGGCAATATTATGTCAGTAAGTAGGCAGTCCTTCCTTAGAGGCTTACCATTTAATAGCAGCCTAACGGGAATTAGTGATCTGATGTTACTTGCTCTCCTTTCTAATATGTGGATTACTGATCTTCCATAAACTTCTGCAGTAAAGTTTGTGGAGGATGAGTAATCAAAGGATAAGAATGGGGAGCAAGCAACAATAGAACACTAATTCCCCTTAGGCTGTTATCAAACGAACTACCTACTATTTAGTGGTATAATTAAATAATTATTGTAATCCATTCATAAATCAAACACGGAATATGTAAGCGCGACCATATATCTGACTTGAAAACATCATAACGAACGCTTCCTCGCTGCACTTTTGCTTTTTGACAATGCAGCTAAAGATATATACTCAATCAATATATCAGTATGTCTGCATGCCTCTAGCCATATAGTGCACCAGCGAACATATGAACAATTAAATGGCATGTAGTAATTAAAAACAAATAATACAACAATGGCAATTGAATTAAGAATAAACACGGCATGAAATATTGCAAAAACACATCACAGGACATTTGGCCTGCCTCCTCCTCCACGTCCTCGTCACCACACTCACAATTTCCGTGAAAACTGTACGACAAACTGGTAAGTTAGATGAGAGCTGAGAGCCGCTCTGAAGGAGACGAGAGGCAGCGGGCCAAGCAGGGATCAAAGAACTGCTCAAGATTCTGGGGACTTGGATATTGGAGGAACTTGTGGATCGCTGTTTCTCTTTACTGTGTCATTAATCCTTTCAGTATTTCGTGACGAATATTTTCATTATATTATCAGTATTATTAGATTGTTATGGGTCGCTGTTTTTCTCTTACCGTGTGCTTAATCCTGGATATTGGAGGAACTTGTTGATCGCTGTTTCTCTATTACTGCGTTATTAACCCTTTCTGTATACCGTTTATTTATTTACCGTGTCATTATACTACGGCGATTATTGGACGATTTTATTAACTTCAGAAAGGATTTGGTGGAATGAAAGGGTTAATTACGATATTGTTTACTCTTTCGATTCCTAGAGGTCCTTCTTAAGTTGTATAAAACTGTCTAATAATAGCCAAAATACTACTTGACACGCATTGTGAATAATTCCGAATGATTCTTACTGTTTCATTGGCATATACAGTACATGTGAGGTAACGGTCGAAGCTCATTTATGTACCTATAGCCTTGATCCATTGCCTGATATAACCTTCCAGTATAACACCATGCCTCACGTGTATCTCAACAATGGAGTGTTTAGTAATGATACACTCTACGACATAAATCCAGGCTCAATATGAACCCTCGAACTCCAAATTGAATCTTGGAAATGTAAATTTTAGGTAAACAAATTAATGCAAAGGTTTGAATCTGTTCGGAATAGATTCGAAAATGTAAGCCATAACTTATGTCCCTCAGTAAATTGAAATATATACGGAAACAAAATAAAATATATAATAATAATAGTAATAATAATAATTGAGTGGACTACAGAATAGTTAAATAAGAAGTCATGTGAATGTGTATGTACTGTATATGTCATATTTAAAAACAAATATTTGAAAATAATATAAACATCCTGTTATATAAAGTGCATTATTATACTTTATAAATTATACGAATAACAATATATATTTGTTTTTATATGAATATCACTTCGGATATACTGCGTTTTGTGTCATTAAAACCATAATCGTATATAATGAACTTTCAGTATTCGAGACGCCTTTCTTCATTATATTTAAGATGTCATTAGGCAATTTTATACAATTTAGGAAGGATCTTTAGGAATGACAGTGTCCAAGCCGTATTAATTTACCCTATTACTCCCAGAATATCATCATAATCTGAATACAATTGTGTAATAATAGCTGGATTAAATGGAGAAAATGCGTCCTGAAATACTGAAAGAGGCAATAGTGTTTGAAGTGAGGTTCAAGGGGGATTATGGTATATATTTTGGTCAATCTATATATTAATTTATATATTATTTAGCTTCCTCGCTAGACCACTCCAAGACCCCTCTTTGAAATAAATGTATATATTTTTTGGTAGAAAAATTCCCCCGGCCAAAGGCCGGTTCCTCCTAAATTACAGGCTCGCTATCGCCCGACAGGAAAAAATTGACACCTTTTATTTTACTAAGATTATGAAGGATCTGTAGGAGCTTAAAGGTTTATCAGCTTTATCCCTCCGATTGCTTGAGATCATTCCTAAACTGTATACAATAGTCTAATGTTTGTTTTATTATATAATTTTATAAAGATTATGAAGGATGTGTAGGAGTTTAAAGATTAATTGAGATCTTTCTTACCCCTCTGATTGTTGGAAATCCTTCATAAGCTGCATAAAATCGTCTAGTTCTAGCCAAAATACACTGGTAACGTCATAATCCCCAAGGTGTTAATGCTGCAGAGAAAACAATATATATAATTTCCACTCTCAAAACATGGGTACGAAAAGGGAATATATGGTGTCCATAATGCTGGGATCCCCCATTCCCGTATATGCTCCCGACTGCTCCCGTACGAAGGTTTAGGTAGTTGGCAACCGATTACGTAAAACGTAAGGGCATATTACGCAAAACGTAAGTGAAATTGTGTACAGTCTGGGGGGTTGGTACGCATGACGTGAGTAGCCACGCGGGTCGGGGAGGTGCTGGGCGCGGGCTAGACCGCGCCGTATCTTTTGAAATTCAAATCACGGTCGTGGCTCGCGCTCCCATATGTCAAAAGTCGGGAAATTTTACGACCGTCCGGGCCATCACGGCCGTCTGACGGGAGCAACATTGTCAGACGTAAAACGCTCTGCCGTCAGACGTAAAACGCTCTGCCGTCAGACGTAAGCGGCTCCCGTCAATCGTAAAAAATTCACGTCAAACGGGAAAGTTTACGTTCGTCCGGGCGCATCTGGCAACAGCGCCGCACTGCGGGTTGGCGGGAAGACGCAGCAATGTTGTACGGGGGGGTATATAAGGACCGGCGGGACGCATTGCCGTCACACCTCTCACCACACCGCAAGAAGCAACCACCACCACCTCCAGCCAACCCTGCCACCCTACCACCCTGCCACCCTCTGCACGCTTCACCTGCCCTGCCGTCCGTCACCATGCTGAAGAGGAACATGAAGAAGGCCAGGAAGCCTTCCCCTGCCCCCTCGACGCCTGCCACCTCTCCGCCTGCCGCCTCTCCGCCTGCCGCCTCGACGCCTGCCACCTCTCCGCCTGCCACATATCCGGCTGTCTCCTCTCCGCCCGCCACTTCTCTTCCTGCCACCTTCGTTCAGCTTTCGTGAGGGATCGTTGGGGGTAGGGCTTCATCAGGTAGGCGCGCAGAGGGAATGCATCATCACCTACTAAGAAGTAGTCCGTGGGTGGTCCAGTGGGATCGGTAGAGATGACCTCGGCGGGGGGCAGTTTTGCGTTCTGTCTATCAAGCAACTTAGACAGACGGGTGTGTGCAAAGCCACCACCATCAGACTCTGACCCTATGGCACCAACGTCGACGTAGATGAACTTGTAGTTGGAGTCAACAATTGCCAACAGGACAATGGAAAAAACTTCTTGTAGTTGAAGTAATATGTGCCACCAAAGGCGGGGTTGCGGATCCGTATGTGTTTGCCATCAATGGCTCCTACACAATGCGGCAGGTTCCATCGTTCCTCAAAGCCGCTGGCAACCTCCTTCCATTCAGCAGGCGATTGTGGCATTTTGATCTGATCTCCGTAGACAGAAATGATGTCCTGGCAGGTGTCTGGAACAATTTGGCTGATGGTGTTGTGGGCAACCCGAAAGGAGTATTGCAGGCTCTTATAGGATGCACCCGTAGCGAGGAAACGTAGGGTGATGGCCACCCGCAGACCAGGAGGAATGGGTTTTCGCCAGAACGTAGGTTTCCTCTGAATGAGGGGGGTGACACGTTCCACTATCTCATCAAAAAGTATTTTGTCTACCCGGGTGAAGTTCCTGTATAGTTCTGGACATTCTCTGGCCAACTCTTGCATCAGGTTCTCATAATGGCCATGTTCAAGCCTTCGTTGCAGATATGGCCACACCCACACTCTCCTCTTGCTCCTTTCCTTCTTCTCTTGTTCCTCTTGATAGATGAAGTTTGCTATTGCAAGTAGTTCCAAGATTTCGATGTAGGAAAGGATCCATTGCATTAGCCGCGTGATATGCCTGTTCTCCGGTTTTATTAGGGAGTTCACAAAATTGAACTCCTCCAGGATGAATTCCGCGATGTTGTTCATGGTGCCGATGAAGGACTGGGAATGGGAATGGTGTGGCCATTCCTGCCTTTTTGTAGTTCCCAGATTCCAACCCAGACCTACGTGGTTGACAAAGACTGTCTTTGTCTGTGTTTGGACAGACGGGGTGTGCCAACGATTGTCCGGAAACAGTCGAGGTAAGTCCTAAAAAGTCCCAAGACATACGGCCTCAGCTACGCAGGTCTTGTGGGGGCGTGGCATGGGCGTGGCCTGTGTTTCCGCAAATCGGGCAGCCCATGCGGACTAACGGGGACATGCTTACGCAAGTCGCAAACACGCTTGTAGTTCATTACGAGTGACGTAACAATGGCCCCGTCACGGTACGTCTGTCGGGAAAATGCAATAATCGTGGTGATACGGGCGTACACGGCCGGACTACGCCTGACAGAACAAAAAATTGGCGATTACGCCTGACGGGAGCTGTCGGGAGCAATATACGGGAATGTGTGATTCCAGCATAACAATATACAGTATACTGTATACGTCTATCACACAAGTACAGTATATTGGCAGTAATATAATAAATAATAATAAATAATAATCGTCTGGTTACATATATAGCGCCTGTATCTCCCCCTTCGAGGATTTTCATGAGCTTGACACTTCTTTAATCAACCAGAGACCATTACCCATTCCCTTTGCTCTTGGGGAGACGGTAACCGCCGACTATATCTCAGAAGAAAAAACTGTTCAATCTGAGTGGGGATTGAACGCGAGACTGCAAGATGGGAAGCAGTGACACTATCAACTGAGCCAGCCGGAAGGTATATTAAAGTAGCACACATAATGAAACAAAATATTGTATGTCAATCATATTTGTGACAATTTTGCGTTCAATATTTCCTGTTTAGTTTATGTCTGCCGCCATACCACTGACACCATCAGCAACACTAAGGAATTGATTTATATATAAATATTAATTTATAATTTGTTTTAGTTTCCTCCCTAGATCTAAATCAAGCTTTAAAAATATCCCGAATATTCTCATTCTAGATAAATGTGTACATTTTTCGGTAGCCGAGAAGGCCGGTTCCTCCTAAACTACAAGCCCGCGCTCGCTCGCCAGGAACAAATTGCTGCCTAAATGGCAGGAAAGGTGTTAATATCGACATAGAAATAGGGAGGAAGGTCTTAAAAAACGCCAAAGTAATAAGCCGGACGTTTTATAATCTGAACACTAATGGGGCTAAACATAAGCCAGCAAACAACAACACCAACCATCCCTCCCTTATTATATGCCATTCTATCCTTCTAGAATCTAGTCGATAATGTAATACCCCCTTCCAGACAGATTCCACACAGGCATGGGGACATAACGTGACCTAATTATGCCCTGATAGGATTATATTATAGATGAGGTCGAAGCCAATTACTAGGAGGTAGTTCAGGATCCTTGATTAATCATTTCCCTGCAGCAGCCGTGAGAGAGAGTTACATAGTTACATATAGTTACATATATACACAGACCAGATAGACCCCGAGGTCCCTACTATGCAGTCCAGCCTTGAAAACTACCTTTTTCTTATCTTTTTTTGCATATCACCCCAGCCCCCCTCTAGATAATGGTCAAGCCTTCCCTTGAAAGCGTTTATTGCGTCGCTCTCCACGACTCTCGCTGGTAGTTTATTCCGCTCTGTCACCACACTGTATGTGAAGAAACTCTTTGTGACATCTAGGTTTGCCTTTTTGGTGTTTAATTTCATTCCATTTCCGCGAGTTTGAGTAGTATTGTTGAATGTGAATAGCGCATTTCTATTGACTTTGTTGAAGCCTTTCAGTATCTTAAAGCACTCAATAAGTTGACCCCTCAACCTCCTCTTTGCTAATAAGAACAGATTCAATCGTTTAAGTCTTTCTTAATATGGTTAATTTCTTAGTGATGGTATCTTATTCGTCGCTCTATGCTGCACTGATTCAAGTCTTACAATGTCCTTGTTCAGATAAGGTGACCAGAACTGCACACCATATTCAAGGTGGGGCTTCACCATACCTTTGAACAGTGGTATTATTACGTTCTCATGTTGATATGTACATTTTTGTTTAATAAAGCCCAATGCTCTGTTTACCTTATTTGCAGCTGCTATACATTTGTCAGAAATGTTTAGGTTTTCAGATATTAGTACCCCTAGGTCTTTTACTAGCGTTGTTGTTTTTATTTGTTGGCCATTCATTTCGTATTTGTATTTCTTATTTCTGCTACCAACCTGCAGCACATGACATTTAAGATAGAGAGAGAGATGGCAAGGAAAGTTAATGCCCGGACGGACAGAGGTTACACCATAAAACGTCCCGTCACATGACGTCCGTATATAAACTTACCTTTAACCCCCTTGAAACTAAATATGTACATTAATGGCAGAAAAATGTTCCGACGAAGTCCGATTTCTCCTAAATTGCAGGTTCGCTATCGCTCGCTCAGAAACAGTCGACACCTGAATGAGATGAAATGTTATATAATTGCCAAACTAATTAAGTGAACCGTCTTTCAATCTCCACGCTAATGGAGTGTAACAGGGAGGGTTCAACAAGACCCGCCTTGCACCAAATAGGGTTAAGGGATAGTGTGACGACTGCCGGGTGTGACAGTGACAGATGACGGACAACAACAACAACAATACCCACATTGTATATTAACCCCTTCAGTACCGGTGACATCCTGTTCATTATATTCTGGCAACTATTTAGCAATTTTATTCAGCTTAGAAAGGACGTCTACTGAGTAAAAGGCTACAGACTATCTCAATTAAACCTTTTAGCTACCATATATCGTTCCTAAGCTTCATAAAATCGTCAAAATGTAGCTGAAATCGAATACAAAATACGTCGTAGGTACAGAAGGGGTTAAAGGCTAGTGTGACGGATGCTGGGTGAGAAAGTGACGGGTGACAACAACAACAACAATACTCACACTGTACATTAACCCATCCTGTACCATCGTTGGCCATAATCCAGCAGTACAATTGTGTAACACTAGTACAAGCGACAAATGTCATCCATCACTAATACACTAATACGCGACCTGTGTTCCTGCATATATTGGGCGGGATCCACCAACATGGCTTGAAGGCAATGCTGCTAGATGTTGGCAACACTACTATTTTTTTTTTTGTATGTGAGTGAGGGAGACAAAAGGCAGAACTGCCTGTATCGAGTGCCTCCCCAAGAGTTGAAAGAGTGACAGCTAGGGCTAAAATCAAGGGACGTTTGAGCCAAAATGCCAGGACACACAGAGTTTCAAGCAATTTAAGTCATAGGAAGAGGGAAAGACTGTTTCTGGGAGAGTTCCAGAGCTCAGCAGTTGAATAGAAGAAAGTCTAAGAATAATGTTTCACACTTGGGTTGGAGAGTTGCACAGAGTAGGGGTGGGATTGTGTTGCAAGTTGGGCACTACATACCCTAGTGTACGTAGAGGAGGTGGTATACACTGGGAAAGCTCTGAGGAACATTGATTATTGTAGTAGCGATAGAATAGTGAAAGAGATGCAACATTGCGGCGAAGAGAGAGAGATTGCAGAGAGTTGGTGAGGGGGCGGGAGTTAATGATACAAAAGGCTTTCCTTTCTACTTTGTCTAGGAGAGCGGTGTAAGAGGATCCTCCCCACACATGTGAACAATACTCAATACAAGGATGCATTGTGCACCTGTACAGAGCAAGAAGCTGTGCAGGGGTAAAGAACCCCTTGAGGTAGTTGAGCACACCCAGCTTCTGGGAGGCTGCCTTACCAAGACTGGTAATATGGTCCTTCCAAGTGAGAGCAGAAGAAAAAGAGACACCGAGAATATTGAGAGAAGATGAAGCTAGGATTGATTTTTGTATTGTTGAAGTGTAAGGGGTAGTCCTCTGGGAGTTCTGAACGGGTACGAAGATGAAGAAATTGGGTTTTGGAAGCATTAAAGGCAAAAAGGTTTTCTCTGCCCAAATTGGAAATAGTAGTTAGATCAGAAAATAAATGTTGCATGGCTTCATTACGTTTGTCTTTGAGGCATTGCTGGCTGGGGCATATAGGAAAACTAATTGAGTAGTGTAAGGTAGAGTTGTCTGCGTATGAATGGATGGGACTGGAGGTACAGTTGAGAAGATCATTTATGAAAATTAGAAAGAGAATGGGAGAGAGGACAGAGCCCTGAGGAACACCGGAGTTGATAGGATGAGGAAGTGAGAGATGGCCGTCCACAACCGCAGCTATGGAACTGCCGGAAAGGAAATTAGAGACAAAGGCACAGATGGAGGGATAGCAACCGAAGGAGGGTAGTTTAGAAATTAGAGATTTGTGCCAGACTCTATCGGAGGCATTCGATATGTCTAGTGCAATAGAAAAGGTCTCACCGTAGTCTCGAAAGGAGGATAACCAAGAGTCGTCAGTAAGATATGAAAGAAGATCACCAGTAGAGCGACCTTTAAGGAAGCCATACTGGCGATCTGAGAGTAGATAAATAGTTTCAAAAACTTTAGAGATACAAGAGATGAGAGCAATTGGACGATCGTTGGAGGGTTGAGAGCGGTCTCCCTTCTCTGGGACAGGTCGAATGAGAGCAAACTTCCAGCAAGAAGGGAAGACGTTAGAGGAGAGATAGAGACGAAAGAGTTTGCCTAGGCAGGGAGTCAGCACGGAAGCACAGTTTTTTAGTACAACAGAAGGAACACCGTCCGGACCGTACGCCTTCTTAGTATTAAGCCCAGAGAGGGCAGAAAATACATCTTTAGAAGAGATTAGCATACTAGGCATAAGTAGGAGAGAGGGGGGTGCAGAGGGAGGAATAGCACCGGAATCATCCAAGGTGGAGTTTCTAGCAAAAGCTTGAGTGAAGAGTTCAGCTTTGTCAGAGGAAGAAGTGATAGTTGTGCCATCAGAGTGGAAAAGGGGAGGGAAAGACGATGAAGACAAATTGTTGGAGAGGTTTTTGGCTAGATGCCAGAAAGCTTGGGAAGAGCTAGAGTTGGATAGTTCAGTGCATTTAATATTGATGAAAGAGTGTTTGACAAGTAGAAGAACAGATTTGGCTTGATTCCGGGCAGAAACATAGGAAGAATGAGATTCTTAAGTCCTAAGACATCGGTACCGTTTGAATGCTTCCTCCTTGTTGAGGACAGCAGTTAAACAAGCGTGAGTAAACCAATATTTTATTGCATTAAATTGAGAGAAAGAAAATGAAACGTATGCTTCCATGCCCGAGAGGTTTACCTCGGTAATGCGTTCCCCAGCCACGGAAGCAGAAGTAATTCCATGGGAAATCAAAGAAGTATTGCTGAAGAGCCTCCCATTCGGCAGCGCCAAAGTGCCACAAGTGCACCCGGTTGGGAGGATCGGGTGGCTGTACTGGAGAGATAGGACAGGTGACAGATATTAGTTTACGGTCGGAGGAGCCCAAAGGAGAGAAAAGATTTACAGTATAAGCAGAAGGGTTTAGAGGTTAAAAATAAGTCAAGAATGTTGGGCTGATCTCCAAAGAGAACCGGGATACGGGAGGGTTGCTGGACTAACTGCTCTAGGTCGTTTAAGATAGAAAAGATGTAGGCTTGTTCACAAGGTTGGTCAGTGGAAACCTCCCCCTTGGTTCTCAAGGCTAGAGAGATTCAGTCACCCCGCATAATTATCACGTGGTGGGAGGGTGGTGTCTCGCTGCCGATGAGTAGTTTTGGCCAGATTGGCTGGTACTGAAGGATACATATATTACAAAATGGTCTGGAATAGTATGGGTTAAGGGATAGTGTGATGGTTGCCGGGTGTGACAGTGACGGGTGACGGACAACAACAACAACAATACCCACACTGTATATTAAAGGATAGTGTGACGGTTGCTGGATGTGACAGTGACGGGTGACGGACAACAACAACAACAACAACAATACCCACACTGTATATTAAGGGATAGTGTGATGGTTGCTGGATGTGACAGTGACGGATGATGAACAACACAGGCGACCGTAGCGTTGTGATGGTCCCTCCCAGCGGTGGCTACGGTCACGTTACTCACGGTCCGATACTGTTCCAAATCCTCCACCCACACCGACCGGAGCTGGAAATAAAGGGAGTTTAATTATATATTTATAATTGGCAAACATTACTACAATGTGAGGAAGAGTGATTCATAGGCCCATATTCCTACAGGGAATTGTTAATTGTTAAGAGGCCTTCACACAGTCAATAGTGCGAGCTAGTGGGAGTCTAACATGAGTCACTAGGAGTCGCTAGATTCACTAGGAGTCCTCAATTTTCACCGCGAGCGAGTGGGAGTCTAACAGAAGTCGCTAGGAGTCGCTAGAGTCACTAGGAGTCATCGATTTTCACCGCGAATAGGCCCGCGAGTCCGACTTGTACCCTACTCCTACTGACTCTAGCTCGCACTCCTAACTGTGTGATGTACCCTTTAGTGGTAATTCCTATACTATTGACGTATTCCTACCCAGTCAATATGATATGATAGTTGTTTGACTTGTAATAAGAAATAATGCAATTATGTTTCAGAATTCCTCATTGCATTCATAATTAGCGTTTGATTGACTACGAATACTGCAGAATTATAGTACTGTACTTACCACCAACATAACTGGGGTGTATCTAGGAGTATACAGTAGGCCATAATTACAACTACTGTACGACATGACATCAGACAGACATTACTGTCTTATACATTTGGCAGTTACGTAAAAGGTAGTTCAATTTTCTATTTACATTTTACAGACATTACTACAGTGCGGTTTATCTCTTCTGTATTTACCTATATGGACCAGATCTGGAGGGAAGAGAAAGTGTGGTTGACCCCTTGAGGAGTATGATGCAGTTTAACAATATATTTTTGCTCGCACTAGACGAGTTGATTCAGTTTTGGAAGCCAAAGAAACAGAGTGGTAGTATCTGTCTCGGGGATCCCTCTGACTCCTACAACTCCTTCCTAAGCTAAATAATATTGTCTACTACTAACCATAAAACAGGAACAAAAATGTGCCCTCGTATCTTGAACGGGTTAATTTTACACTTTCAACACCTTGCAAGCATTATTTAATACTGTTACTTTCCATCCTTCCCCGGTTTTATACTTCAGACACACTACAGGGATCTAGGGAGATTAAGAATGGGGAGATTTATTATGTAGAGTCCCTCTTCTTACCGAAATTAGGATCGGATGTGGAGGTAATAAAGGGTGGATTTCATTTAGACATAGCATGATTTTGTCTAGCTATCTATGTATTACCAGACGCCTTGATCACAAACGAATCTCTTTCATCAAGGGAATTTGTTCGATTCTCTTGCTTGTTTTGGGGGAGGGATGCTAGTCCTACCTCCCACTGCCGGGTTCCATGTAGAGTGTTATCATAATGATGGAATGGCTGTGGTTGTGAATGTATTCTGTAACCAGTGCAATTTGCTAGATTATGGTAATCAGGTGCTAGCTTTTCACACTATAAAATTATGCGACACTGGTCTACTGCACCTCTGATGTCTGTCAATACACAGAGGGGTTGGAAGGCCAAGGGGTGACTGTCAAAACACAACTCGCCCAGTGAGGGTTCAATCCCTGAGTCTCCCATAACTTCGGAACGCTGTGGTTTCATTCGTGTATAGGATCAGTGTCATTAACACCTTACGAGCGGCCTAGGCGGTAATTTATATGTGCCGCCCAGCAGGGTGTTTTTACCCTAAATAGGGTTGTTTACGTGATAATTTTCATGCCTAAATAAGACCCAGAGCGTAAAACAAGTATCTATCCCTGAAAGGGCATAAACAGAGCTATCCAATGACACCCCAACCATCCTTGTACGCCCACTGGTTTTCTTGCAACGATCGCGCAACACGAGTGCAAAAACCATGTAATTAGGTACTTTCCCTACATAATTCCTTGTGTAGCGAGTGTGAGGGGGGATGGAAGGGTGGTTTTCACTTCAGTTGGCCCACCGCGGTGGTGTGCGGCGGTCATAGCCTAACTACGCTCCTCACACCGCTCAGTTTTCTCTCTCTGCATCATTACGTGCTGAAAATGGCACACGACATAAGTTGTGAACCGCCACTTAGTCCAAATTTATTTCACACGACATAAGTTGCGCGCCGCCAATAAAGGGTTAATAAGAATTAATGGCAGATATAGTGGACTTGGGAATTAGCACCACAATGGACTGACTACTGCAAAGTACAGTATAATAATATCAACTATGGCTGATATACTTAGCTAATTCCCAGAACACTAACTATCGTACTATCACTGTAAATGAAACTTGATTCCCAACTCTGTACCCCATTCAATGTGAACCCATTTCTATTACTTTGATGCCTTTCTTAGCTTCATTCTGGCCAAGAAAAATGCAGGTAAATGTCTGCATCAAATTATGTCGCCAAGAAAGTGTCTTATAAACGACGTGCCAATGAGGTAAAGCTTCTTAACCCAGGGACTGAGGCCAGACTCTTTAGAGGTTCTACTGGGCAAATACGGCCAGACTCTTAAGATCTAAGGCCTAAAACAATACTTTTAAAACACCCCAGTGGCACTCAAAACAAAGCAATTTGTGATTAGGTGAGATATTTCCCCTCCATTACTTGCTACCACTCCTACACATGTGCCCCCCCCTCCTCCTCCTCCCCCCCACCCCCCGCCCCTTTTTTCCCCCTCCTCAATTATCCGGTATTTTCCTTATTATTCCAAATATTTATCGAGTATTTTCGTGCAAGGACAGGTGGGAGAGAGGGAGGAGGGTGGAGGAGTGTATCTCCGACCCTCTAAGCCCGTCTGAGAGCTCTCCTTGTCTTTCAGAACCATGCCAAACACAAGAGAAGGAGGGTATTTCTCTCTCGCCGGTCAAGGTCAGATTACGACCGTGAGGCTAAAATATAAAATTTTCACCAGCCAATTACTGTTACCGCTTCTTTTATTGCTTTCCAATGTTCATATGTTCATATTAAAAGTAAAATAGGCGCATATGGATAAGTATTAATTATATATAATATTATTATGGTAAATTGATAATTTTTGTAAGGAATGTATCAAATACCTTCGCATGGCGGGCACTTTCAAATACTATAGCTGCGCAGCTTATGAGTTAAGATCTCCAAAGTAATGGAAAGAAATAGATAGGAGCCAAAAAGGACTGCCTTCCACTAGATAGGGTTAAATAAGTTAAGGACTGTCATACCGGCATCCCGACCCTTCCAGACTTTAAAATGAATGTGTGTTTCGCAAAGTCCTGCAAGTGTGAGACCTCAAATTGTTATCATACTATTTTTGGCGACTTTACAATTACTTAACATGACCATTTACTGTTTAACCAATACCTCTAAGCTTGGTGTCGACCTAAAGGTTCGTAAAGGCGGGCAAGGAGGGCTGAAGACGTGTTGACATGATCTTGTGTTTGAACGAGGCTTTACCTGACTTTCATGCGTGACGTCCTGCGCTGCTATGAACCAGGTAAGGTGAGGTGCGGGGTTGCCACCTTCCACCACACAGTGTAGGGTCAGAGTGTTACCTTCACGGGTGGTTAGTCGGGCACCACTAGCTAGATGGGCTCCACCGTACACCAGGTACGGCCGCTCAGGCGGAACTGGAACGGAGAAAACAAACATTGGGGTGTGACCAGTGTGGAAATGTAACAGAAAAATATACAATAAACTATCTATCTATCTATCTATATGCTCAGGCCCATTCCCCACTTTTCCTATTTTTTTTTTTTATTATATTTTCTTCTATTTTATTTTTATTTTTGTATTT
The DNA here is from genome assembly GCA_032716605.1 of Paralithodes platypus. Lineage (NCBI taxonomy): Eukaryota > Metazoa > Arthropoda > Malacostraca > Decapoda > Lithodidae > Paralithodes > Paralithodes platypus. The sequence continues at coordinate 17,303,526 of CM064563.1, read as the reverse complement.
TTTGGTATTTTCTTGGGGGTGGCCGACTCAAGACAGAGGAAGAACAGGAACACACAAAAACAAGACAACACAGCGAACAAACACAGACAAAACACAAAATTCACACACATCTAGGTCACCCAGGAGGATACCCAGAGACCAGGGTCACCAAGGTCGCTCCAGCACTCCCCCGACCACCCGGAGAGGCTCCGATCTCGGCAGGCAGACATGTAGCGGAGCCAAAGCCACAAGCCTGCCCACCACACTTCCAGGCGCACCCTTCATATTAATCGTCTCCCCGGGCAAGGCGGCGCCTGATGGACTATTATCTAGTCCAACTTGCGCCCGACCCCTTCCCCCAAATGACCACGTGTTCACTCAACTATTCACAAGAATTCTCCATTCATTCCTGTTTATTACCACTTCCTTTGCCTGATCTATAGCCTATTCCTCTATCATCCAAAGCTTGTCTTACACAGTCTCTCCATCTCAATGGGGGTCTTCCTGCCCTTCTATCTCCCCTTGTATCTGACTCATATATTCTCTTTGTAAGCCTTTCATCTCTCATTCGTTAAACATGACCATACCAGCTCAGCATCCCTCTGTCCACTCAGGCCGACAAATGTTCCCGCTGCCCCACTCTCCTGCGTATCTCTTCATTCCTCAATCCGTCTCTACGAGTAACTCCACTAATACTACTCAAGCAGCTCATCTCCATCACATCCAGCTTTCTTCTCTCCTTTTTCTTCAGAGCCCATGTCTCAGCCCCATACATCACTGTTGGCACAACAATTCCTTGATACATTGCACTTATTTACTTTCATTCCGAGATTTCTCGTCTTCCACATACTTTCCATTGCTCCGAAAACTTTCCTTCCTTCACACACTCTCTGTTTTACCTCCATTTCCACACCTCAACTACTGCTTATCGTTCCTCCTAGATATTTAAAACACTCTACTTGTTCCAATATTTCCCCATCCAGCCTCACATCTAGACTCACCCTATGATCACCCCTATTACACACCATTACTTTACTTTTATTGACATTCACTTTCAGTTTCCTCCTCCCACAAACCACTCCAAACTCTTTGACTACCCGCTGCAATTTCTCCTCAGAATCCGCCACCAACGCTGTGTCATCAGCGAACAGCAACTGATTAAACTCCCAATCTCTACCATTCTTTCCTACTAAACCCAATCCTCTTCCCATAGTTCTCATTTTCACCTCCCTCACCACACCATCCATAAACATATTAAACAGCCATGGTGACAATACACAACCCTGTCGCAAACCTACCTTTACCTCAAACCATTCACTCAACTCACCATTGCCTAATCTAACACATGCTCTGCTACCTTCATCATAAAAACTCTTAACTGCTTCCAACAAATTTCCTTCAATTTCATAAATCCTTGACACCTTCCACATTGCTTCACGATCCACACAATCATACGCTTTTTCCAAATCCATAAAAGCTCAAAATATCTCCTTATGCTTCTCTAAATATTTCTCGCATAACTGTCTTACTACAAACATCTGATCCACGCACCCTCTTCCCCTCCTAAAACCGCACTGTTCTTCTCCTATTGCAACTTCCGTACATTTTATTATCCTCTCTATCAACACCCTGCAATACAGCTTTCCAACCACTGATAATAAACTAATACCTCTATAACTTGAACACTCCTGCCGATCTCCATTCCCCTTGTACAAAGGCACAATACATGCACTCTTTCAGTCTATTGGTACCCTTGACATCACAAAGCACACATTGAAAAGTCTCACCAACCAATCTATTATCACATCTCCACCCTTCTTTATACACTCCACAGCAATACCATCCAAACCTTCTGCTTTTCCTGCTTTCATTTGTTTCACTGCTTCTTTCACCTCATTTCCCTCAATCCTTTCATTCATTCCCTGCCACCTGGGTGGCCTGGGTAACCTATCTCCATCAACCACTGCTTCAATCACTGCTTCTCTTCCATCTTTTTTTTTTTTTTTTTTTTTTTTTTAAGAGACAATGAACGGAGGAAGGAAAAACACAGATAAAACAAAAAGGTCCATGTGCCTAAAGGCATCCTCCATTCATAAAATGTTTGTAACAACTGGATTTAAACATTTGTTGATTGTAAGTTTGTGGAAAGCAATTCGAGGGAAGTGAATTCCAAAGAGTAGTAGCTCTGGGGATAAATGAATTCTGATAAGCAGAAGTTCTGCATTGTGGAGGAGAAAGTGTAAATTCATGGGCGCTCTCAGCTGCCCTAGTTCTACGGGGAAAGATGTGGAGAGGCGGCACAATTGAAGCAAGTTCCTCGGAACAATTGCTGTGAAAATATCTGTAGAATAATGCAAGGGATGCAACGTTTCTTCGTATGGCTAATGTAGGAAGGTCCTGTGTGATTGCAGGGTTATTGATTAATCTAATAGCTTTATTTTGAATTTTGTCCAACTGCCTCAATGCAACCACTCCACTTCCACCCCACAGAGGTGAACAGTAATCCATCTGAGAGCGCACATGACTTTTATATATTACGGCCAACTGCTCGTCATTAAGCAAAGATTCAAAATACTCAGCATATCTTTTCCTCACTTCAACTGGTTCCACTTGTAATTCTCCATTTGCATCTTTCACTGACTCTTCCCTCTGTTGTCCTCCTTTTCTTACTCTATGTACCTCCTTCCAGAACATCTTCTTTCGTTCTTCAAAATTCTCACTCAACCTTTGACCCCACCTTTCGTTTGCATCTTTTTTCGCTTCTCTAATTTTTCGTTTTGCCTCTCTCCTTTTCTCCTTGTACCTCTCCCATACCTCAACACTACCATCCTGCAAAACCCTCTCAAAACACTGTCTCTTCTGCTCAACTGCCTTTCTCACCAAAACATTCCACCACTAGCTTCCCTTCCTGATACCTCTGCCTCCTACTTTCCTTTCGCTGCATACTACCTCTGGGGGATTTCTGAGAGTGGGAACCATAGGGGAGGTGGGTGGGAGATCATGTGTGTGTAACGCAGGAGGAAATAGAAAGCCACTGTAGGGTGGTGCTAATAGGTCATGTCTCAGCTGTCATTACGTATGTCTCGCTCTGTACTGTACTAATTTCTGCCAGATGTTGAATAGGGTGGGTAAGTGTAGGAACATGTATGTATTTCTCACTCGAAAGAAAAATGAAGACACCTTGTTAAGATATTGTTGATACCAATCATTGATCAATACATACTTGGTGCCGAGACATCACTTATTTAGCCGACTGTACACCAGACCGAACCATTCCTGGAGAACTGATGGGGTAGTGAGAGAGGGGGTGTGAGACCATGGGAAAAGAGGACAGCAAATGTTGACCAATTTAGTATGCATTTTCCCTTAATTTCAGTTATCGCTTAGGGAGGTTGCGAGGAGTGAACAAACATACGTGTAACCAGGGTAAATAATATGAAAAAGGCTGATGTGTTATCTTATTTTGTTCTTATATATCTATGTATTTATTAATATATTTGTAATTTACTTATTGTTAAAACAGCGTATTCAGCTTAGGCATGCAGCAGTCAAAGGTTTAATAAAGTAATTTGAACTAATTTGAGTCCTAGACGTCCTTCATAAACTAAGCAATGACCCTCATTATTACCTACCTGCACAATACAATCAAAATAACACAGTTGTCTCTAAGGTATTCATGGTAATAATGTGTCTCGTGAGTTAGTCAACTATATATACCCTGTTCCAAATACGTAGTCCAGACGTCGTGAACCTTAACCTCTGCAACTCAAGAAGGGCTAGAGCAAATGGTATGTACATTTCCAGACCTATTCCCTGGCTGAACCTTCCCAAATGGTAGACAAATTAGCTCGATTATTATAGTCGTTTGTGAGTAATAGAGGTTAATGTTCAACAGTTCTGGCCTACTTACTTGAAATAGGGTATAGTGTGTTAACAGTGAGTGTGGAGAAGACAGCCAAGTGTCTTGTGGTAAGGCTATAGTTTCAGGAGACCTTGAGGGTTCTTCAGTGATATAATGGGAAGGTTTAGGTCACTCACTTACCTCTCAATGACAGTAACCAGAATCTTGAAAAACAACATTATATGAAATTTGCATATAATGTAAACAGACCTTTTATCCACACATCAGTGGCCCTCTGGAATAATTTATCTTTAGTGTTGTTATTCTAAAAACATAATTAAGTCTATATATGTTATTGCTGTCTTACTTAAGTATTAATTTTACACCACACAATGATTATCCAGTAAGTTTCTCATTGTATTATATTTCTGACCTTCTTTATCATATTCACAGCCAATTAATCATCACCACTCAAGTCACTACAATCTATATTAACCCCTCTTTGGCGGTGCCCGACTTAAGTCGGTCAAGAGAACCCAGACCTAAAGAGTGGGGCCCGACTTAAGTCGTATGCGATGTTGAGCACATAATTGGCTCTGAGAGAGAGTCCGATCGGTGGGAGGAGCGTAGCTTGGCTCTGACCGTTCGGCACGGCTCCCGTACCGCGACTGGCCCCACCTCCACACACATCCACATCCACTGCCTCCCTAGACAGGGAAATATGTAAGGAAATTTCCGTATTTTAGGGATTTTTCCTTCGTGTTGCACGATCGTTGCAAGGCAACCCGTGGTCGTAGAAGGATGGTTCAAGTGTCATTGGAAAGCTCAATTAAAGCCCTTTCATGGATACATAATTGTATTACGCTCTGGCTCTTCTTTATGCATGAAAAAGAGCATGGAATGAAGCTCGTTTAGGGTAAATCTGCCCGCTTGGCAGGTAGTAGAAGTTAATAACCTAGCCGCTCATTGAGTGTTAACCTAAGCTTACCCTAATGTAGAATAACATTAATCCATCCGAAAACTAAAATAACTTAATCAAGCATAACCACCTTAAAGCAACTCTAATGTAGAAGACACGACCGAAAGCACCAGTTTAATCACAGACATAAATAATATTGGCCCATCAGACGTCTTAATATTGATTCCCTGCTTACCTCACTTCTTCTGCTTGTAATATTCATCCTCTACGATCTATACACGCCACACTGATATTGCAACCTAGCACTATAGGCGGTTTATTTTCAACTGACGGTAAATTGCAAAGTGCCCATCACGATTTCTCAGTTATTGTAAAATATGTGTAGTGCAATGTGGTGCTAATTATATAAACTTGGTCTTAACATGATGCAGAGACATAGTAGTTTCATATTTTTCCATCAAGTATCGATACATTTGTTGCTAAGGGATTCAAATTATCGTCAGCTGAAAAGAAACAGGGTATAGTATCACCACACAACTGTTTGTTGTATTGATCCACCACACATCACAGAAGTCACTCTGATACCGGTAACATAACACTATACCCTGTTCCAAGTAAGTAGACTGAAACTCTTGAACATTAAACTCTATAACTCACAACTACTAGAGTAGTCGAGCTAATATTTCTACCATATGGGAAGGATCAGCCAGGGTATAGGTTTGGAGCTTTACAGCCCATTTGCTTTAGCCCTTTTTGAATTACAGCGGTTAGGGTTCACGATTTCAGGACTACTTATTTGTAACAGACTATAGTATTACCACATAACTGTTTGGTATATTGATCCACCACACACCACAGAAGCCACACTGCCATTACAACATAACACTATACCCTGTTCCAAGTAGGTAGACTGAAAATTGTGAACCCTAACCTTTGCCACTCAAAAAGAGTTAGAGCAAATGGGCTGTAAAGCAATTCCCAAGCTGTCCCTTCCCATATGGTAGATATTATTATGTTCCTTCCAACAACCAACTATACTCCTAAAATCGATTAATGAAATTTACAAACACATGTGGCAGTCCGTGGATTCGAATCCAGGATGCTCACACCGAAAATCAACACCTTATGCATCGCACCACGTAGACAGTTAAAGAATGGTGGACACTGCCTACGATTTATTATGCAACTTCGAATCCTGCATATCAATCTAAGCATGTACACACATCCCAACTGCAACTCACGTAGGCTATGCATATGTGAATGGAAAGAGCAATTAATGGGGCCTTAACCACTAGGGAAGTCCTCTCGATAAATTACCCCTGAACCAATATCAATTATTATGTTCCTTCCAACAACCAACTATACTCCTAAAATCGATTAATGAAATTTACAAACACATGTGGCAGTCCGTGGATTCGAATCCAGGATGCTCACACCGAAAATCAACACCTTATGCATCGCACCACGTAGACAGTTAAAGAATGGTGGACACTGCCTACGATTTATTATGCAACTTCGAATCCTGCATATCAATCTAAGCATGTACACACATCCCAACTGCAACTCACGTAGGCTATGCATATGTGAATGGAAAGAGCAATTAATGGGGCCTTAACCACTAGGGAAGTCCTCTCGATAAATTACCCCTGAACCAATATCAATTATTATGTTCCTTCCAACAACCAACTATACTCCTAAAATCGATTAATGAAATTTACAAACACATGTGGCAGTCCGTGGATTCGAATCCAGGATGCTCACACCGAAAATCAACACCTTATGCATCGCACCACGTAGACAGTTAAAGAATGGTGGACACTGCCTACGATTTATTATGCAACTTCGAATCCTGCATATCAATCTAAGCATGTACACACATCCCAACTGCAACTCACGTAGGCTATGCATATGTGAATGGAAAGAGCAATTAATGGGGCCTTAACCACTAGGGAAGTCCTCTCGATAAATTACCCCTGAACCAATATCAATTATTATGTTCCTTCCAACAACCAACTATACTCCTAAAATCGATTAATGAAATTTACAAACACATGTGGCAGTCCGTGGATTCGAATCCAGGATGCTCACACCGAAAATCAACACCTTATGCATCGCACCACGTAGACAGTTAAAGAATGGTGGACACTGCCTACGATTTATTATGCAACTTCGAATCCTGCATATCAATCTAAGCATGTACACACATCCCAACTGCAACTCACGTAGGCTATGCATATGTGAATGGAAAGAGCAATTAATGGGGCCTTAACCACTAGGGAAGTCCTCTCGATAAATTACCCCTGAACCAATATCAATTATTATGTTCCTTCCAACAACCAACTATACTCCTAAAATCGATTAATGAAATTTACAAACACATGTGGCAGTCCGTGGATTCGAATCCAGGATGCTCACACCGAAAATCAACACCTTATGCACACCTTATATGAGCTCGATTACTGTAGTCGTTTGTGAGTTATAGAGGTTAATGTTCAAGAGTTGTGGACTACTTACCGGTACTTGAAATAGGGAATAGTATTACCACACAATTGTTTTCTATATTGATCCACCACACACTAGAGAAACTACTCTGATATTCTAACATAACACTTTAGTGTGTGTTTTTATATATTATTGTTCCAGCTGACGGTCAATAATCATGTCCTCATCTTGATTACTCAGCGATTATGGAGATTTTACAGCGAAATGTGTTGTTAGTTATGAGAACTTGATATTAATATGAGGCTAATACACAACTGTTTCATATTTGTCCAATTAGTAACTAGGAATCAGTTGCTAAGGGATTCAATTTACCGTCAGCTAAAATAAAACCGAGTATATTACCACACAACTGCTAGGTATGTTGATCCACCACACACCACACACCACACACTACACACCAAACACTACACACCACACACCACACACCACAGAAGCCACTCTGGCATTATTACACGAGGCTCGGACACATACTCTCACTCTGTCACTCTTCTGTCAGTCGATGGGGTCAGAGTGACATTTTTACCAACCGAGAAGCCTAGGACTGTTAAGTATGATATAAAGGCATTGATTGATCAGAAATAGTTGCTGCACTTTAAATGGCTAGGTTATAACCTTTGTCATTGAGTATATAATATATCACCTAGTAACCTTTAACTGGAATTTATGATGAATTGAAAATATCACCCCTCAGACAGTACCTATTCGTGATATATCGGTGACTATGTTGGCTTGTTACAGTATGCCATGCATCTTTGAACATGGTACCCAATATTATTGGATAATCAAATCAAGTCAAGAAACAAATATTCAACTATTATTAAACTCGTAATGGAAGCCCAGATTCGACACACCTACTAACCTCAAAATTGAAAGTTATCAGTGAGTAATGAAAACCTGCTGGCATAAACGTTTTGTCCATACATTTTATATACATTGTTATGGACAGTTTTCTCATTTTGCGTCCAGGAGAATTTGTGATTTCCATTAGTTCAAAATTGAAAACACATGTACCATGGTAGTACTTTCTAACGATAAGGAATCTACTGCAGAGCATTATAGTAATTATCATAAAAAAGATATGCCTACTATGTCGGAAGTATACTGTATAACATTAGTGACATATTGCTAATAACTCAAAATTAATCCATAATGTTGCTACGTCAACATTTTCGAACAGTCTATGGTTGACAATCCATATCTTCACAAATCCGACTTTACCTTCCTCTCTAGTAATATAAAGCAACACAGAAAGCCTCTCCGTGCGATTATACCAACTATATTAAATTGTCTATATCATTAGGCGATGAACTTAGATAAGACCTGTGAAAATCAACAGGTTCATTGATATTCTTTTTATCAATTGATTTCTAGATATTTATTTTAAGCCGAATATATTCAGCTAACATTACCCAGACAACAAAAAAAAAAAAAAAAAAACATATATACAGTACATTTATATATTATATATATACAGTATATATATATATATATATATATATATATATATATATATATATATATATATATATTGTCAGCCAGAGTGGACAGAAGGGTGCTGAGCTGGTATGGTCATGTTGAACGAATGGGAGATGAAAGGCTTACAAAGAGAATATGTGAGTCAGGTACAAGGGGAGATAGAAGGGTAGGAAGACCCCCATTGAGATGGAGAGACTGTGTAAGAAAGGCTTTGGATGATAGAGGAATGACTATAGATCAGGCAGGGGAAGTGGTGGTGGACAGGAGTGAATGGAGAATGCTTGTGAATAGTTGAGTGAACACGTGATCATTTGGAGTAAGGGGTCGGGTGCAAGTTGGACTAGATAATAGTCCATCAGGTGCCTGGCCCGGGGAGACGATTAACATGAAGGGTGTGCCTGGAAGTGTGGTGGGGGGGCTTGTGGCTTTGGCTCCGCTGCATGTCTGCCTGCCGAGATCGGAACCTCTCCGGGTGGTCAGGGGCCGGGGGAGTGCTGGAGCGACCTTGGTAACCCTGGTCTCTGGGTCTTCTCCTGGGTGACCTGGATGTGTGTGAGTTTGTGTTTTTTTTTTCTGTGTTAATTTTTTGTTTTATGTTGTTTTTGTGTTTTCCCTGTTCTTGCTCTGTCTTGAGTCGGCTACCCCCAAAATGGGGATTGGGCCTGAGCATATATATAGATAGATATATATATATATATATATATATATATATATATATATATATATATATATATATATATATATATATATTATATGTATTATAATACATAACCATTCAAAGGGTTCAAACACAATCAATTCCCCCTTATCCTCTGCCGAGTTTATATATTATGAGTAGCTACAACAATTTACCTTATAATATTCGATTGGCAAACAGAACCAGTGTGGGAATGCCAGTCAGTTGTTCAGTGCAAGTATGTTCGATTGTTTGGCTAATATGCTTGGCGAGTTATTTAGTGAATGTCTTATATACATGTATAGTTATCTATATATCTACCTATCTATCTATCTGTTTGCTTAGTTAGTTTATGTTTGAATCAGAATTATATATAATAACTAGCAGGGGTACCCGGCGTTGCCCGGGTTTAAATTCTACTACCATAATCATCATCATCAATCACTACTACCACAATCATCACAATACTACTACTACCATAATTACCGGCCTCGACCTCCCTGTGCCTCATTAAACGGCGACCTCGATTTCGGCCGCTAAATGACCTCCGATTTTGGATCTGACCTCATCTGTAGCCCCATTTTGGGGGGCTGCGAACAACTTTCGTTCCATACACCTTTTCGATCGGAGGCCTCCTTCTGCCCCAAACGGCCATTTTGTTCAATTTGTTTTCAATTTCGGCCTCGAAACGACCTCCGATCGTGGCCTCGCCCCCTCTATGACCTGACCCAGGTCAATTGACACCCACATGCAAAGTTTCAGCTCCCCAGGTCCAAAACTGCGGCCGCATATTAAGAACACACACAGACAACCGAAAATATTTTATCGACTAGCAGGGGTACCCGGCGTTGCCCTTTACCTTACCTTTGGATACCTTTGGATGTGTTCGCCGCTCCTCTAGCGGCACCAAGGAGCATGACGCCCCTCGTTATGGGTGGTGATTTGGTGCAGTAGACTGTTTGAAGCGACAGCTCGCTCCCTTGCGAGGATAGGCTCGTCTGGCACTTTTTGCAGTTCGACATCTAGGGCTCTCTTGAAGTTGTCTAACGAGATGTCCCTCATGCCTCTTACTCGCCGTGGGAGTTTGTTGAAGAGACGTGGGCCTCTGCGTGATAACCAGCCCTCTCGCAGAGAGCCCATAGCACCCCTGTTATTCATCCGGGGGATTTCGCATTCCCAGCCTCTCCTATCACTGAATTTCATAACTATCGGAGTATGTAGGTTTGGTACTAAACCCTCTGATATTTTCCATGTGTATATTATTAGGTAACGTTCTCTTCTACGTTCCAGTGAGTACAGATTCAGTGCTCTTAAACGCTCCCAATAGTGTAGATGTTTATCAAACTTATATGCGAAGTGAAATTTCTTTGTACACTCTCTACGTCATTTATTTCACCTGCTTTGTATGGGGATGTTAATACGCTACAGTATTCAAGCCGCGGTAGCACTAGAGATTTGAAGAGCGTTATCATAGGCAATTCACCGCGTGTTTTAAAAGTACGCAGAATCCAACCCGTTAGACGTTTCGCAGCCGCCACTTTGACCTGGTTATGTACTTTGAAACCCATATTTTTAGACATTAATACCCCAAGGTCTTTCACACTGTCTTTCCGTTCTATTATGTGGTTAGATTCTGTTAAGTAATTTGTAATTTCTTTAACACCATTATTATCTCCGTACCGTATTAATTGGAATTTTTCCTCATTGAATTGCATGTTGTTTTCCCTGGTCCACTGGAACACTACATTCATGTCTTCCTGCAGTCGGCCCGTGTCCTCTTGTGTGTTTACTATCTTGCTTAATTTTGTGTCATCAGCAAAAGACGACACCGTACTGTGTCTGGTGTTGGTATCTATGTCGCATATTAGTATGAGGAACAGAAGGGGCGCTAGCACTGTTCCTTGGGGCACTGAGCTTTTGACATCCGAAGGCTCAGAAGTGACTTGGTTTACTGCTACCGATTGTTTTCGGTTTACGAGGAAATTGTATATCCACCGTCCGATTTTCCCAGTTATACCTTTTGCTTTCAGTTTGTGGGCTATTATACCATGGTCACATTTATCAAATGCCTTAGCAAAATCGGTGTAAATGACATCCACGTTTTTCTTTTCTTCTAGCGCTTTAAGAATTTTGTCATAGTGTTCCAAAAGTTGTGAGAGACATGATCTTCCCGCTCTGAACCCGTGTTGACCGGTGTTGTGTAGTTCATTTGCCCGGGTAATCAGCATAATCACCATCACTACTACCACCACTACTTACTACCATAATCACCATCATCAATCACTACTACCACAATCATCACAATACTACTACTACTACCATAATCACCGGCCTCGACCTCCCTGTGCCTCATTAAACGGCGACCTCGATTTCGGCCGCTAAATGACCTCCGATTTTGGATCTGGCCTCATCCTTACCCCCATTTTGGGGGGCTGCGAACAACTTTCGTTCCATACACCTTTTCGATCGGAGGCCTCCTTCTGCCCCAAACGGCCATTTTTGTTCAATTATTTTCATTTTTGTTTTTCAATTTCGGCCTCGAAACGACCTCCGATCGTGGCCTCGCCCCATCTATGACCTGAACACACACAGACACACAGACAATCGAAAATATTATATAGATGAGTATCGGTGTGTGTGTGTGTGTGTGTGTGTGTGTGTGTAGAATATAGAGCCTTGTGCGCATTTGATTTCGACAGACTCCCCACAAATGGTGATGTAGGTGTTGCTTATTCATGCTCAGACCAAGTCCCTGGCTGGCAGCCATAGATCTCCTGGTGGGTGGTGGTGGTGGTGTAATAGTGGTGATAGTGGTGGTGGTGGTGGTGTAATGGTGGTGACAGTGGTGGTGGTGGTGTAATGGTTGTGATAGTGGTGGTGGTAATGGTGGTGACAGTGGTGGTGGTGGTGGTGGTGTAATGGGGGTGATAGTGGTGGTGGTAATGGTGGTGACAGTAGTGGTGGTGGTGTACTAGTGGGGTTGGTGGTGTAATGGTGGTGTAATGGTAGTAATAGTGGCGGTGGTAATAGTGGCGGTGGTAATGGTGGTAATAGTGGTGGTGGTAATGGTGATAGGGAAGGTGCAAACATCAAACTGAATGTGAGAGGGCCAAAATAGGCAATACTATTTGTATTCATGCTTTTGCTAGCCACCTTGCTATTGTTTGGAAATTGTGCCAAATCACATGTATATATAATATATATATATACTCTATGTTCTATGTGAATGAAGGAGACAAAAACAGGTGGCCTGTAACGATTGTCTCCCCCAAATCCAAAAACATTGACAGAGCCAAAATCAAGTGGCGTTGGGGACAAAATGCCTGGAAACACGAAGTTTAAAGCAGTTTCAGTCATAGCATGAAGGAAAGATTGATTGAAGGGGAGAGTTCCACAGTTCACCTGTTGAGTAGAAAAAAGACTGAGAACATTCGCCAATTCATGGGTTGGAGATTTGGACAGAATAGGAGTGGGACTGTGTTGAAAGGCGGGTGTTTCGCATTCGTGCAATGGAGGGGGTATGCACTGAGAGAGCTCTGAAAGTCACTTATCATTGTTTAGCGATAGAGGAGTGAAAGAAATGCAACATTACGGCGTGTAGAAAGAGACTTTAGGGGACTAGTAAGAGAAAGCGAGTTGAGGAATCTAAATGTTTTCGACTATTTTTTTTGAGAAGTGTGGCATGGGTAGAGCCTCCCCACACATGCGAACAATACTCAATATAGGGGTGCACTGTAACCCAATACAGAGCAAGAAGCTATGCAGGGGCGAAGAACCCACAGAGACGGTTGAGCACACCTAAGATTTTGGGGGCTATTTTAGCAAGAGTGGTAATGTGATCTTCCCAAGAAAGGTTGGATGACAATGATACACCTAGAATATTGAGAAAAAATTCAGTGTTGATTTGTGTATTTTGAAGAATAATTGATAGTCTTGTGGAAATTGCGATGGAGAGATAGAGGGAGAAATTGGGCTTTGGAGGCATTGAAAGCCACAGATTGTGTCTACCCCAATCAGAAATAATTGATAGATCAAAAGATAGGTGAGCTATGGCCCTCTTGCGTGAGTTTTGGAGTGATTGCATGCTGTCTTGATAAGAAAACCTAGTTGAATAGTGTAAGGTAGAGTTGTCAGCATATGAGTGGATAGGACTAGATGTACAGATGAGGATTTTATTAAAGAACATTAGGACAGAACCCTGAATAACACAGGATTTGATAGGTTGGGGAAGTGAGCGATGGCTGTCCACAACTGCAGTTATGGAATGGTTTGAAAGGAAATTAGAGACAAAGGCACAGATAGAGGGATAGAAACCGAAGGAGGGTAGTTTGGACATTAGAGATTTGTGCCAGACTCTATCATAGGCTTTCGATATGTCTAGCACGGTAGAAAAAGTCTCGTCAAAGTCCCAAAAGGAGGATGACCAAGAGTTAGTAAGATAAGTAAGATAAGCATGAAGATCACCAGTAGAGAAAACCGTACTGGCGATCTGAAAGTAGATTATGGAAACAAATTTTGTTTAGAGTTATGAATAGTTTCAAAATCTTTATAGATGCAAGAAATGAGAGCAATTGGACGATAGTTGGAGGGTTGAGAGCGGTCACCCTTCTTTGGGACAGGTTGAAAACGAGCAAACTTCCAGCAAGAAGGAAAGACGTCACACATTCAGTATAATGTAATAGTTACAAGAAGCGAGGATTGTTGAGTCTTTTTGTATTAATATGCATACATTTTTACATTTTTAAGTCACCATATATACAAACTTGACCCTATAAAAAGAAGTTAACTAAGTTTCTCCCACCCACTGATCAGCCTCCTTCCCTGCCGCCCCCCAACTCACATTAGTAAATAATGGTAGGGACGGTGTGCAAGGTCAAGTATAATTAGGGATTGTTGATGTAAGTCCAGGGCAATTAGTTTAGCTCGCATAAAGCCTATTTTGGTTAAGTGGGTAGTGTTTATTTGTTAGTCTATTTATGTATTTACATATTTACTTCATAATAACCTCGCTAGACCTCCATCAAGCTTAAGGTGACGTTGTTTTTTTAATTTATTTTATATAATTACCGGAATTTATATTTGTTTTAATTTGATCCCTAGACCTCTATCAAGCTTAAAAATATAACATCCCAAAGACCTCCTTCGAGATAAATTTGTACATTATTTCGGTAGAAAAATATCCCGGCCGAAAGCCGATTCCTCTTAGAATTACGGGCTCGCTATCGCTCGCCAGGAAACATATTGACACCTAAATGGCATAAAGATCTTTATGTTGACAAAAAAATGGGGTGAAAGGTGTTAAAATTGCCAAACTAATGGAATGAACGTCTTAAAATCTCAAAGGTAATGGAACTAAACATGAAGGACAAAAAGAAACTACCTCTCCGTTAATGGTGGAGGAGGTTAGTGGATGGACTAGCCGCACACCACTGTAGATAATATAGTGCTGAGATATATATTGGCGGCCTCTATGTTGGACGGACCCTATGGAGTGGTCAATCCTACACACACACACACACACACACACACAAAATATGTGTATTCACTAGGTGGTTTGGAAATGTTTTGTTATTCTTAATTTCATAAAACCTATGAAGATATTCTTTCATGCTTCTGCTTAATGTAGATATTGGGAGGGAATAAAATACAATAAACAAATACATATTGTCATTTATGCAGCCAAAACATGGTTGCGTGCTGTGACAACAGCAAGATAATTATACATAATTGACAGAGAGTCAAACCTTTATTGGTTCAAAAAAATTGTGTTCGGGCGTGTTTGTCCTCGTAATTTTTAGAATGGGCTGCTGTCCAGAAAGAATCCGCTACAAATTTCCAGCCCGACGCAGGTGGGCTAGAGCATGGTAAATAGATTAATATTAGTTTATTTACCATGGGCTAGAGAGTGTGGTATCAGAGTGTACCTGTGACCATGTATGTATGTGTATGGTGTGTGTGAACATCCCGTGCCTGACAGTCAATATATCATGCATGACGTTGGTGTTGGTCTGTGTGTTAGTTGGCTACAGGTGTCTATTGACATGGTCCACAACCCACACTTTCCTACACGCAACACTTATAATATTTATATACATACAGTATTTACGTTAACCCTTTCTTTACCGGTGACATCCTTTTCATTATATTATGGCAACTATTAAGCGATTTTACTCAGCTTAGGAAGGATGTCTAGCAGTTAAAAGGCTAGACTATCTCAGCTACTGCAACTCGTTTAGCTACCAAATATCCTTCAAAAGCTACATGAAGTAGTCTTCATGTAGCTATAATGAAATTAAAAAGGCGTCGCCGGTACAGAAGAGGTTAAGCGACTAAATCGGAAATAGTGTTCGTGTATGAGAGAGAG
Source organism: Paralithodes platypus (assembly GCA_032716605.1). Classification (NCBI taxonomy): domain Eukaryota; kingdom Metazoa; phylum Arthropoda; class Malacostraca; order Decapoda; family Lithodidae; genus Paralithodes; species Paralithodes platypus. Next base: position 17,287,769 of record CM064563.1, on the reverse strand, counting down.
AGAGAGCGAAGAGAGAGAGAGAGAGAGTTAGATTTGCCTTCCAGAATATACACATTTACATTTGGCTCAGGAGGTGGAGAGGCTAAAACGTCCGAAAGGTCTTTCCTGGACTGTTTAATATACAGTATGTTGGTCTGGTGGGGGAATAAGAGGGGTTAGGGAAGGGCCAGAGGAGGGCTGGGGACTAGTGGTGAATTGTTAACGAGTCTTTCAACTTCTCAATAATAGGAGTTCGTTCTTAATTTTTTAGTTATGGCTATCATTGGACGAATATATTAAGCTTAGAGAGGGAAATTTAATACCAACGGGATATAAACTATCATAACATACAGTACCTCTTAACTCCCACATATTCTTAATAATCTTCCTAAAATAATCTAATGATATACAAACTAATGTGCAAATAACGTACTTGTATAATGAAAGGATTAAGATGATTATGTTCCTTGGGGGTAGCCACTTTTGGAATGTAGGTATTTATATTTGTTGAGATACTGAACTAAAGTGTTACTATACTGCTTATCAGCAGCTGACTGCCATCTCAAGTTGCTTGACAGGTCGCTAAATTTCATCAGTTTTATTCTACCTCATTTGTCTCTTGATCTGTGTCATCGACGTAAAGTTGGTGCCCTTAGTCTTGTATTTAAAGTTTTTAACAACCCTCAGCATCCCTTACATGGGGTTCTGCCTGGGCCCTATGTCCGGGCTCGTGCAACTAGATTCACAAGCAATCTTAATGATCTTGCCATGAGCCGTGTTAATTTTTCTACTACACAGTTTTCACGGTGTTTTGTGCCGGCCATGGTTGACTTGTGGAATAAGTTGCCAAATGAGCTAGTCAATTCAGCTAATATCTCCATTTTTAAGTCTAGAGTTAATGCTTTTTTGCAGCATTAATTCTAATTTTTAAACTTATTTTATTCTATTATACTTATACTTGATATCCTCCACTGCATAATATGTTATCTGTGTTTAATATGTGTATATGTACAGTATACAGTATATGTTTTTATTTGTTCCTAAGTTGCCGTAGTCTCTCTCCAATGCCTCCGGGGTTTTTGTGTGGATTCATCTTGATGGTGTTTCTGCACCCTGGTTGGAGACTTCGGCATCTCATATAATAATAATATACTCTGTTTTTTTCCAGCTGATACTAAATTGCTATCTCTCCATCCTGCTTACTCGGCTATTACAATGATTTTGTTGTTGTTGTTCCCCAGGCTGCCTGGCCGAACAGCCTCAAGGTCCCGAGCAAGGCCAAGGCCATAGAGCGCCCCCACAAAACCCTCCCTGCTTACCACTAACAAAACCCAGGTGACCGAAGCCACTCTAAGGCAGGGAGCTGAGGAGAGCGCGGAAACGCCCGGGAAACCAAAGCCCTGTGCCCCTCAGGGCAATTATGAAGGGAAAGTAGAGGGGCAAGGGGAAAATGTGACGCTTTGGCTCCCAATCTGCCAACTTTTAGGTTGGCAGTAGGGAGGTCGATCCACGGAAAAGATGCCGTCACTTGAGATCTAGAAGATATATAAGTAAAAGGAACAGTCAGAGTAAGCTATGGGTATGGCAGAGATCACTCAGCTCTCACTCTGATAGACCTGCCCATCATATTGTAGTTAAATTTGTTGTTAATTATGAAAACTTGGCAATAATATGACTTACAAACATAGCAGTTCATATTTTTCCAGTAAGAATCGATAAATCAGATGTTAAAGGATTCAAATCATCATCAGCTGGAAAAAAAAAATAGACTATAGTATGTGAGGAAGACGTACCGGAAAGACGTAATAGGGAGAGTGTACAGTATGTGAGGAAGACGTACAGGGCAGACGTAATAGGGAGTGTACAGTATACACCAATCGAGCAGGGCAATACACAGGGGAGGCCTCATAGGCATGTGATGAAGTTGATGGAACTGTTGTTTCATTTGTCTGGCTTCCCTCACCGTTTCTGTTTGTCTCACCTACACAGAGTAATCCAGCTAGCTCTCACAAACCCATTCTTCTCCTATTCGTTTCACTACACCAAACAAGAACACCATACTTCTATCCTATAATATATATATATATATACCTGGTATATACCCTATATATATATATATACCTGAATATATATATATATATATATATATATATATATATATATATATATATATATATATATATATATATATATATATATATATATATTGTTACGAATCTGGACCGCAGTTGTTTAGAGACGGCATACGAAAATAATGCCTAATGCCAATGCACCTTGTCTCTCTGCCAAACAACACCACGACGCAACAGGTAAGAGCTTTATGAACGCTTCCAGGCTCTTATCAGGGCTTAATTAAGGTGCACACTGCCCTGCTCCTATTCTGAATAATAAGTAGAACAGAAATAATCATGTAGCTCACTAGCTACGAGAACTCGAAACCAACACCGGGATTAGCAATGCTGGGTTGGATAATCAAAACAGTTGAATACATATAGGCTACCAGCAGACATCAACGATAAAAGGAGTGCAGGTGTACTTCGAGCATAACAGGCTAAGCGCGCCCTCGACAATACTATACCGTGCGCAAACCAGCCAACGGTAATCCACTCTCAACCCAAGAGAGTTGCACATAATAATATTGCATACATATAATGAACTAACAATACAAGGCAGTGTCCTAATATGACTACTAACCTCGGGGTGATATTAGTGGAAGCAAGTTGAAAATGGAAAGATAGTAAAATGCTGATCAGAGGAACGGAATAATAAAAAAGGGAGAACTAGATGTCTAGGATTCTCTGTTAATTACGTTACGTTACTCTTATGCAAGCAAGGACAAAATAAACAGGGGCAGACTGGTGTACCACTAGAGAGGGCTACCACCACCTATACTGTCTGACCGCCCACGAGAGAATGTCGAAGCCTGGCCCTGGCATGGCTGGCGGGAGCCAGGCTCAAACTAAAGGGAGTTGCAATATCTCATCACACGATATGATAAGACTTAAGAAACTTCACAAGAATTACTTATACTAAAGTATTCCTGTGTTAACAACTTAACTAAAACAGTGTGGCAGATAAATTAAAGTACATCTTGATATTGCAACACAACTAAACTTGCAATGGTCACATAATTAAATGAAACTGATGGGGCAGGCAAGCTGGCCGCCCCATCCCTCCCTCCCCGAGACGGGAGCAACGTCGACCCCTCCACTTCCTACCTCACCACGCCTAGCATCAAAATTACAGCGTTGCCCTTAAAACATAACTTCATACACGAAACTAGTAACACTCTATTGGCTGATTCTACCCAAATGTTTATCGAGACAAAAATGCTTAAAGGCACGGCAAAACTAGGCATGAGTAATTGGAAGGGTATCGGAGTGAAACTCACAATACCAGGTCATTATAATACTAGACTTGGCACAGCTGCTTTAATAAGTCAGGCGCCACTAACTTAACCGTCTAGTTACTCCTAAAAGACCCTGGTCATTGTGACACCCTCACACGGGGGGGGGGGGGGGGGGGGGAGTTTTGAAGCTTTGAAACAAAACTTTCATCATTAGTTTACAACTGCAAAATATGTACATTGACAGTCTTTTGTACTTTTTTCATTTTATAGATTTGTGTAACATGGGAGTAAATATGACTTACTAACTAAATAGCCTCGTGCTCTCCATCATTCCTCAGAGGACTCACGGGACAAACAGTCTGCCAGGACATTATCAACACCACGGATGTGCCTACCATCGAGAGGATATTCTTGCAACATCAAACTCCAGCGAGTAAGTCTCTGGTTCTTGTCCCTGAGCCTATCAAGAAACTGCAGAGGATGATGGTCAGAGTAGCTTCTGAGCACGGGCCCATATGGTGGCAAATACAAAGCGAAATGGTGTAAACTCAAAATAATAGCTAGCAACTCCCTTTCGATCACAGAATAATTCTTGTGTGCTCGGTTAAACTTTTTCGACAAGTAGGAAATGGGGTGCTCAACATCATCCATGTAGACTGAACAATTGGGGGACATCATACACAACCCTGCCCATTAACCGCTGAAAGGTGGCGGGAGCATACTTCAAGCCGTAAGGCATTACCTGGTACTGATACACTCCTCCCCCCACCACAAAACTAGCGATTTTCTTGGCACGTTCTGGTAGTGGGGCTTGCAAATAGCCTTTAACTAAGTCCACTTTTATGATGCACGTGGCTGCCCCAATCTTGTCTACCGAGTCATCAACTCTCGGTAAATGGTAGGTACTGGTATCTGTCTTGGATAGTAAATTTACTTTGCAAGGTGGTAATTTTATAGGCTTGTTCTCTCCCACATCGAGGTCATGCACCGCCCAAGATGTCAAACCGGGTGCATCCCCGAACACGTGTGGATAAGCCCACAAGGTAGTAAACATCTCCTCAACCCTTTCCGGAGGTAAATGGGTCAATTTCTCCCGCAGGGCCAGGTACCCGTTCTCTGCCCATGTCCCAACCGGCACAGCCTCACCTGGGAAAAACTCCCTCTCCTCCTCCTGCTCCTCCTTCATGCCTTCTACAACCAGGATTCCATCACACCATCCACTATTAACTATTTGTATTTTTGTTTTTTATATAATGACTGTGGCCACTGTTGTCATTTACTTCATAATTCTAACTTTCTTTGCCAACTTAACTCTCACGCTAAGATAAGTTTCTCGGAAACTTATAAACACCTATCGTTCACTCTCTAGCGCCATTTGAGCTACCACGAGACGATACACATACGTTATCGCTCTGTTTTAATCCACAATAATCTCTCTACATGCAATGTATTATACATTCAAAGAGAGAGCAAAACCTATAATTTTATAAAACCAGAAAAAAACAATAAGATCAAAATATCACATTGTAAATTGATATATAAGAAATATTTAATCGATTATGTAGCAGTGGACCACTGGTTCCAATCTTCAGAACATTCCTGTGTTTGGTATGCTTCCAGCCAGGGCCCAACTGTGGTATGTAAATAGCAAATCAGTGGTGGAACTGCCATCCAGGTGAGGGACTGCACTGGCTCTGCTCCTTCAGTGCTAAAGGTCATCATCCACTTAGTAAACATGGCACTGTGTAGTGGGTCAGTGGAGGCATGTCTGGAAGCCTGGAGGCAGTTTCTTCCATGGCCATCCCGTTTGTGGCGCTTCCTCTAGAAGAGGGGCGTCAGATTGATGATGATGATTATTTAATTGTTTTTTCCGAGTTTACACCGTTATATGCTGAGCAATAACTGTTTTTAAACATGAAAGTATAAGCATGTTTCACGCTCATTCCAAATGTGTCATCAAAATTCATTTATCATCAATAGTTGTTTTTATAATAATATAATACACATCGGTCCATGGAAAAGATCATTGTTTGCATGTGTAACCAAAATATTAACTCTACGTCCATTTTCAGCAACAACAATTACGTTTAGTACAATGTGTTATACCTCTTAAGAAAGAGCAAAGGTTGATCTACAATACCACCATAGCAAAACCCACAAACAAAATATATTATGATCGATAAAAGTGATGCCGACTGATTTGTTTATGTTTTTTCCAACTTTCTTTGAATTAGCACCGTCATAAATAAAACATTTCTGCAATGACAATTGGATTTTATATATGAAATGACGAGCATTATTAACGCACATTCCAAAAATGCAATCAGAATTTGTCTACCATCAATAGTTAATTTTATATGAAGACAATAGCACTAGTGTATACAGTTGCGATTCTCGGACTCATAAAACTGTACATCATTCTCGGTTGATTTTGTTCTAAAATGTTTTAGAGCAATATAATATAGTGATACGGTTTGAGGAAGAGAATAAAGCAAACCTGAAATAACTACTCCTTATATTTGTTATAAATAGGCAATCGTTGGACAACATTTTTAGCACGGGCAACTGTTATATAATGAAACGAGTTATACTGTCCACTGACATTAGCTTACACTACATATACAGTATATAATATAAAGGTATTATCAGATATAAAACCCTATCGTATAGTATTTTATAAAATACACTAACGAAATATCTGCCATGTTTAAAGGCATCGGTGAACGCACTCTCCTTCTGTCTGCTACACTTATACTGATGGCTCTTGCTTTGTAAAGCTAACAGGTGGGTGGAGGTTGACTGAGAGTGGTGTTGCCAAGGGTTTCATTCAGCGTGTCATTGCCAAAACTTATTGGAGCATAATTTTTACGCAATTCTCGTATTTAGTTTTCATTCAATTAACCACTTGCGAGTTTCAGGCTATAAGGAAGTTGGAGCTGTAAACATCGATAGTACACAGAAATGCGATAATAATGTAGGTTTCTGATGGCTAAAGAGTATGTTGAATTGGGTTTATGTATTTATAGATGAACTATAACCGTATATTTTAGCTGGTATTTCTGCTAAATATCGATGTCTACAACTCCAACTACCTTATAGAACGAAACTCGCAAGTGGTTAATTGACTTCTATAATATCCAATACTAGAGTCGTGTATCAATGCATTTAGAGACACCTTTTCACTAATACGGGAATCATGTTTCCAAATAAAAGGGTGTTAACCCCTTTAGGATATGATGACGAAGTTCTTTACTCTATTTTAGCTATTATTAGAAGATTTTATGCAGTTTATGAAGGGTCTCAAGGAACCAAATGGATAAATACTACCTTAATTTACTTTCTGACTTCCAACATTCCTTCCTAAATTTGCAAAAATCATCTAATAATAGCTAAAATAAAAGGACAAAACACGTCCTCTCATACTAAAGCGCTAACTTTCCTAACAAGGAGCTGGGGTTGGTCTATTGATGTTCTTGTTGACATGGCTTTAGCCTGGCTAACCCATATGTGGTTTTATGCGTTTATCTATTGGTACAGTAAACTTATATTTCTGACTGGTGCTGTCATGGCATTAACATAGTTTAGTCCTGTTTAGTATTCTTGAAAGCTTGTTCCATATATTCTAGCTAGCACTAGTCAACCATATTCCGCTTAGGAAAGGACTATGGGAGTTAGAGGGTTAATATAGATCACTTTCACCTTATTTATTTCTACAGGTCGTTCCTAAGCTACCAAAATTTGCCTAATGATAAGCCACATATTATGCATAAAAAAGCGTCCTTGTACAGAAAGGGTTAAACAATACAAATACATCATGCTTACAACTATGCTATTTTTTCCAACTGATGGTAAATTGCTATGTTACTATCTTGATTACCAAGCTATTACTTATGTTTTGTAGTGAATTGTGGTATTAATTAAACAAAACTTGGCATTAATATAAAGCAGACACACAGTAGATTCATATTTTCCCATGCTAAGGGATTGAATTTGCCATCAGCTGGAAATGACCAGACTACAGTAAAGTTAGGGTACCTACTAGTAACGAGTAACCTGGTTTTGGGTCCAGGTTTGGCTGAGCGTGTGCAGTACCAGACTCCGGAGTCAGCCACCACCACGTGTGACACTAACAACCGACCCGTCCACATGATGCTCACTCGTAAGTCATCCACACGCTGAGATACAAGGGGAGAGAGAGCATATAGGTAAAACACAGTTTAATATTACCTTAAACACTCAGGAAAGTAACTTAAAAACATCCTACAAGCACGCACACACAGACACACACATGTGTGTACATGTAATGGCCGCCTCACACATTCACGATTTGGACGGCAACTTAGCGCATATTTTGTCAAGTGATGAAGTCTTGTAGAAAAACGCGACGTCTCTCTTTATGTCTGGCAGTCTCGGGCGATGTGTGCGAGGTCTGCATAATTTGAGCGTAGTCCTTAAAATTTCTGGCTGAGATGTGACCTGACTTTTTGTCGTTGAATGTCGATGTGATTACGTTATGAGTTCTTTCAGTACTGGGTGGCGTCTAGGGGGTGTCGATGCATGTCGGTGCAAGTCGTGCGACATCACAACGAGAAAAGACGTTAAGAGGTGTGAAATACAACAGCCAGAAGTCATCCCGTAGCGTAACGTAGCCATACTGATCGAAACATAACCACATAGACAATATCTCGATATCCCACTGACATTTTATCACCCACTGATGACATTTGACAGTGTTGCAAGAAATGTGGACGTACGCACAGTACATAATTATTAACAGAACGTACATGGCGAAACCACCTAGACAAGTGAAGAATACAATGCGCACAAGCACGAGACGTGCCAGACGTGCCAGACGCTACGAAGACGTGGTAACACTGGAACGCGACGTTGGAGCACTCCTTTTTATATTGGACCGTGCTCTTTTCCTGAAACCTGAACGTCATATGCACGTACCTGGTCCGACATATACTGGGTATGTTGTAAGTACGTTGTGATGTCATGGTGTTTCCTGTTGATTTTGCGTGATGATCCGAACTGTCATCGACAAATTCTCTGGCTGGGGTAGCAATGCCTCGTATTAGGTACGTTCTGTTTCCGGTTTAATGTTGTGCTTGTTCGTAGTGGATTAGAGATGGCCTCGAGATGGTCTCTTCTTGTAATTTGTCGTGCTCGATATCTCCGACTTTTTCTCAAAACTCAATACGCGCTAAGTCGCCGTCCAAGTCGTGAATGTGTGAGGCGGCCATAAGTGTGTGTGTGTGTGTTTGTCTGTTCATCTTACTACCAGGACTAACTAATAAGGAGTATCTCGTACGACTTGACTATTATTTTCTTTTATTATATTGTATTAGATTTAATATATGTTTACATTTGTTCATTTGAGTATATATTCATATTTACTATTATTATTATTATTATTATTTGGATCATTATCATAAATATATATATATATATATATATATAATATAGGCCTAAATTTTTTGGTTTCCTATATTCCAATACTCCCTCTCGGGCATAGGCTGAGAGCCAGTACATTCAGCCGTTTTACATTGGACGGTGAAGCCTGTGATGTATCGTTCCAGTCTAGGGGGTGAGACATGTGAAGCACTTCTTAGCTGCAACCAGCCTCTGCCTTCTTGCCTTCGCAGGATGCATGAGGCTTAGTTGTCCACTCACGGCTCGAAGCAGCCCCATCACTGAAGCTGCCTCACTCCAGTGTTTTACTGTCTCATCTCCTAGACTCGGACTCGGACCCTCACTCTCAGAATGCCACCTATTGAGCAGTTAACTCACTATACTCTGTTTTTTTCCAGCTGATGGCAAACTGCTATCTCTTCATATTCATTATTCAGCTATTACGAAGATTTATTATTGAAATATGTTGCTAATTATGAAAACTTGAAAATAATATGACACACAAACATAGCAGTATCATAGTTTGCTAAAGGATTCAATTTTCCATCAGCTAGAAAAAATAGACTATATTAATTGCCTTCCTGTAGCATATTTTAAATATGGGAATATTCATACAGTACTATTTAATCAGGGAACAATGGGGGTATTTATTTGGCGTTTCGGTGGACTTTGTCGTAGTGCACTGATACTAGGTACAGCACAAATTCCATCCCAATAATATCTTCCTATTAATATATCGGGATTCGAACCCGGGTCCATTGGACTACCAGTCCAGTGGCAAGACCACTCCACCACACCTCCATCAGCCTATATATGTATATATATATATATATATATATATATATATATATATATATATACTATATATATATATATATATATATATATATATATATATATATATATATATATATACAGTATATATACCGTATATTTATATATATATATATATATATATATATAGATAGATATTTCTCTCTCTCATTTTTTCATTAGTTATTTATATATTATTTGTTTGCTTTTTTTTGTTTTTTGTTTTTTTTTTGGGGGGGGGGGGGGGGAGTCCAATAGAGGGCAATACGGGAATATTAATTTTCTTCCCAGTGGGAGAAAAGGTTGTCATCCAATATTAACTAATAGGAGAAAGGGTTTATCGATTAGTTGATTTATTTGTTATTGTTTTAGTTTCCTCCCTAAACCTCCATTAACCTTTGCAAATTATCCTCAACAAATGATAAGTCTTTACAGTTTTCGGTAGAAAAATATGCCAGCCGAAAGCCGGTTCCTCCAAAATTACAGGCCCGCTAGTGCTCGCCAGGAAAATATCGACACCAAAATGGCACGAATGGATTTGATACTGATAAATAAATGGGACGAAAGAACTCAAATCCACAAATTAATGGGGCTAAACACGAGGAAGAATTGGGGCCAGAAAAATTAACTACCTCCACCTTAACAGGATCTACCAAATGCAGTTACTGGCCAAGTTTCAGCTAAATTTATTAATTCATTCCAGATATATTTTGCAAGCATATACACGGGCATACAGACAGATAGATACAGTATACACATCGATTACAAAAGTTAATCAGGAGTATTTATGTACAGTTGCCCACCTTAGTTTGTACACACTCCGTGATTTATGTATGGAAGGAAAGCTATAACCTGTTCAAAATAAGTAGGCTGAAACTCTTGAACATTAACCTCTTTAACTCACACATGACTAGAGCAATCGAGCTAATATTAGTACCATTTGGGAAGGGTCAGCCAGGGAATAGGTGTGGACATTTATAGCCCATGTGTTCTACCCTTTTTGAGTTACATAGGTTAGGGTTCACGCTTGGTTGACTACCTAATTGGAACAGGGTATAGTAAGATTGAAGTAGAAGTATATTTCCCCATGCATAGTTTAAGGGGGGTGACCTGTTTTTGTTCTGTCCCTTTCTATCTTTCTCTGGCTTGTATCCATTTGGCCCCATTCAGCCTACTGTTTTAAGACGTTTATCCCCATCCAGGTGTCAATCTTTTACTGGTGAGCGGTAGCGAGCCAGCATATTTTTTATTTTTGTTTGACAGCAGGCTAAATTTGTACATTATTCGATAGAACAATTTCTCCGGCGAAGCCGGTTAAGCCGGATTTCTTCATATAATGATGGCTCGCTATCGCTCGTCAGGAAGAAATTGACACCTAGATGGGGATAAACGTCTTAAAATAGTTGGCTGAATGGGGCCGAATGGACACAAGCTAGAGAAAGAGAGAAAAGGACAGAAATAACCAAAAGCAGGTCACCCCCCTTAATCCTTTCAGTGCCCGTGACGTTCTTTTTACTATATTGTGGCACTAATTAGACGATTTGTTTCAGGTTAGGAAGAACATACACCCATCAACAGGCTGCAGACTATATAATTAATCCATTTAGCTACCATATATTATCCTACCTAAGCTTCATCAATTCGACTGAATGTAGGTGAAATTATATGAAGAAGACGTCGCCGGTACACAAAGGGTAAATAATAAAGTTAATTAACCCCTTCTGTACCGACAACGTTTTTTTAACTTTAATCTGGCTACTATTAGACGATTGTATTCAGTTTTAAAAGCGCCTCCAGCAATCAATATGCTTCGAATGATCTCACTTAACCCTTTTCAGTACCACAGATCCTTCTTAAACTGCCCACAATCGTCTAAATATAGCTAGAATACAAATAATAGACGTCGCCTGTACAGGAGTTAACGGTTTTAGAGCAGTTTGTATTGTAAGTTAATCACATTTGTTTTACCACCCTTCATAAAATCACGGGGTATGTGCAAATTAATGTGGTCCACTGTACACTGACCCAAGGAATGTAGTCACTCTATAACGTGCTATTCCAGGCCTACTATGGGTTTCACGGGCCGTGTAACGTAGTTTTTCGGGAATAACTTATGAGCAAACAGTTGGATCAGTATGATATTTTACCACAGCTTGTTTCACACCTTGCCCTAGTTTTCGTTATGTGCATTACCAAAAGTGGAGAAATAAGCCATTTGTCCCTGTGTCATGAGGTTAAAGTCACACCTGAATGACGAGGAAACGCACAAGGCTACCGTGGCTTACCTGTGAAACCACCAAGCCATTATTGCTCCTCCATCAAACACGGTAGTTATCAGCCACCACCCAACCCTGTTATCGTCCTTACTTTCAAGCTATCTGTCACTATTAAATATAAATATACAAAAATACATATTTTGCGGATTATGACGCGTTTTGCGCTATCATTAGATAAATTCATTTAGAATAGGAAGGGTATATAGAAGTCAGAGGATTAATTACTCGTTATATATATTCCCACAGATCCTTCCTAAGCTGTATAAAATCATATAATAATAGCCAAAATAGCCTTTCGTACTGCGTCATGATCCTCAAGGGGTTAAAGCCCCTTGTATACTGTGTCTCGCAATCTCCCACGGGCGTAGCTAGAGATTTGGAGGCCCTGGTGCCTCAGCTCCTTGAGGGGCTCCCTAAGCCCCCCTAACCTCACCCCCCACCCCCACACACACCAATCCACTTACAAATATGTATTAGGCTATCGTGGTATATATTACTTTTCTATAGGTTCATTTTAAACCCACAATTTCCACAAAGTTCCATCTACTGCATTCTGCAATGTACTACAGCCTACATACAACATTATAGAAATTGGCATCAGTCTATAAATATTAACAAATATCAACACTAAAAAGTTAAATAGGAATCTCTTCCAGAATTATGTTTATTATTTATAGAACTTCTTGTTAGTTACGACGGTTATATCTATTAATTATAGCTAACGTGCTAGCACGGCCATTGCATGGTAAAGAAAACAACAATACCGACCAACCTAGGCCTAATAATATATATATATATATATATATATATACATAATGTTCGATAGGCTACCTCTCGAATTTATTGCTACCGTAACGGTTTTAGGCCTAGGCCTATATTTTCAATACAGTATTTATAATGAAAAATCCTAATCTTTTAAACAAAACATGATCAAATATCGATTACCAAACCTCACATCTACTTCTAGGCATTATGAGGGGCCTCTCAATCCCCCTTGTTTTATTTCATTATATTTCTGAGGTCCATTTTGGGGCCCCCCTCTGTTGGAAGCCCGGGGGCCCTTTTCAAATAGCACTCTCCACCCCCCCACCCCTTAGCTCCGCCACTGCAGTTAATTCCTGACCCGAGAGATTTAGCGCCGACTAGGGACTACTTTTCGCCGCTCTCACGCCAAGTACGAGTACACCAACTTGGTCGGGAATTGGGACATGACTCCGCACATTTTCTATGCAGCCCTTAATACGTCAGTGTAAATGTGGCTTTACGCCGCCATTACACCCACCGCACGTCGCTAACACGGCATGTAATCTTAGTCGTATCAACAACGTAAAGTAAAACGGCGTGTTACTGTCTTAAAAAAGTGTCGGCGAAAATTCTCCTCAATTGCAAACGACTTAAGCTATTCTGGTCGTCGGCGAACGGTCTACTCGCTTAACTCTTCCAATCCCAGCGCCTTAAATATATGTCAGTAGATAAGTAACTCCCCAGTCCCAGCAACGTATATATCCGTCAGTAATGTACTTTCCTTGTAACTGCCTGTACAACCCTGTACCAATTACCACGACCTTTTGAGCACTGCTCCCGTGTTGGCAACACTTCTCAGCTTATATGAGACCCACTGAAGGGTGACAGAGCCAGTGTTGCCTCATCTTTGGAGGTGGATAGGTGGTCTCTCCTGCCATTTTTGCCACATTGCTTGGGACTGCTGGGGACTTTTATTACTGTATCCTACGGTACAGTACGGGTTAATACGTCGGTGTAAACGTGATTTAAAGGGGAAGTAATAGTTTGCTCTGAACCAACTTCTCTTTTATGTTTAGCCCCATTAGTTTTCAAATTTTATAACTTTGACCCATTTCTTTATCAATATTAACCTTTGTCTATCGGGGCCCGACTTAAGTCCGTATCTAAAAACCTGGACTATGTGGCGGGGCCCGACTTTAGTCCGTGTGCAATTTTTGAGCAAGAATGGCTCTGAGAGAGAGACGAGCAACGGGAGGAGCGTAAGTTACCTCATGACTGCTCGGCACGGACCCCGCGCGCCTACTGACATCTACTCCACACACATCTACCCTCCCTACCTCGCCACACAGGGAATTATATAAGGAAATTACCGTATTTTAGGGTTTTTGCACTCGTGTTGCACGATCATTGCAAGAGAACGCATGGTCGTAGAAGGATGGCTCTGGTGTCATTGGAAAGCTCAATTTACGCCCTTTCAGGGATACATAATTATATTACGCTCTGGCTCTTGTTTATGCATGAAAAAGAGCACGGAAACAAGGCCATTTAGGGTTAAAAAAAAAAAACGCTGGGCGCGTAGTGGAAAAAACTGACGGGCCCGCTCGTAAGGCGTTAAGACCTTATCGTGGCATTTAGGTATCGATTATATTCCTGGTGAGCGATAGAGAGCCTGTGATTTAGAAGGAACTTGCCTTCGGCCGAAATATTTTGATATGGAAAAATGTAAGGGCGTTTATTTATTTGTGTATATATTATTATTATTTTGTTTTGTTATGTTTGATAGGTCTAGGAAGCAAACTAAACAAATATACTGTATATACAGGTAAGAATTCAAAATCATATATATAAATTAATATAATAACGTCCCCTTAAAGCCAATCGACTGGAAGGGGATCTATTCCAGGAGCAAGGTTAGTCAAAATCCACTTATTCGTTCTCCAAATATTTTGCTACCACACACACACACACTCACACAGACAAAGTGAAAAGAAATACGTTTCGCTCCACACCTCTGGCAGCGAGTAAAGACGGTGTCACACGAGCGATTTGTTCGTCAATTGTTACGGGCAATTTTAATCTAGCACCTTCAAAATGTAAGTTCCATATGAATTTAACTACCTAACATAATCTACCTTCGATGTAGTGTCCAATTCCAATGCGGAAGACCTTCAAAATAGTGAAAATAAAAACTTGTTCATCGAATAAATTCCCTAGAAGTGTTGTAGAGTGCCATACAGTGCAGAAATTCAAATATTACCTTGATAAATATCTTGCCATGAACCCTCGAGTAATGTGACCGTTTCAGTTTTGTATACATAATACTCAAATTCTGTTTTCTGACCACAGTCTTTCTGGAGCTGAAGCCCTTCAGTTGATGGCTGTGACAATTTTATTTTACAAGCAGCCTAGTAAGGACCATTAGGTCTGTTGTTGCTTGCCTTCCTTTGTAAAATTGCCGGAAAATGTGCTCGTGTTTCACCACCTTAAGGAAACACTTATGTTATACAGGGTACCATTTACTGCTAGGTATTAGGTAAAGCAAGTCTGAACACCTGAGATTGGCTTTCATGGTGTATGTACAATAGACGATAGATAAAGGTGGCATACATTGAATTTAATCCCTTCAACACCATGACGCCTTTTTACCTTCGATTCTGGCTGAAATTAGATGAATTTATGCAGCTTAAGTAGGCCTATGTTATGGAGATGGTTTATTGAGATCGTATTCATCCATCTGAGTCGTAGAGGTAAATTATATACTAAATATAATCGTCTAGTGGTGACCATAATAAGATGAAAATGACGTCATCGTGCTGAAGGGGTTAACAATTCTAACACGCTGATGAAATAGGGTGAAACATTCCCTGTAAACACATGCCCGAATCAGTATTCTCCCTCATTCAATGTTCACTGATATAAGTTTATCATGCAGGACCATACCAGGTAATTGTGTCGGTGGTTGTACAAAATACCCCAACCAGACAGGGATACAAATCGAGCTACGTGTACCCACTCATGTAAATGCACAACCAGTATCGCATTTCCTGGCACGGCTGCCGCAGTTTTCAAATTTTTCCGATCAACTTTTCCATGCCAACGTGGATTTGATATCTTCTCGTTTGAATCTGAATACAGGGCGGAGAGTAGTATTTGTGTGTGTGTGTGTGTGTGTGTGTGTGTGTGTTACTCTCAGTTACTTGTTCGTCAAGGGGAATCCACGCAATGCGAGCTAAGCTCATTATTATCGCGCCTCCTTAACTGGGAATGTATTGCGTGAAATGCATGTTAAGTGTTTTATGTACTGTTGGAATGGCTGTGGATGTGTGTGTAGTCTGTATTTAGCCAATTGGCGACATCGGAAACGAAGGCTTAGGGTGGATCTGTATGGTACTATTCTCACTATAGATGGTACCGTCACGCCCGAAGGCTTAGGTAGCCATCAGCTTAGGTGAACCATATGATACCCATCTCGCCTTGTACCATTTTTGCCAACCCCAGATGGGACGTCACAACGTCGTCCACTTATTCCAGGTACCTATTTACAGCTAGGTGAACTGAGGCTAACACATGAAAGGAGACAAGCCCAATTTGTCTCCGTCCGGCCGGGGATTGAACCCCCGACCCCTCGTGTGTGAGACGAGAGCTCTATCTACTAGGCTACGCGCGTGTGCGCCATTACTGTACAATTAAATTTCCTAAAGCATTCTAAAGAAAATTATAATTTTAATCCTCTGAAACTTAATGTTTATTGAACTATGGTACTATAACGAATGGAAGTAAACCATCTTTCTTAAACTTCTTCAGGTACTACAAATGGAAAGCAACAAATAATTTGTGCATTAACCCTGCAGCTGCAACATTTCTTCCAGAATGTTTTACTGGGCAAATGTGACATTCCTTCCGAAAGACGACACTTTAAAAAAAAAAAAAAAAAAAAAAATCACCAGTGCTGGGGAAATGGATGCAATATGTGATTAGGTGGCATGTCTCCTTACCACCACCTCCTCCACCTCCTCTTGTCCCCTTACATGTGTCTCGCCTTCCTACCTTCCCTCTCCTCCCATCACTTTCTCCCTCAACTTCCCCCTTCCTCCTTTATTCTACTTTTTCCCTCCCCCAGTCCGTATACTTCCTCCCTCCTACCTCAAATACGTTCAGTCACTCTCCTCTACACCTTCCATACCTCCACTCTCCCTCATACATATGCGAGACTGTCGAGACACTGGATCTGTCAGTGTCTCAAGAAACTCCAGAGAGATCACACCTATGTCGCTCTGCCGCTTATGCACTAACGTTATACAGAACCTTCCGTCACAAAAATGCTGTATTTCTCTGGATATTTACACCTATTTTCTGGTTCTTCAAGGTTCACATGTTTATTATACAAGTACAAAATGCACATATGGTGCATAAATATTGTTTATATGGAACATATAACAAATGTTTTTCGGAATTGTAGCTAAAGCTTTCGCACTGGCGAATCTATCAGAAAAAAATTCTATCGCAGCTATCAGGGCAATATATAATTGTCCTTATCAACTTTATTATGTATTTATGCATCGATATTATGCTCTGCTCTCTGAACAACTCTACTCTATATTTCTTCAGTATATAAAACTATACCGTTTATTGTATTAGTTAATTCAGAATAATTTATGCGGTGAAATGGTTAGCTGTTTGGTTCATAACCCAAAGTTCCCTGGTTCTATTCTCGAGCAGAAAAGGGTGAATGGAGAGACTATGTACACCCAATACCGCTGTTGACCTAACTTACACCCAATACCACTGTTGACCTAACTTACACCCAATACCACTGTTGACCTAACTTACACCCAATACCATTGTTGACCTAACTTACACCCAATACCACTGTTGACCTAACTTACACCCAATACCACTGTTGACCTAACTTACACCCAATACCATTGTTGACCTACACCCAATACCATTGTTGACCTAACTTACACCCAATACCACTGTTGACCTAACTTACACCCAATACCACTGTTGACCTAACTTACACCCAATACCATTGTTGACCTAACTTACACCCAATACCACTGTTGACCTAACTTACACCCAATACCACTGTTGACCTAACTTACACCCAATACCACTGTTGACCTAACTTACACCCAATACCATTGTTGACCTAACTTACACCCAATACCACTGTTGACCTAACTTACACCCAATACCACTGTTGACCTAACTTACACCCAATACCATTGTTGACCTAACTTACACCCAATACCACTGTTGACCTAACTTACACCCAATACCACTGTTGACCTAACTTACACCCAATACCATTGTTGACCTAACTTACACCCAATACCACTGTTGACCTAACTTACACCCAATACCACTGTTGACCTAACTTACACCCAATACCATTGTTGACCTAACTTACACCCAATACCACTGTTGACCTAACTTACACCCAATACCACTGTTGACCTAACTTACACCCAATACCATTGTTGACCTAACTTACACCCAATACCACTGTTGACCTAACTTACACCCAATACCACTGTTGACCTAACTTACACCCAATACCACTGTTGACCTAACTTACACCCAATACCACTGTTGACCTAACTTACACCCAATACCACTGTTGACCTAACTTACACCCAATACCACTGTTGACCTAACTTACACCCAATACCACTGTTGACCTAACTTACACCCAATACCAAAGTTGACCTAACTTACACCCAATACCACTGTTGACCTAACTTACACCCAATACCACTGTTGACATTACTTACACCCAATACTACTGTTGACCTAACTTACACCCAATACCACTGTTGACCTAACTTACACCCAATACTACTGTTGACCTAACTTACACCCAATACCACTGTTGACCTAACTTACACCCAATACCACTGTTGACCTAACATACACCCAATACCACTGTTGACCTAACTTACAGCCAATACCACTGTTGACCTAACTTACACCCAATACCACTGTAGACCTAACTTACACCAATACCACTGTTGACCTAACTTACACCCAATACCACTGTTGACCTAACTTACACCCAATACCACTGTTGACCTAACTTACACCCAATACCACTGTTGACCTAACTTACACCCAATACCACTGTTGACCTAACTTACACCCAATACCACTGTTGACCTAACTTACACCCAATACCATTGATGACCTAACTTACACCCAATACCAATGTTGACCTAACTTACACCCAATACCACTGTTGACCTAACTTACACCCAATACCACTGTTGACCAACTTACACCCAATATCACTGTTGACCTAACTTACACCCAATACCACTGTTGACCTAACTTACACCCAATACCACTGTTGACCTAACTTACACCCAATACCACTGTTGACCTAACTTACACCAATACCACTGTTGACCTAACTTACACCCAATACCATTGTCGATCTAACTTACAGCCAATACCACTGTTGACCTAACTTACACCCAATACCACTGTTGACCTTACACCCAATACCACTGTTGACCTAACTTACACCCAATACCACTGTTGACCTAACTTACACCCAATACCACTGTTGACCTAACTTACACCCAATACCATTGTTGACCTAACTTACACCCAATACCAATGTTGACCTAACTTACACCCAATACCACTGTTGACCTAACTTACACCCAATACCACTGCTGACCTAACTTACACCCAATACTTCTGTTGACCTAACTTACACCCAATACCACTGTTGACCTAAATTACACCCAATACCACTGTTGACCTAACTTACACCCAATACCATTGTTGACCTAACTTACACCCAATACCAATGTTGACCTAACTTACACCCAATACCACTGTTGACCTAACTTACACCCAATACCACTCTTGACCTAACTTACTCCCAATACTTCTGTTGACCTAACTTACAGCCAATACCACTGTTGACCTAACTTACACCCAATACCACTGTTGACCTAACTTACACCCAATACCACTGTTGACCTAACTTACACCCAATACCACTGTTGACCTAACTTACACCCAATACCACTGTTGACCTAACTTACACCCAATACCATTGTTGACCTAACTTACACCCAATACCAATGTTGACCTAACTTACACCCAATACCACTGTTGACCTAACTTACACCCAATACCAATGTTGACCTAACTTACACCCAATAACACTGTTGACCTAACTTACACCCAATACCACTGTTGATCTAACTTACACCCAATACCACTGTTGACCTAACTTACACCCAATACCCCTGTTGACCTAACTTACACCCAATACCACTGTTGACCTAACTTACACCCAACACCACTGTTGACCTAACTTACACCCAATACCACTGTTGACCTAACTTACACCCAATACCACTGTTGACCTAACTTACACCCAATACCATTGTTGACCTAACTTACAGCCAATACCACTGTTGACCTAACTTACACCCAATACCACTGTTGACCTTACACTCAATACCACTGTTGACCTAACTTACACCCAATACCACTGTTGACCAAACTTACACCCAATACCATTGTTGACCTAACTTACACCCAATACCAATGTTGACCTAACTTACACCCAATACCACTGTTGACCTAACTTACACCCAATACCACTGCTGACCTAACTTACACCCAATACTTCTGTTGACCTAACTTACACCCAATACCACTGTTGACCTAACTTACACCCAATACCACTGTTGACCTAACTTACACCCAATACCATTGTTGACCTAACTTACACCCAATACCAATGTTGACCTAACTTAAACCCAATACCACTGTTGACCTAACTTACACCCAATACCACTCTTGACCTAACTTACTCCCAATACTTCTGTTGACCTAACTTACAGCCAATACCACTGTTGACCTAACTTACACCCAATACCACTGTTGACCTAACTTACACCCAATACCACTGTTGACCTAATTTACACCCAATACTACTGTTGACCTAACTTACACCCAATACCACTGTTGACCTAACTTACACCCAATACTACTGTTGACCTAACTTACACCCAATACTACTGTTGACCTAACTTACACCCAATACCACTGTTGACTTAACTTACACCCAATACTACTGTTGACCTAACTTACACCCAATACCACTGTTGACCTAACTTACACCCAATACCACTGTTGACCTAACTTACACCCAATACCTCTGTTGACCTAACTTACACCCAATACCACTGTTGACCTAACTTACACCCAATACCACTGTTGACCTAACTTACACCCAATACTACTGTTGACCTAACTTACACCCAATACCACTGTTGACCTAACTTACACCCAATACTACTGTTGACCTAACTTACACCCAATACCACTGTTGACCTAACTTACACCCAATACTACTGTTGACCTAACTTACACCCAATACTACTGTTGACCTAACTTACACCCAATACCACTGTTGACCTAACTTACACCCAATACTACTGTTGACCTAACTTACACCCAATACCACTGTTGACCTAGCTTACACCCAAAACCACTGTTGACCTAACTTACACCCAATACCTCTGTTGACCTAACTTACACCCAATACCACTGTTGACCTAACTTACACCCAATACCACTGTTGACCTAACTTACACCCAATACTACTGTTGACCTAACTTACACCCAATACCACTGTTGACCTAACTTACACCCAATACTACTGTTGACCTAACTTACACCCAATACCACTGTTGACCTAACTTACACCCAATACTACTGTTGACCTAACTTACACCCAATACTACTGTTGACCTAACTTACACCCAATACCACTGTTGACCTAACTTACACCCAATACTACTGTTGACCTAACTTACACCCAATACTACTGTTGACCTAACTTACACCCAATACCACTGTTGACCTAACTTACACCCAATACCACTGTTGATCTAACTTACACCCAATACTACTGTTGACTTAACTTACACCCAATACCACTGTTGACCTAACTTACACCTAATACCACTGTTGACCTAACTTACACCAAATACTACTGTTGATCTAACTTACACCCAATACCACTGTTGACCTAACTTACACCCAATACCACTGTTGACCTAACTTACACCCAATACCACTGTTGATCTAACTTACACCCAATACTACTGTTGACCTAACTTACACCCAATACCACTGTTGACCTAACTTACACCCAATACCACTGTTGATCTAACTTACACCCAATACTATTGTTGACCTAACTTACACCCAATACCACTGTTGACCTAACTTACACCCAATACCACTGTTGATCTAACTTACACCCAATACTATTGTTGACCTAACTTACACCCAATACCACTGTTGACCTAACTTACACCCAATACCACTGTTGACCTAACTTACACCCAATACTACTGTTGACCTAACTTACACCCAATACCACTGTTGACCTAACTTACACCCAATACCACTGTTGATCTAACTTACACCCAATACTACTGTTGACCTAACTTACACCCAATACCACTGTTGACCTAACTTACACCCAATACCACTGTTGACCTAACTTACACCCAATACCACTGTTGACCTAACTTACACCCAATACTACTGTTCACATAACATTAAGGGGGGAGGGTTTTACTTTTGGTCTATTTATTTATCCATTCTTTAATTTCGTCGCTAGACCTCTATTAAGCTTAAACAAAATACCTTAGTTCCCTCCCTTCAAGATAAATGTGTACATTTTTCGGTAGCAAAATGTCCCGGCCTTCCTCCTAAAATTACAGGCTCGCTATCGCACGCCAGGAAAAAAAAATCGACACAAAATTTGTTTTTGTGTGTTTTTGTTTTTTATGTAGATGAGGGAGATAAAAGGCAAAACTGCCTGTGACGACTGCCTCCCCCAGAGTTGAAAGAGTGACGGGGCCAAAATCAAGGAATGTTCGAGCCAAAATGTCTGGACACACGGAGTTTGAAGCAATTTAAGTCATAGATTGAGAGAAAGATGAATGCAGGGTGAGAGTTCCAGTGCTCAGCTGTTGAATAGAAGCAAGATTTGGAGAATCGTTTCACTCTTGAGTTGGAGAGTTGCACAGAATAGGGGTGGGATTGTGTTGCAGACACCTACATAGAGGAGGTGGTATACACTGAGAAAGCTCTAAGGAACACTGATTATTTTAATAGTGATAGAATAGTGAGAGATGCAACATTGCGGCGAAGAGAGAGAGACTACAGATAATCTGTGATTGGACGGTAGTTAATGAGACGAAAGTTTTTTTTTCTACTTTGTCTAGAAGTGCTGTGTGAGAGGATTCTCCCCACACATGTGACCAATACTTAATACAAGGACGCACAGTGCCCCTATACAGAGCAAGAACTTGTGCAAGGGTAAAGAACCCCTTGCGGCGGTTGAGCACACCCAGCTTCTGGGAAGCCGATTTAGCAAGAGTGGTAATATGGTTTTTACAAGAGAGATCAGAAGAAAAGGAGACACCGAGAATACTGAGAGAAGATGAAGGATTAATTTTCTTATTGTTGATGTATATGGGATAGTCCTCTCGGAGTTCTTGAAGGGTAGATAAAGAGATAAATTGGGTTGGAACCATTGAAAGCAACAAGGTTTTCTCTACCCCAATTGGAAATGGTAGTTAGATCAGAAGATAAGTGTTCTATGGCTTCATAACATTTATTTTTGAGTGACTGCTTGCTGGGGTGTTCTTGAAAACTAGTTGAATAGTGTAAGGTAGAGTTGTGAGCAAATGAGTGAATAGGACTGGAGGTAAAGTTGAGAAGATCAATTATAAATATTAGAAAGTGAATTGGAGATAGGACAAAACTTTGAGGAACACTGGAGTTGATAGGATGAGGAAGTGAACGATGGCCATCCACAACTGCAGCTATAGAACGACCAGAAAGGAAATTAGAGATAAAGGCACAGGTGGAGGGATAGAAACCGAAGGGGGTAGATAATAAATTAGAGATTTGTGCCAGACTCTATCGAAGGCCTTCGATATGTCTAGTGCAACATAAAAAGTCTCACCGAAGTCCTATAAGAAGGATGACCAAGAGTTAGTAAGATATGAAATGAGATCACTAGTAGAGCGACCCATAAGGAAGCCATGCTTGCGATCTGAGAGTAGATTATGATAAAAGAAATGCTTGAGAAATTTTGAAGTAAGAATAGTTTAAAACAAATTTAGAGATGCAGGAAATGAGAACAATTGGACGATAGTTGGCGGGTTGAGAGCAGTCACCCTTCTTTGGGACAGGTTGAATGATAGCAAACTTACAGCATAAAGGGAAGACGTTAGAGGAGAGACAGAGACGGAAGAGTTTGCCTAGGCAGGGAGTCAGCACGGAAGCACAGTTTTTGAGTACCACATGAGGAACACCATCTGTACCGTACACCATCTTAGTATTAAGCCCAGAGAGGGTAGAAAGTACATCTTTAGAAGAGATTATGATATTAGGCATAAGTAGGTGAGAGGGGAGTGGAAAGGGAGGAATAGCACCGGAATCATCCAAGGTGGAGTTTCTAGCAAAATTCTGAGTGAAGAGTTCAGCTTTAACCCTTTCGTTACGGGTGACGTTCTGGAACGTCCTGGCAAGTTACAGCAATTTCCAGGCTTTAAAAGCCTGCAAAAACCGTAAAAATCAAGTGTCAGTGGGCGGAAGCATGAGGGGCCCACTTCCGACCCTCGGAGCAGCAAGCGGCTCACTGAGGTACACTGTGTCTCGCGCGGGTCTCTCTCTGTGTCTCACAGCAGTGTAGCCAAGCGAGCGTGTGCTACCAAATAGCGGGTTTCCCGCGTTTCACTGGCACCACTGCGGGTGAACCAGACCACGTACGGGCCCGTTCTGGTCTCATTTTGAAGCTATTTTCGTCTAGTTTTCGGCAGAATACACTTTATTTAATGCAGATGCTTGATTTATCATCAGGAGTGCCTGAATATGCCATAAGTAGCCCAAACATAGCCGCAGCAAAAGGGTTAAGAGGAAGAAGTGATAGTTGTGCCATCAGATTGGAAGAGGGGAGGGAAAGATGAGGAAGATAAATTGTTGAAGAGATTTTTGGCTAGATGCCAGAAAGCTTGGGAAGAGCTAGATTTGGATAGCTCAGTGCATTTATTATTGATAAAAGAGTGTTTGGCGAGTCGAAGAACAAATTTGGCTTGATTCCGGGCAGAAACATAGGAAGAATGAGATTCTTGAGTTTGAAGGCACCGGTACCGTCTGAATGCTTACTCCTTATTGCGGACAGCAGTAAAACAAGTGTCAGTAAACCAAGAGTTGTTTGCATTAGTCTGAGAGAAGGATAATGGAATGTATGCATCCATGCCCGATAAGATTACCTTGGTAATGAGTTGAACACACTCCGAGGGTCCCCGGCCACGGAAGCAAAAATAATTCCATTGGAAGTATAAAAAAAGTACTGCTGAAAGGTCCTAATATTCACAAAGTAATGGGGTGAAAGGTCTTGAAATTGCCAAACTAATGGGGCAAACATCTTAACACCCAGGCCGCGGGTCCCGACATATGTCGAGTGAGAGAAAAGTGGCCTATCCCGCGGGTCCCGACAATAGTCGAAAGGAATGTTGAGCACATAATCGGCTCTGAGAGAGAGTCCACGCGTTGGGAGGACCGCAGGCGGGCTCTGACCGCTCGGCATGGGCCAAGCGAGGCAACTGAGATCCCAACCACACCCCTCCACATCCCTGGCCTCGCGAGGACAAGGATATTCTGAGGAAATTACCATATTTTAGGGTTTTTGCCCTCGTGTTGCAACATCATTGCAAGAGAAGCCGTGTTCGTACAAGGATGAGTCAGGCATCATTGGAAAGCTTTATTATCGCTCTTTCACGGATACATAATTGTATTACGCTCTGGTCTTGTTTATGCATGAAAAAGAGCATGGAATGAAGCTCGTTTAGGGTAAATATGCCCGCCACACAGGTAGTAGAAATTACAAATATCCCCGTCCGTAAGGGGTTAATATCTATATTCTAATAGGGCTAAGTAAGAGGGAGAATGGGGGCCAGACAAATCAAGCATCTCCCTTTAAATACGAAACTTGATTAAGTAGCAATTGTGACGTCATGAGGTAAACTGTGGTAACCTGGATACTTTGCAGTAGTCTCTGTGTACCAGGCTCAGTACCTCATTCACCACGGACTCCAAAGGGAAATATCTCGGATATGAGTGCCCCGGCAACACAAAGGCTGGCGTTTGACCCCGGTGGAAACTTTACCTTATTACGATTCACAAATAATTATGGAGTGTCTCAGAGAATAAATTAACTTACAAAATCGTCTAAAGACAGGAAATAATGCAACAAATGTTAACGTATTGTAAATATATTTGTTCGGTATATTAGGACGCATTCTTTCATATTATCCCAGCTATCATTTGACGATATCATTCAGCTTAGGAGGGGAATTTGAAAGTTAGAAGATTAATTGAGAGATATATTACCCCTTTGATGTCTAAGGGACCTTCCCAAACTGTATACAAATGTCTAATGTAGCCAAAATATACTGCCAACACGTTTTATAATCCTTAAAGGTTTAATACTTCTAACTATGCCTCTCTGTTTCTTTTTCATCCTTCCACTTTCGTCGCAGACAGAATATTTCAGGGGATTTTTCTTATAAACTTCTCCTTTGTTGCGCTTTAATATTTTTCTACACTGTGACGACGTTCTCCATCATCCTAAATTGCCTTTTCACATATTCACCAACAAGAAAGTGCGAGGGTGAGTTTTAGATTGTGTAGTTAGTCTCTCTCTCTCGCTTTGCTCAATGGTGGTCGGAAAGCTTAAGCAGTAACAAAACAAGTGTTGCAAAGCAAGCTCCAGAGTTAAAAGCTAATGATGAAGAGGAAGAAGGAAGGGTAGTAGTTGTAGTAGTAGTAGTAGTAGTAGTAGTAGTAGTAGCAGTATTAGTCATTGTAGCATACGAAAACAAGAAGAACAAGAGCAAGATGAGCGCGAGAAAAAAGAAGACTGAACAAATAAGAACGGAGGGAAAAAGCAAATAGGAGAGAGAGAGAGAGAGAGCGAGAGAGTGAGAGTGAGAGACGTAGAGAGGGAGAGAGAGAGAGAGACAAAATCAATACAATCAAAGTTGGAGGGTGAGAAATGAGGGCAGCGGCTAGGGGGTTCCATTGATATCATAAGCCGCGTTTTCGAGCACCTCCACTATCTCCGATAGACTGGAAAAGGTGTCGTATTAGCCTACACCATTAAGGGGAGATTTCCACTTGAGGGATATTTTACTGGACACCTTTCTCATTCAGGTTTAGCCCCATTGATTTTGAGATTTTAAGACGTTTGCCCCATTAGTTTGGCGATTTTAAGAACTTTCGCCCCATTTCTGTCAATTTTAAGATCTTTCGTGTCATTTAGAGGTCATTTTTTTCCTGGCGAGCGATAGCGAGCCTGTAATTCAAGAGGAACCGGCCTTCGACCGGGAAATTTTTCTACCGAAAAATGTACAAATTTAGCTTGAAAGAGGGTCTAGAGGGTGTAATTTTAAGCTTGATGGAGGTCTAGGGAACAAACTAGAAACCTCCCCTTAACCCCTTCTATACCGGCGACGTCCTTTTAACTTTATTTTGGCTGATATTAAACGATTATATTCAGGTTAAGAAGGACGTCTACCAATTAAAAAGCTATAAACTATCAATTCATCCTTTTGGCTACCATATAACCTTCCTAAGCTACATAAAATCGTCTAAATGTATCTGAAATAAAATACCTAATACGTCACCGGTAAAGAAGGGGTTAAGGGTGTCAAATACCAAGCCAACTCAATCCTGCTTTTACACTGGTTTGAGGAAGTGAAAAGTCAATCCGATTCAGGCTTAAAGTATATATCTGAAGCAAGTCATCCTATTTCAATGGCGAGTGTAAAAAAATATATATATTTATCTAAATGTAGTCTTAAAATAGCCCAAACATTCACCTAAACAAAATCATTCATGATCATTCGAAATTGAGCTTTTGTGTATTTCCCATTTAACAAGTAAGTTTTAATACCTATGAGAGTATGCAAAATATTAATATGTTCTAATATACAACTAGGAACTCAAAAATGTTCACCATACCCGAATATACGAAGTAAATAATAGCGTTTGTTGTCGTTCTTAAAACAAAAAGAAAAACAACAGCATGCGTTCGCTTGTACGATCTTGGGGAAAGGAATGCTTCTTTTATGTAACCCTCTAAGTAGCGTATTATGTGAATGTTGTCGAATCTAATGGAACTGAAATGATCTACATCAACTTCCGAACTAATCTGGTGATCTCTGAACTTTTAAATACCGGTAATTGTTATAGTTTCGAAATCTGGCCTTGTTCATAATAACCGCAATTGTACGCTACGCCAATGTAGGGACTACCGACTACCGCTAGATCCAACGATCACTTCCCTCTAGCCACATCTAGATATGATGAATTCTAGTGATGTTAAAGAGATTTTTACCTTTTTAACCCATTGACTGCGGGAGGCGTTCCGGAATGCCATCGCAATTTACAATAATCTACAGGCTTTTAAAGCCTCTTAAAGCCTGTAAAATCGAGTGCAAGGGAGCGGGAGCACGACAGGCCACACGTCTGTCTCTCAGCCAGGCAGCTGAGGCATTGAAGGCTCCTAATCAGATTCTCGCGAGATATACAGTGCTGCCAAAGGCAAATATAGCGAGAATTTAGCAAGAATTCCTCATTTTTGCAAATGTCTATAGTAGCGCTGTGGGTAAACCCCGCGAGCTACAAAGCTCGTTCTGGCGTTATTTTGAAGCTATTTTCGTCTAGTTTTTGGCTGAATACATTTAATTTCATTAAAACACTTGCCTAATAAATCAGGAGTGCCTGAATGAACCCTAATATGGCGGAAATATGCTCGCAAAGTAAGTGTTAAGGAATTGTGGAGATGTTTCGATTGCTAAAGATTATTCTTGATACTTTAACATATTATTTTAGTGACATATTATACATGTTTATCATGTCTGGGGACTGTCTGGGGACTATTCAATTCAATTATATTCTTTAATATTTGTGCTTTAGTTTATCTTGTATTGTATTAAAAGTTTGCTCTCTTTCTACACAAGACTTCCTACATGGTGTAGTATATTGATTTAGTCATAATGAATTATTATATGTGGGTATTATAAGTTGGCTGATAAATATGAAGCAGTAATGCTGGACGATGAATATACTGTATGTAAACATGTCTCAGATATCACAAGTAATTGTTCGTATTTTCTGCCAAAAATAATAGATAAAATGCAGTTTTAGTTCCCTACCCTTTTATCACCTTAGGGTCGTGGGCTCCCGGTAGGAGGGGGAGTGTGGGGGGGGGGGGGGGAGAAGGGAAGGAACTTTTTACATTCCGAAACCCATTACGCCATCAGACAGTACTGTACACTAGGACCATACGGATGAAAGTGTAGATAGCAGAGAAGGGGTGTTGTAGATAGAGGAAGCTGTTGGAATGGCTTTGGTATGCGAGTTATTAGTCTGTATGCACAGTCGTGTCATGTTCGCACCCAGTCGGGGGACACCTCGTCCCCCGACTGGGTGCGAACATGATATCCACGCTAGGACGTATTACCACACCCACTAAATGTCCGCCTTGGCTGGGATCGGACCCAAGTCAAGCAGATTCACACGTGAGCGTGCTCTCCACGCGACTGTCACGGCTCTTGACGAAGAACTAAGTAGAACAGAGAGTGTGGGAACAAACGAGCGTGGATGCAGAGGGAGTGGTGAGATATGCAGTAGGGTAACGGTTTGAGAGAGTCGTGACGAAAGAGCGTTAATGCAGAGGGAGTGGTGAGATGTGACGGAGGGTAGCTGTGTGAGAGAGTAGTGACGAAAGAGTGTTGATGCAGAGGGAGTGGTGAGATGTGACGGAGGGTAGCTGTGTGAGAGAGTAGTGACGAAAGAGTGTTGATGCAGAGGGAGTGGTGAGATGTGACGGAGGGTAGCTGTGTGAGAGAGTAGTGACGAAAGAGTGTTGATGCCGAGGGAGTGGTGAGATGTGACGGAGGGTAGCTGTGTGAGAGAGTAGTGACGAAAGAGTGTTGATGCAGAGGGAGTGGTGAGATGTGACGGAGGGTAGCTGTGTAAGAGAATAGTAACGAAAGAGCGTTGATGCAGAGGGAGTGGTGAGATGTGAAGTAGGATAGTTGTGTGAGAGAGTAGTGATAATCTGACATACGAGACCCATATTGTTTCTACCTCACAACTTATCCCCTTCACCACCATGACGTAATTTGCACCATATTCTGATTGCCATGAGACACATTTCTTTAGTTTGTAATCTACCTATACGATTTAAATGGGTAAATACTATCTCAATATATCCTCTTAGAGGTCTTTCTTAAATAGCATAAAATCATTATATTTTAGCCAGAATCAAAGGTAAAAAGGTGTCATGGTGCTGAAGGAGTAACCTATAGTGTGTCATTGTTTCTACGCTTACTATTTAGCTTATATAATTCACATTATTCTATTTATAATTTATATGTCACTAGTCATCAATATATATCTATCAAGGATCCTGGGTCCCCAACGACATAGTATTTCTGACTCTCTCTAACTTCTGTAACTCCAAAACGACTACAGTAATCAAGCTAATATATCTACCATTTGGGAAGAGTCGGTCAAGGAATAGATGTGGAAATTGACAGCCAATTTGCTCTAGCTCTTTTTGAGTTACAGAGGATATAGGTCATGATTTATCGCCTACTTACAGTGAATAGACTATAGTATGAAGTAAGGGGCTGCAGAGAGAGTGAAATGGAATACGAGAGTGGCTAAGATGGGATGGGAAAGAAGGAAATAGAGGAACGGAAATGGGAGTGGGACGAAAAAAGGAATAGTATTCCAGTGTTGATGTGTTTCTAATGATGGAGCGAAAGTAGAGGGGGGGGGGGGGTATGGTGGAACAGAGGTATATGGTGGAACAGTGGAGGGATGTATTGCGGATGTATGGTGGAAGAAATAAATGAGAGGCTTGTCCACCATTCTTTAACTGTCTTCGTAGCGCAATGGATAAATGCACTGAAATTCGGTGTGAGCATCCTAGGTTCGAATCCCTGGACTGCCACATGTATTTGTTGATTTCATTAATTGAGTTTAGGAGTAAAGTCGGTTGGTGGAGGTAACATAATAATTCATTCAGGTTCAGGGGTAGTTTATAGAGAGGCCTTCCTTAGGGGTAAGGCCCCATTAATTACCCCTTCCATTAATCTATCCATAGCCTATGATAGCGCAGTTCCCCTAGTATTGACATTCTCGGTGTAACATTAACTACTAACTTGAGCTGGACACATTATGTTAGAAGCATTGCTAAGAATGCCTCTAAAAAACTGGGACTCCTGTACAGAGTTCGAGAATTCTTCACTGACGAGCAGTTGGCCGTAATATATAAAAGTCATGTGCGCTCTCAGATGGATTACTGTTCACCTCTGTGGGGTGGAAGTGGAGTGGTTGCATTGAGGCAGTTGGACAAAATTCAAAATAAAGCTATTAGATTAATCAATAACCCTGCAATCACACAGGACCTTCCTACATTAGCCATACGAAGAAACGTTGCATCCCTTGCATTATTCTACAGATATTTTCACAGCAATTGTTCCGAGGAACTTGCTTCAATTGTGCCGCCTCTCCACATCTTTCCCCGTAGAACTAGGGCAGCTGAGAGCGCCCATGAATTTACACTTTCTCCTCCACAATGCAGAACTTCTGCTTATCAGAATTAATTTATCCCCAGAGCTACTACTCTTTGGAATTCACTTCCCTCGAATTGCTTTCCACAAACTTACAATCAACAAATGTTTAAATCCAGTTGTTACAAACATTTTATGAATGGAGGATGCCTTTAGGCACATGGACCTTTTTGTTTTATCTGTGTTTTTCCTTCCTCCATTCATTGTCTCTTAAAAAAAAAAAAAAAAAAAAAAAAAAGTTGGAAAGTGTGTACATGCTTAGATGGATGTGCAGGATTCGAAACTGCATAATAAATCGTACGCTTCTCCACCATTCTTTAACTGTCTTCGTAGCGCAATGGATAAATGCTCTGAATTTCGGTGTGAGCATCCTAGGTTCGAATCCCTGGACTGCCACATGTATTTGTTGATTTCATTAATTGAGAATGTCGTGGAGAAAGTGATGGTGGAAAAGTATCGGAATAGAAATGCGATGGTGACCCAGTACTGGTGTAGTGCAGTACAATATATATATATATATATATATACTGTACTGTATATATATATATATATATATATATATATATATATATACATTGTGGCAGACGAGGCAACCAGTCTGGAGACAAAGTACCTAGTTGGCGGAATTGAGCCCTCTACACTCACCCCACTATGACCCCCAGGACCCCCTCTGGGCATAGAAAGCTGTTGGATGGTTTCGGCACGTATGGAGGGGTCAAACGAGTGGGGATGAGAACTGTCTGACTGGCGCCGGCAGGACAAGAGTGATATGATTGGAAGCGGCATGACGAGACCGGAACTTTCCATCACGTCATGATAATGGGGCTTGGTGATTCGCTAAAGACCAAATAGAATGTGTATTTAAGGGGTAGACATGGGTGTAGAGATCAGTTGTATTCCTGACTCGGCTGAGATCGTGAGGGTGAGGAGAGGCGATGGAGGAGATAGTTCAGACATGGCAATAACAGATAAGATTTATATTTTTATATTACTAAAGTGGTAATGGTGTTCAGTTTGCCTGACATTATTTAACTTGACTTAACTTTGAATTGTACCTCTAAGATACCGTACTTAACATCCGTGGTGTGGTCTTGCAGTTAAATTATGACAGGTTATAATTACCAGGTGTGTTAAGATGTGCCTTGGTGCCGTCTTGTGGTATTTGAATTTGTTCTATGAATCTAGAAAGGTTAACAATGCGGCCTGACAATGACGAGGTTTATTGATGACTTTATTAATGAATAGTTAAATTAATAGTTTATTCATCAATTTGTTAACCCCTAAGTGTCGGCGTGCAACATAAGTCGAGTATAATAAATCTGGACTATCTGGCGGCGCTCGACATAGGTCGTGTGGCAATTTCAGCACGTAATGTTGCTGAGAGAGAGAGACAAGTGGTGGCAGGAGAGTAGCGAGCGTATGACTGCTCCAGACCACCGCGGCGAACCTACTGACACGAATCCCACCTCCTCCCTCCCTCTCTCACTCGCTATATACGGAATTGTATGGGGAAAGTGCCGAATTACATGCTTTTTGCATTCGCGTTGCGTGGTTGTTGCAAGAAAACTAGCCATCATAAAAAGATCGTTATGGTGTCATTGGAAAGCTCTGTTTATGCCCTTTCAGGGATAGATACTTGTTTTACGCTCTGGGTCTTACTTAGGCATGAAAATGATCACGTAAACAGCCCTATTTTGGATAAAAACACCCCGCTGGGCGGTACATATAAATAAACCGCCTAGCCCGCTAATAAGGTGTTAAGCACCTTATATTTTGATACTTAAATAAATTGCAATGCGTCCTTGTTATAATTCTACTTGACTAGTCTTGTGCCGGGTTCTGATTGATTAGTTCCCTTGATACAGTCCGTAAAACAATCCACTTCTGGGTTGATGGACTTAAATATACTTGACAGGAACTTACCGAGTAGGTTCTATATACAGTAAAAATGGTATTCAAAGGTTCAATATAGTACTCAATAACAACACAAGGAAGAACATATATGAAGGTTTTATTTAATATGCATGAGAGTAAGATAATAATAAGGATCATAAAGGAAGATCCTCAATAGTAACAAACATATATATATTGTCCTTACTTCAGAACAATGTAACTAATACCAGAATAACTCAATGGTGAGAGTCTAGTATTAAATCAGATCATGTGGAAAGCATACATAAGAGCATAATACTCATAAATAAATATTAACCTTCAATGCAATAATGAATGAGAGTCAAATATCTTTTCAAAGAGACTTCAATGCCCTAGATAATGATCCTAGGGTCACAATGAGGAGGATTGAGGTTATAAAGATATTGTCATAGGAAGCAAGGTGAGTCACGCGTAGGGTTCAGCTGACCCTTAAAAACTAACGGCGTGAGGTCAGGTCACTGGGAAGGTCACCAGGTGAACTGAGGTAGTGATAAATACTTTTTCTAATTGATGCAACTATGAACTTAGCTGAAATGCGACGTTAATTTACTTTACAAGAAAGGGCTGAGATTATTGTTTATAATTAATGAGAAGTATCAAAATCGCCCTTTGCGACTTTATATCTTATCACAGAATTATATTACTTGAACATATGCTACGATAACGAACCGAACTTAGGAACTCGTGTTTCTATATTTTTCTTAGGTAAAGCAAAGTAGCAATATGAATTTAATAAGAACGAAAGGGTAGTTTAATAGGTCTATTGGTTGGTATTAATTAGGTCAAGATGTAACCTTCAATATTCGCGATTAAGACAACACACGAAGATCAACTAAATAACTAACTGAGTTCCAATAGACTCAGACTTGAATGAATATTATAGTTTAATCTCAGAAAGTGAGAACTGACTGATTAACAGATCTCAATCGGTAGATCGTACTAAATAATTAGATTGTCGCTAATGACGAAGTTTAGCTCATTGATATTTAACGCAATATCAGATTCGCTTCTGAACGGGTTAACAGGGTGAGGGAAATAAAATGTACAGGCACAATTAGTACATGGGCGCAGGCGACGAAGTCCTACTCATTGATACTTAAAACAGGCAGTACCAGGCTCAGGCCTGAACGGGTTAACAGGGCGAGGTGAATAAAATACACAAGTACAATTAGTATATGGTGGATGAAAGTGACACGAAACACGGAGGAAAGAAATCCTAAACACGGTATTCGAAATATCACAACATCAAGATATACAAGAACACAAAAGCACGTCTATAAGATATATTTCGTATGCAATTACTGAATAGATTTTTAGGAATTACACTGAGCACTCGTTGGAAAATTGGGCGTAGGTTCTAGGTAACAAGCGATTATATAAATGGATTGATCACGGAATATATTGGGACTTCAACTCCCAAATAATAAATCAACATACACGTAGTTAGTAAATCTGCGAGCGTGGGGGCCTGAATATATGTTAATGACACTGATATGTAACGTATGCGTAAGTTATGAATTAAATAAAGTTTTGAACAAGGGTCAAGGAATTAAGGCAAGATTAACACAGAATAACACAGGTTCAGAAGGATGAAACTTATTACGCAAGTACGGGATCTTGGGCACAGATCACAAGTAAATCAGAGCACAACACTGTTCACATATATACATAATCAATACCTCACAACAATAACCAACAGAGAAAGACACAGAAAGACTTAAGTATTTGGGAGGGCAGGGGGACGAGAGTGCTGGTCTGGCCGGCGTAGAGGGTAGTAGCCAATCTTGCACAGCTGGTTACCTCCTCGAGCAGGGGGCCTCGATCTAGGCCTGGTTACATCATTCGAACAGGGGTCCTAGGTCCAGGCCTGTTTACGTAATTCGGGCAGGGTCGGTCCTAGGTCCAGGCCTACGTCCACAGCTCGAGCAGGGGTCCTCGGTTCAGGGCGCCAGGCAACAGACGGGTGACCCTTCAGCGATCCGGAAGGGGGAGGCGACGTCCAGGGGGCACTCTCGAGGGGCAGGGGGACGAGGTAGGGGGGCACCGTAGCAACACTGTCCTTAACTAGCCCGTTCCAGAGAGGTCAAGCCTAGTCAGTAGGTGAGGTGGTGGGGCACCGTAGCAACACTGTCCCTAACTAACCCGTTCCAGAGAGGTCAAGCCTAGTCAGTAGGTGAGGTGGTGGATACTTTCCTCAGGTTTTTCTGAGGTCCAATGTAAATATTTTCTTGCTTCAGGTGTCAATGAACTCGGAGGAAAAGGGGTATTGAGGAAAGAGGAAAAATGGTTGTTGTGAGGTACATATACATTCTAGCCTGGGAACTCAGGTATTATCATATGGGCCTGGTTCCAAGGTAATATTACAATATTTAATGGGGCAGCTGGAAGGTCCAGGGTTGCTGTGAAAAATAGAAAACTCTTAGAGCTTATAATGGAGCAACTGTCTTGCAGGTCTTCTAATTATCCTAGGACATATACATAGAGGATTGTAGTTGTATCTTCGGGAGCATGGATTGGTCAGGCACTGTTCAGGTCCATTTGTTCCTATAGTCCTCAGGTCGTTGGTGTTTATTTGCATAACTTCAGTTCATTCGTGTCTTCCATATCCAGGAGCTGAGTACACGTAGCCCGTGCAGGTATTGGGCTGCGTGGGGGCGTGACCCGAGCAGGTGGCTAATGAGTTTGGGGGACCTCCCATACCTTTGTCTCGTCATAGAAAATGGTGGACGCAGGGGTCGCTTGGGTATTTGTCCAGGGATAGAGCATGGGAGAATTGGGGTGTCTCTGTTATTTTCTTGTCTGGATTATGGGGGTCTTGGAGTTGCAGACTGTAGCTTTCAGACCGGGCATCTCAACTAGGCATTGAAATAATTTAATATTGGGCAAACTAGCGAACAGTGAACGATCGGACAATCATATACCGGTACGTCCTGGATCCTAATTTTTTTTTTTATTTATTTTTCTTTGTTTTGTACATTCATTATCTTTTGTTTATTGGATTTATAAATATATTTATTGTTGTTGAATTGGTGACTTTAACCCTCCTGGCCCGACGAATTAAAGGCAGGAGCCCGGGTGTCATTTTAAAATCTGTAAGCTTGAAAGCCTATTCAGCTTGGTCTGAACGCCGTGCGTCCGACGCATGTAAACAAAGCCGATCGTTACGTCACCGCACCTCCAAAAACAAGAAAGAGAAGACTCGTTTGTTATTGTATGTCTGTATGTCGTTGTTTCAGTAGTGAAAAGATCGTCATATTGCTAACATCGCCTGCAAGTGCTCTCCACTGAAATCGTCATCACAACTGAACCAGTTGACATAGAGAGCTCTACTCAATGCCAGTCTACAGATTGGAAACCGCACTACATTTATAGATGCGTGGGAAATTTCTAGCAGTTAAACTAAACAAAAATACGGTAGCCTAGGCCTAGACGTTTTTCGGCCAGATCGCCCGGGTAGCCCACACTGTCATTTTGAGAGCCTGCCCGGGCCAGGAGGGTTAATATCTTCCCTTCTTCGATAGTAGCCTACTAGTAAAGACTACAAGATAATGATAATGAAGGATAATAAAATAATAAGATGATTACCATAACTAATTATAATAAATAATACATTATTCAAGTAAATAAGATATATCTAAATACTTGAGAAATAATACTTTATAATTAATCTCCATCTCGGTTAATCTTAACCCGTGGACTGCAGGAATCGTTCTGGATAAATCATCATAATAAATAAAAATAACTATTATAATAATTCATCATAATTAAGTATAGATAACCATACTAACCAAAATTAATCAAAATAATCATTAGTAAATTTAATAAGATCTTAAAGTTATTCAGAAACTTCTAATTTATCTAGCTAAGCTTTCTTCATGACTATTACATAATTTTTGAGCTGGCTGATGTATTTGAAGTTAAAGGAAAGCAAGATACAACATACAGCCATAAATCTACCATATACTTGAGAATCATAAAACCTCACTCCTGCTACTCTGGTCAAGCGAGCCAACTGCTTCGTGGCCGCCAGGGTCGCAACAATATATATATATATATATATATATATATATATATATATACCAGTATATATATATATATATATATATATATTATATTATACATTATGTTAGAAGCATTGCTAAGAATGCCTCTAAAAAACTGGGACTCCTGTACAGAGTTCGAGAATTCTTCACTGACGAGCAGTTGGCCGTAATATATAAAAGTCATGTGCGCTCTCAGATGGATTACTGTTCACCTCTGTGGGGTGGAAGTGGAGTGGTTGCATTGAGGCAGTTGGACAAAATTCAAAATAAAGCTATTAGATTAATCAATAACCCTGCAATCACACAGGACCTTCCTACATTAGCCATACGAAGAAACGTTGCATCCCTTGCATTATTCTACAGATATTTTCACAGCAATTGTTCCGAGGAACTTGCTTCAATTGTGCCGCCTCTCCACATCTTTCCCCGTAGAACTAGGGCAGCTGAGAGCGCCCATGAATTTACACTTTCTCCTCCACAATGCAGAACTTCTGCTTATCAGAATTCATTTATCCCCAGAGCTACTACTCTTTGGAATTCACTTCCCTCGAATTGCTTTCCACAAACTTACAATCAACAAATGTTTAAATCCAGTTGTTACAAACATTTTATGAATGGAGGATGCCTTTAGGCACATGGACCTTTTTGTTTTATCTGTGTTTTTCCTTCCTCCGTTCATTGTCTCTTAAAAAAAAAAAAAAAAAAAATATATATACAGGGTGTCCCAGGAGGAAATGGCATAACTTTGGGAAATGATAAAACAAAATATTCTAAGCCTAAAATGTTCTATAAGAAATATTCCAAATCTCAACCAGTAAAGATATATTGCATGTTGAAAATGGCATTTTCTTAAGTATTTCCCCATAAGGGTGGCCTAGCTGTTGTAGTACCTACCACACCTCCATCTAACTGCAGTTATTTGACCATGTTATTGTAAAGATATTATAATTCTGTAAGTTGCAAAATGATTATATATATAATAGCTCACTTTAGACCAGTTAGAAACTATCTGATATGGAAGAGTCCATTACAGTGAGGTGGGGGAGGACACTATATAAAACCTTCAATATCTTGTTAACGGTTGAAATTTAGACTTTTTGTTATAGAACATATTAGGCTTAGAATACCTTGTTTTATCATTTCCCAAAGTTATGCCCTTTCCTCCTGGGACACCCTGTATATATAGAGAGAGAAAGAGAGAGAGAGAGAGAGACCTATATAGTATGAAGGATAAAATCGAGGCTTGATCAGTACTAATGTTGGGGGTAAGTTTCATTATAAACTTTGATCATGCATATTAATGATATTTGTGTTACTGGAAATATTAAGGACAATACTAATTATGGAGGTAGGAATTATTTTGTAGTGTGGAGGTACAGCATTTATATACCACAATAAAACCATGATAGAAATAATATTGTAGCAATCCATAAAAATAAAAAACACCATGCCTTAGAATATACTGAAGATACTCTATATTTACATACGAAAGTCCATGCGTTTACTTATATTTCGGAATAACTCATAATTGTGCAACATGTGTGAAAGTGCTGTGGTTGATTAATGTGGCACGGGATGTGCACGGCAAATGGTATGGGACAGTGTTTTGAATGGTATGGGACAGTGTTTTGAATGGTATGGGACAGTGTTTTGAATGGTATGGGACAGTGTTTTGAATGGTATGGGACAGTGTTTTGAATGGTATGGGACAGTGTTTTGAATGGTTATAAGACATTATTCCAAGACAAACACTATTTTTGTTAGAGGTAATTACTATATTTTTGTAATATTCATATGTAGTGAATTTCTAATTTCACTATAAAGTAAATGTTTCGAAGGAAGACGAACATTACTATTCAGCAACAGCAACCGCCACGACACCACCTCCCTTCGTGGGTACAACAGGAATTAGCGCAATCAGCTGCCCTTCACATGATTCGTCTCGACACCTCCTTCGACACCCTCAGCCGATGCAGTATACTGGACGCAGATATCATAGGCAACATAACCAGTATACACAACAGGCATCCCCACCAATTCAGGTCCCGCTCCCCTAGTGTTTCTCAGAATAGAGCTGCCTGTGCTAGCCACCAAGCCTACCCCGCTAGCCACAGAGCTTAGCAACCACATGATTTTATTATGTCACAGATTAAGGCAAGCTTAGGATGAAAAGAGGAAGCAAACTAAGCAGGTGGTTGGCCATGAACAAACACTGAAAGGCAAGAAAAGAAGCAGTATTCACTTGGTGCCCTAAAGGTCAACAACCCTCTCTCTCCCATCCTCATCTGCAACTACAGCAGCTCCCTCTCCATGCTACCCCGCCACCATCACCACATCCCCCTACGACCCCTGACCACGAGCCTGAAGCTGATTTCCAAATTGTACGAAATACTACTGTGCTGCTGCTGCCGACCCTAGGAGTTGCAAGACTTGCGAAAGCTGATTGTCCTCACATACCCCCAAAAGACCTCCTCGACCATCTGTTTCCCATCAGCCTTCCCAAACCTTACACCAACCTCCGCTCTTCGCCATGGATCATCTAAGGGATGGTGCTGCTCAACAAAAAGGGGTCAAATACATTGTCCTCCAAGAATTCTCAAAAAGGGGCTCAAATACTGACGTTATTCTTAACTTAAAGTTAATAATCCAAAAGGACCTCTGAAGTCCTATTTAATTCAATAAGAGAATGATAGAGAATGTCTGGAAGGTTCCATTAGTTCCCAATATTAACACCTTAAGAGCGGCCTAGGCTGTAATTTCTATGTACCGCCCAGCGGGTTTTTTTTTTTCCATAAATGGGGTTGTTTCCATGCTCTTTTTCATGCATAAACAAGACCCAGAGCATAATACAAGTATGTATCCTGAAAGGGCGTAAATTGAGCTTTCCAATGACACCCGAACCATCCTTCTATGATCACTGGTTGTCTTGCAACGATCGTGCAACCGAAGGGCAAAATCGCTAAAATACGGGTCATTTTCTTACATTATTACGTGTGAAACGAGTGAGAGAGGGTGGAGTACAAAGGAGTACATCTCAGTAGCTCCACGGCCACCGTGGCGAGCGGTCAGGAGGTAATCTACGCTCCTCCCACAGCTCCGCTCTCTCTCAGAGCACATTACGTGCTCAAAATTGCATTCGACAATAGCCGGGCCCCGCCCATAGGCCCCATTTATTTCATTCGACAATAGCCGGGCGCCGCCAGTTAAGGGTTAATGGGTAGGGAACAACATTTTAGCTATGCCAATGGCAATAGTGGAGCAGTTTTGTATTGCGGCATAATTTTACTGTTAATAGCGATAAGCGGGCTAATAATCAGGTCC
Organism: Paralithodes platypus; assembly: GCA_032716605.1. Taxonomy (NCBI): domain Eukaryota; kingdom Metazoa; phylum Arthropoda; class Malacostraca; order Decapoda; family Lithodidae; genus Paralithodes; species Paralithodes platypus. The sequence goes on along the minus strand of CM064563.1, from coordinate 17,247,190 downwards.
AGTGTGGACACATCAAGGTAAGTATAACGTGGTGTCTCCTTGTGCATAATATTATCTTCCTTATTACTTATCTTTAAGCCAAATATCTGGAGTATGTGTGTGGAAGGCAGACTGATGCTTCAATATTAGTATATTGCCTTAAAGTGCTTATTCAATCTATTATAGTGGTTAAACCAGAATGAATGAACCTTTTATCCAAGATAATTCAAAATCATTAATAGCGAATGGGAAATATATACAGTATATACACACAGGACAAAAATCAAATTAAATATAAAATATAGGAACGGTAATATTATATGTAGTGAGTTAATCAGATGAAGAATTGTGTTGTCATATGTACAAAGTGCCCTAATCCAGTTTCATTAAAAAAAAAAAAACACACAAAAAAACATAAATCAATTAATATCTAGTCAGGAATATTTAAGATGCAGCCTGGAAGACCTACAAGTGGACTGGATAGCCTTGAAAATGGCATCGCGAAGACGGGATAGGAGGTGATCATTTGAATCACATGGAAAGAGCTCATTCAGCCAAGCTCAAGGAACCCATGAAACACAGTTGCATCAACAAAATTAGTTAAGGAACTCAAGTCAAGTGAAGACGGAAATTGTATGTTGTGAAAGATTATTCCAGAATATACCGGTATTACAATAAAAATAATTACAAATAAAGTAGGTTTGCAGTTTTCGCAGTACCAAAAAAAAAAAAAAAAAAAAATGCATACGCAACTCTGCGACCTAGAATTCTGCAAGTAGTATTGAATCTCTTAGGTAAAATCGTTATATATATATATATATATATATATATATATATATACAGTATATATACTAAATGTTTTTATACTCACAGCCGGACTTGAACCAAAGACAGTCAGAACAAGTGCCCATACTTTAATCCACTATACCACAGCGTGATAGAGGATACTTGTGTGCAGTGGATTAAAGCATAGACATTCGTCCTAACTGTTGGTGGTTCATGTCCGCCTGGGAGTATACATATATATACTGTACAGTATAATTACATTTATGATCGCATTGAATCTTGACCATTGGAATATTTATCTATAATAAGGTCAGCGTAATATTATTTTGTAGCATTTTGAATATGGTGTAATTCAAATATAGAATATATATAAGACAGAAATAGTGACCATAATCTGTGACCTTCACCATTCACCTAGACCTTTGCATAAAACAAAACAAAAATTGGACAATAGTTGCATTGACCAACCGAATTTGCCAGCAAAATTTGGTGACAATATGTAACCCGTTCAGTACAGTTCTGTTAGTTTCATTTCATACTGGATATTAAGACGATTTTATTTAGTTTGTGAAGGGCCTCAATATAATTAGCAGGGATATATATTAATTAACCCTTTTTACTACCACAGATCCTTCATACGCTCCACAAAATCGCCTAATTATAGCTAGACTACAATAAAAAAGACGTCACCGGTACAGAAAGGGTTAAACAGTCTAGGAAGAGTTTAAAGAAAATGATTAAACTCTTGTTTTGTTATTTGACCTTGACTTTTAAGCTTATGTATTATAATATATATATATATATACAATATATATATATATATATATATATATATATATATGTATATATATATATATATATATACCGGTACAGTATATATATATGATTGAAATATATGATATTTAAGTAAAATGCAACTAACAGTCGTCAGCTTATCGAAAATTTAGTATTTTTTATGATAAAGGTTAACTTATGACCTTGGCCTGTGACCTTGACCTTCATGTAGGATTACATTTTTGTTTGCTTTGATGTAACCCTAGAAAATCAAATAAGTGTGTCAACTTTCATTAACAATTATCAATTAGTTTCAGAGGTATTAGAGGAATAGTTGACCTTGACCTTCATCTTGACCTTCATGATGTCTGAAATATTTACATTTTAAGTTTCCCTTAAAGCACAACTGTCTCAACGAATTTTGTGAAGTTTACATGCATAGTAAAGAAATTAGCTTATTGACCTTATATTTGATGTTGACCTGTAACCTTGACCTATCAAATGGAATTATGATCATACTTGTATGGCCTTGGTCTAGGCATTCCGAATATGCATGATATGCCTAAACAGAATCTTACATTAAATAGGAAATACTAGTAAAAATCATATTTCAAACTTTAACCTTGACCTTTGACCTTGACCTTCGACCTTATAATTTCTTATCCAGGATTTAGTTAACTTAACAGCAATGTTCATATTAACTAGCATTATGAATATGGTGTAATTCGTATAAAAACATATTGATTACAAATAGGGATCATATCCTGTGACCTTGACCTTTGACCTTTGACTTAAAATAAAATACATATATTCGGATGGTCGTCGCATTGACCAACTGAATTTACCTGTATAATTTGGTGACGATACATTAAGCAGTCTAGGAGAAGTTTAGGATAAATGACAAATACTCTTGTTTTGACCCTAACCTCTGACCTTATCTATTACAATATTTATGTGAAATTTGATATATATGATAATTAAGTAATAAGCCATAACACAGCCAGTTTTCCAAAATTTGAGTAATCTTTTTTAATAAAAAATAAAAGTTGACCTTTGACCTTGACCTGTGACCTTGATCTTTATGTAAGAGTACATTTTTGTCTGCATTGACATTGCCCCTGAAAATCAAATAAACATGCCTAATGTTATTAAAACCCATCAGTTAGTTTCATATATATTAATGGAATAGTTGACCTTGACCTTTGACCTTTATCTTGACCTCTATATGTCTCGACATTTATTATTTTCCTTTTCACTTAAAGTACAACTATCTCACCAAATGTTGTAAAGTTTGCATTAAAAGTAAAGCAAATAGCACATTGACCTTTTATTTGACCTTGCCCTGTGACCTTGACCTTTCATATGGAATTGAACAGTTTATTCTTTGACCTTGGCCTAGGTATTCCGAATACACATGGTAAACCTAGTGAGAATCTAACAGTTAGTATAAGAAATACTAGTAAAAAATCCATTTTGAACTTTGACCTTACCCTTTAAAATATTTATCTAAGATTTGGGCAATACGATATTAAGGTTACCAGTAACTTGTATTGTGAAAATTAAGACATTTGAGTAAAAAGTAAAATAAATAATAAAATTTGACCTATGACCTTGACCTTTATGTAAGACTATTTTTTTGCTTTCACTGACATTGCCCTAGAAAATCAAATAAGCATGCCTAATTTCATTAAAATCCATCAGTTAGTTTCATATATATAAATAGAATAGTTGACCTTTGACCTACATCTTGACCTTCATGATGTGTGTCCAAATGTATTATTTTCTTTTTCATTTAAAGTGCAACTATCTCACCAAATGTTGTGACGTTTGCATGAAAAGTAAAGAAAATAGCATATTGACCTTTTATTTGACCTTGCCCTGTGACCTTGACCTTTCACATGGAATTGTATAGTTTCATATATGACCTTGACCTAGGTATTCCGAATATGCATGGTAAGCCTAGTGAGAATCTAATAGTTAGTATAAGAAATACTAGTGAAAAACTTATTTTGACATTTGACCTTGACCTTTGACCTTACCCTTCAGAATATTTACCTACAAATTGGTCAATACAATGGTAAGGTTACCAGAAACTTGTTTTGTGAAAATGAAGACATTTGAGTAAAAACTAAAACATATGAAATATTGACCTTATTTTTAACCATGACCTTTGACCTTAACGCCTTACGAGCGGGCCCGTAAGGAATTTCTACTACCCGCCAAGCGGGTTTTTTTTTTACTATAAATGGCCTTGTTTCCGTGCTCTTTTTCATGCATAAACATGAGCCAGAGCGTAATACAATTATATATCCCTGAAAGGGTGTTAATTGAGCTTTCCAATGACACCTGAACCATCCTTCTACGATCACTGGTTGTCTTGCAACGATCGTGCAACCGAAGGGCAAAATCGATAAAATATGGTAATTTCGTTACATAATTACTTGTGTAGCGAGGGAGGGAGGGTGAATGTGTGTGGAGTACAAAGGAGTACAAAGGAAATCAAGCAACAACAGATCTAGTGACCCTTCTAGGCTGCTTGTCCTCCAAAACACTGAGGATCAAGTGTCCAAACAGTGGTGTAGAGTGGGTAAGGGAACATTGGAAAGGGAACTACTGCCCTTGAACTAATGTCCGTGGCAGGACTAGGAAGTTAGTAGGGGACATATGGGTTAGTAACTGAGGGGAGGATAAAATAAAGTTATTCATTTACAAACGCAGTCAGTCGCGGGTTTGATGCGAGATACTTGTCTATGCGGAGTTTAAATGAATCAACGGTGCTGCAGTCTATAACGTCTCGGGGAAGCCCATTCCACAAGTTGACAACTCGATTGAAGAAGAAATTCTTAGATTCGTGTGAGTTAAAAGATTTACCAATAATTTTGCAACCGTTTCCCCGCGTGTAATTAGATTGGTCGATAGTGAAGTACTTACTACAGTTCATATTGTCGATGCCTTTGATGATTTTGAACACTTGAATTAAGTCGCCTCTTAATCTGCGCTGGGTTAAAGGAAATAGATTTAATTCTCTAAGACGCTCTTCGTATGGTTTGTTCTTTAGGCTAGGTATCATTTTGGTAACTCTACGTTGAACTCGTTCTAGCTTGTTTATGTCTTTTTGGTAATAAGGGCACCAGCATTGAACAGCATTCTGGAGCAGAGGGCGGACTAAGGAATTGTAAAGGGTTAGGATAACGTCTTTGGATTTATGCTCAAATGACCTGCCGATAAAGCCAATTATTTTGTTTGCCTTCTTAACAACTTCTGAACATTGTTGACTCGGTTTTAGGTTACTCGGTATTGTTACTCCCAGATCGGTTTCTCTGTTTACATTCTTAAGCTGAGTGCCATTCATCGAATAGTTTGCTTTCTCATTTAGGTATCCGATATGTAGTACTTTACATTTATCCGCATTGAAACTCATTTGCCAAATTTGGGCCCAATGTGACAATTTATCTAGATTGTGTTGCATATTGTCAACTTGTTTTTTTGAGAGTACGCTATTTGCAATTTTTGTATCGTCAGCAAATTTTGAGATTGTACAGGTGAGACCCTCATCTATGTCATTGATGTAAATTAGAAAGAGAATTGGTTCTAGTACCGATCCCTGGGGTACCCCGCTACTTAGATTGGTCCATTTAGATGCCTTACCGTTTATGACTACTCTTTGCTTTCTGTCGCTGAGCCAATTTTCTATCCCTTTCAACACACCGTCTTGTATTCCATGCGCTTTTAGTTTTAGCAGTAAACGTTTGTGGGGAACTTTGTCAAAGGCCTTTTGAAAATCAAGGTATATAATATCTACAGCTTTACTCTCATCGTAGAGGTTGAGGATATCGTGGAAGAAGTCTAAGAGGTTTGTTAAACAGAAAAGTTTTTTTACGAAAGCCGTGTTGAGTATCTTTAAGTATGTTATTTTCCTCTAAGTGATTTACGAGTCTGTCTCTTATGACCGTTTCTAGCATTTTATATACAACTGAGGTTAAGCTAATTGGACGATAGTTACTGGGTAGGGATTTGCTGCCTTTTTTTAATATCGGTGTTACGTTGGCTATCTTCCACTGATCAGGCATAGTTCCAGACTGCAAGGATTTATTGAATAGTAATGTCAGTGGTTTGGAGAGCTCATCCTTAGCTTCCTTTAGAACTCTAGGCGAGATTGTATCAGGTCCAGGCGTCTTATTACCTTGAGTTTATCTAAACAATTCAATACTTCTCTCTCTGTAACGGTGATATTGCTTAGAACATCTGAATTATCAATCTGAATCGGCGATGGTGTAGGGATATCACTGAGGTCTTCTGATGTAAAAACTGATGCAAAGAAGGTATTGAGGGCATTACTCATTTGTACTTCGTCTTTGGTGTATTCTCCATTTTCATCGACTAACGGTCCAACAGTAACTGAAGTAACTACTTTTTTCTTTCTGATATAACTATAGAATTCTTTCGGGTTTGTTTTACTTTGATTCGCAATAGATAACACTAGGGTCTTTTTACTTTGCTTAATTAACTTTTTGGCTTTGCGTCGTACCTCTACAAATTTCACCCGTTCTTCGTCATTTTGTGAGGATTTTAATCTATCATTAGCAAATTTTTTAGCAAGCAGGCAGTTTGAAATATCTTTATTCCACCATTTGGGATTATTATTATGGCCTGGATGCCGTATTTTCGATGGTATGCAGTCTTGCACTGCTTTTAGGTAAATGGTTTCGAATAACTTCCAAGATGTATTTATGTCGTTATTGTTAATTAAAAAGCTCCAGTCAGTTTCTTTAAACATAGCTCTAAGTTTATGAAAGTTTGCTTTCTTGAAATTAGGGACTTTTTCGATGCTACTATTTGGTTCGTTACTAGTAAACTTTAAAGTGAAAGTTATCGTACGATGGTCGCTGTTACTGAATTCATCACCAACATTCAAATTCTCTATTAATTCTTCTTTTGTTGCAAGTACAATGTCAAGAACGTTATTACCACGGGTCGGTGTTCGAACAAATTGATAAAGCGAACTCTCTTGCAAGTTCGTATACAAGTCATGTCCGGAGTGTGAAGTAAGAGTATCGCCCCACTTGGTCACAGGTAAATTAAAGTCGTCAAAAAATACGGTATCTTGTGAGTTACTTACATCTGCAATTTGTTCATAAATTTCTCGGTCAGTTTGCACTGATTGAGCTGGAGGTCTGTATATTAACCCTTATTTAGCGGCGAGCAACATAAGTCGAGTTAAATAAAGCTGGACTATGTGGCGGCGCTCGACATAACTCGAGTGGCAATTTCAGCACGTAATGTGGCTGAGAGAGAGAGACAAGTGGTGGCAGGAGACTAGCGAGCGTATGACTGCTCCAGACCACCGCGGCGAACCTACTGACACAAATCTCAGCTCCCTCCTCCCTCTCTCACTCGCTACATACTCAATTATGTACTGAAAGTACCGAATTACCTGCTTTTTGCACTCGCGTTGCACGGTTATTGCAAGAAAACTATCCATCATACAAGGATCGTTATGGTGTCATTCGAAAGCTCTGTTTATGCCCTTTCAGGGATAGGTACTTGTTTTACGTTCTGGGTCTTATTTAGGCATGAAAATGATCACGTAAACAGCCCTATTTTGGCTAAAAACACCCCGCTGTGCGGTACACATAAATAAACCGCATAGGCCGCTCGTAAGGTGTTAATGCAAGTATTATTTTTGTACCTTTATTATGCTTTATTAGCACAAAAGATGTGTCGACGTTCACAATTTGAGGTTTTGACAAGAGGGTCGGGTTAAGACTTTCTTTGATATAAAATAAAACGCCACCTCCATTTTTATTTATTCGGCTTTTCTCAAACATTACATAACCGGGAAGTGAATATTCTGCTAAAAAGTCTCTATCTTCTGTATTGAGCCAAGATTCTGTTATACCAATCACATCATAATTTTCAGTAAACACTAGTTCCTCTAAATCTGAAAATTTATTGCGTATGCTACGAGCGTTTGCATAGAATACCTTTAAAGTTGCGGTTTTAGAATTCACAGAACGTTCTTGAATCAAATTTTTGGTTCTGGTCGGATCTACATTTTCATTCATGGCTGTCATCGGTCCTCGGTCGTTATCCCTGGCGATTTTGAATTTGGGTCGTGTTGGTGGAGCTTTATCCAAATTCGCGGTTCTTGACAGATTAGCATTTAATTCCTTTGCAGGTTGCCGCCCTCGCTGTCTTTGGTCCTCCTTCCTGGTTGTCCTGTGCTGATTCGATTTCTTCTCCGAAAATCCTTCACCGCATCGTTGAGAAGACGCCCAAAACGTGCTGCTCCCACTTGGTTCAGATGAACTCCATTGTCCGAAAACAAATAGTCATCGTAGTAGAAATTGTCCCAGGTGTCGACGAATCCCACATTTTCCTTCCTGCAGAGGTTTGCTAGACAACGATTTGTGCTGGTGGCTATGTTGTCAAATCGGCTCTCTACACCAAGCCGGGGGACGATTCCTGAGACGATGATCCTTGATGACTTCTCCTTAAATGACTTGATCAGCTGCTGGTACTTTAAAAGCAAATCTTCCGACCGGGTTCGCTGTACATCGTTGGATCCAACGTGGATGACGTACATTGTATTAGCAGGGGCCAGCTTAGATACTTCGTCAACTGCAGCAACTACGTCGTCCACACCACCACCAGGGATACAAAAACGCTTCCTGGTCTTAGGTGCTCTGGCGCAAAACTCTGTGAGCTGACCACGTATCATCGAGTCTCCCACGAGCTGGACTTCTTCTATTTCCGCTTCATCATCTGAGTAGATGTCAGTAGGCCCACGGCAGCCGTGGCGAGCGCTCATGAGGCAACCTACGCTCCTCCCGTCGCTCGTCTCTCTCTCAGAGCCAATATTGCGCCAAAATTGCACACAGACATAAGTCGGGCCCCGCCACATAGTCCAGATTTTTCGATACGGACTTAAGTCGGGCCCCAATAGACAAGGGTTAACCTTTAAGTTAAATGGAAAATGCCTTTTTGACTGACCATCGCATTGGCCAAATGAATATAGCTGTGAAATTTTGTGAAAATCCATCGAACGGTCTAGGAGGAGTTTCCGGACAGACAGACGGACGACGACGACGACGACGGACGACGACGACGACAGACAGGCTGGCTGGTGGTGCACAGTATACGGGCGGGATCTGTTTGCGCGATACCACTCTGCTTCGCAGAGTTGATTAAATGTCAATCTTAATGAAACCCAAAAGAGAAGAAGAGAAAAGAAAGAGATGAGTAATAAGGCACATGCCAGCTTGTCTCTGAAAAATTTCTGACATATTATTTTGTTCTTATAGGTGAGTGATGCAACATTGCAGTGAGTGGAAAGATGTAAGGTAGAGAGTTGGTTGTTTGAGAAGAAATCATTTGATTCCAGCTTTTGGAAAACTCCTACATATGTGCCGAATCCTACTACAAATACAAACAAACGATAAATGAGCAGACTCAACTCCTGTACAGAGGTACAGTACGATGCTCCTTCCGTTCCCTTTATTATTGCTAATATTGGACGATTTTGTTAGGGCATGTGGAGCTCGGAGGGTTAAATGGGATCGTTATACCATCATGATACACCCACAGATTCTTCCTAGGTTTAGTACAATCATGTACTGTTTCTTATATTATAGAAGAAAATTCGGGGAGGTGTGGTGGAGTGGTCTTGCCACTGAACTGGTAATCCAAAGGTCCCGGGTTCAAATCCTGATGTGTCAATGGGAAGAAATTATTGGGATTGAATTTGTGCTGTACCTAGCATCAGTGCATTACCACAAAGCCCACCGAAACGCCAAAAAATACCCTCATTGTTCCTTGATTAAAATGCAGTGTATGAATATTCCCATATTCAAAATATGCTACAGGGGAGCAATTCCTAGTGAGTTAATTGCTCAATAGTTGGCGGTCTGAGAATGAGGGTCCGAGTCTAGGAAGTGAGACAGTGAAGCATAAAGGCGAAGCAGCCTCAGAAGTGGGACTGCTTCGAGCCAGAGTGGGCAACCAAGAGCCGCGCATCTGCGATGGCAGATTGGCGAGTGCTGGTTGTAGCTCGTGCTTCACTTGTCTCACTTTCTAGGCTGGAACAAGACCTCACGGGCTTCACCGTGTTGAGCAGTGAATGTGCCGGCTCTCAGCCTATGCCCGAGAGGGAGTAGTTGGAATATAGAAAAAAAAGGTCAGAGACCTGAACAATCAGGTTTCACATCCAAGAAGTCAATGACTGACCTAATTCTGGCACTCCAGGTTCCTGTGGAATGCCAGCTTCAGTTTCAAGAGGGCATGCTTGCATTTTGTTCCAATCTCAAAAGAGGCGCTTGACTCGGTGCATCGGGAGACACTGTGGGAGCTTCTCCGACTCCGTATGATACCTGTAGCGTGTCAGAACTAGGAACAAAGAGTGCTATGAAGTGCAGTGCGCAGGTTTCATCCTTCTTCCCTGTGAACTCAAGTGAGCGACAGAAATCTGTGCAGGCACCCTCACCTTTAAACATTTGTATGGACTGGTTGTTAGACTGAGCAATCAGTTGTAGTCAATGCAGAGCATTGTTCAGTATAACAAATATCACTTATTTTGAATTTGTGGATGATGCAATGATTCATGTGGAGTTGCTAGAGATTCTCACTCTAGTTCTAGAGGAACTACATGAAGAGTTGGAACCCTTCGGTCTAAACTTCCCTTGGATTAAGACTAAAGTTCAAGCTTTTGGTGGCTCTGCTGGGCGAAGCATTGCAGTCTGTACATACATGTAGCAAGAACAAAGAAATCTTTGTTAAATTCAGTAATCTTGGTATAGGTAGCGCCAACGAACTTGACAATAATCTTGACGCCTTAACTTCTCATAACTCAAAATGAATGAAAGCAATTGGGCTGCCATTTCTATCATTTTGGAAGACTCCACCAGGAAATAGGTGTGGATATTTACAGCCAGTTTGCTCAAGGTCCTTTGAGTCACAAAGAGGTCAGGGGTTGAGATTTTTGTCAAGTTCATTGGCGCTACCTATAGTAAGATCCATAACAGTGGTAGGTAATTTTACGATGTTGTTTGTCTGTTCGGCCTAGCATATGGGGTTATGAATTCTCTCAACAAGAGTACATGGCGATAGTGATACTTGTGCTGAAGGACCAATTTGCCGATCTTCAAAATACTGGTACTTCTTGTCTTGTTATATGGTTGTGAGACATGGAAACTCATCGGTGATTTGAAGATAACATCAACTATAATGGCTATAGTGTCTATGCAAGAATATGATTAACCGTTGGTATAACCACATTTCAATCCAGCGCCTATTTTCTAGAAGTGATTCAAAACATATTGGGAATATTTTCCATAAGTGCCATCTTCGTCTATATAGGCACGTGGCCCAACTCCCTGAAGATAACACCCTTCATGCAGTGGTTTTGGTGGGTGACAACCTTGAGTAGAGGAGACGTTGAGGGAAACTATGTAACTCATGGTTAAGGGAAAGCTGAGGATTCATATTGGGAACTACATGGGATGGAATGATTCATGGCCTGGGAACTCACACGGAGAGACCTCTGGTTGAGGAGCCGGAAGGGGAACTCAGCTAAGTGCTGCCAGGGTGCAGACCCCCATTGATAGATTGATATAGTACGAGAAGGGTCTGGAATATTGGATATAAGCTGTCTGGATTAATATAAAGTGGTCGAGAAGACATGATAAAAAAGGAGTTTAAAGTAGCGAATGGTCTAGCATAAAGTGAATGAACAATTTTCTGTAATGAAATAGATGTACTGTAATGGTCGGGAATAAAAAAGATAATAATAGAGGAGTCTCAATTAGAAAAAAAAATCTAATTAGATAATATAGCGACCTAAATATTAAAATGGTTGTATGCTAGTAAAGGAGGAGAGGTATACCAGAATTTATTAGCATTTGTCTGAACTAAATTACTATAATCGGTGGTGCGTGCCCAACCCCGAATGGGGTTGAAATAGGGGAGCTATCCCCCCCCCCCCGCCAAAGGCGCCTTTTTATGGCCTTTCCTAGCTGATGCCGAGAGGATTGGGTTCTAGTCATGTGGTGATAGGCTGGTCTATCAGAGTGAGAACTGAGCGATCTCTGCTATACCCATAGCTTAATCTGACTGTTCCTTTTACTTATATATTTTCTTGATCTCAAGTGACGGCGTCTCTTCCGTGGATTGACCTCCCAATTTGCTAACCTAGAAGTGGGCAGATTGGAAGCCAAAGCGTCACATTTTTCCTTTGGTCCTCAACTTTTTCTTCATAATTGCTGAGGGGCACAGGGCCTTGGGTGGGGCTTTGGTGTCCCGGGCGTTTCCGCACCCTCCTCAGCTCCCCGCCATGGAGTGGCTTCGGTCACCCAGGCTTTATTGTGGTAGGCAGAGAGGGTTCTGTGGGGGCGTTCGGTTATGGCCTTGGCCTTGCTCGGGGCCTTGGGGCTTTCCGGCCAGGCAGCCTGGGGAACAACAACAACTATAGTCGGTAATTTTCAGCTGAGTATAAATTGAATCCCTTAACAACTGATTTATCGATTATTAAAAAAAAAAATATGATTCTACCATGTCTCTGCTTCATATTAATGCCAAATTTTCGTAATTTACACCATATTTCGCTACAAAATCTATGTAATAGCTGAGTAACCAAGATAGTAATATGACAATTTACAATCAGCTGGGAAAAAATATACTATAATAACTTGTTTTGAAAATTACTAAAAATAAAATAATACTCTTGGAGACTGGAGAAAAGAAAGATATTAATCGTTGTGAAATAATTCCAGGCCATGTGTTTCATCTCTCTCTCTCTCTCTCTCTCTCTCTCTCTCTCTCTCTCTCTCCACTAAGCCTCTTGAGATATTTCACATTAAATGACTCTCATTTATCCAAGTAGAGGAAAGGATAATGGAACATGTGTTTCTTATATTCAAGCGAATGGAGAGCCTTTGCAACTGAGTATGTATTCCAATCTTCGTTTGTTTTTAGCAATTAATAACCATATCAAACACAACCATAAATGCATTTCAATATCAAAAGGATAAAATGTTACATTTCTTGTATGAATACTTGTAATAATAAAGTAAGCAACCTTACTGCAAGCATACAATGAGGAGTACCATATGAATTATCATGCGAGTCATGATGTTATTATTATTATTATTATTATTATTATTATTATTATTATTATATGAGATGCCGAAGTCTCCAACCAGGGTGCAGAAACACCATCAAGATGAATCCACACAAAACACCCGAAGGCACTGGAAAGAGACTACGGCAACTTAGGAAAACACAGAAACATATACTGTATACTGTACTGTACATATATTAAACACAGATAACATATTATGCAGTGGAGGATGTCAAGTATAAATATATTACAATAAAATAGAATAAAATAAGTTTAAAAATTAGAATTAATGCTGCAAAAAAGCATTAACTCTAGAGTTAAAAATGGAGATATGAGCTGAATTGACTAGCTCATTTGGCAACTTATTCCACAAGTCAACCATGGCCGGCACAAAACACTGAAAACTGTGTAGTAGAAAAATTAACACGGCTCATGGCAAGATCATTAAGATTGCTTGTGAATCTAGTTACATGAGCCCGGACATAGGGCCCAGGCAGAACCCGATGTAAGGGATGCTGAGGGTTGTTAAAAACTTTATATAAAAGACTAAGGGCACCAACTTTACGTCGATGGCACAGAGCAAGAGACAAATGAGGTAGAATAAAACTGATGGAATTTAGTGACCTGTCAAGCAACTTGAGATGGCAGTCAGCTGCTGACAACCAGACAGGTGAGCAGTACTCGAAATGTGGCAAAATAAAAGCATAAAAATACTTGATAACTGTGGCGTCACAAGTAAATGTTTTATAAACCTTGCGAAGCAGACCATTTTTTTGGGAAATGGAAGAGGAGAAAGAACGAATATGCTTTTCAAAAGTAAGTTTGGGATCAAGAGTAACTCCTAACAAACGCAGAGTATCCACATTCTCAATTTGCTCGCCAGAAACTTGTAGATAAGGATGGGGAGGATCCAAGGTACGAGATCTGCTGATGATAATGGAGTGTGTTTTACTAGCATTAAGTTTCATGCCCCAAAGTTCACACCAAGATGTAATTTTGGCTAAATCCCTATTCAGAGTAGTAGCAATTATGTGTCGATCTACTGGTGATGGAATGGACGCACATACAGTTGTATCATCAGTATAGGAGATTAGTTTATTTTCAAGCTCGGAACACAGGTCAGCAGTAAAAATAATAAAAAGCAAAGGCCCAAGGACGCTGCCTTGTGGAACGCCAGAAACAACAGTAACAGAAGGGGAATGACACCCATCAATGACACACACTGAGATCTTTTCGTCATAAGGGGAAATTTGCATTTATTTGATTATATTTGTTCATTTATTTACTTATATATATATATATATATATATATACATATGTATATATATATATATATATATATATATATATATATATATATATATATAGAGAGAGAGAGAGAGAGAGAGAGAGAGAGAATTATGTCTAGTTTTCTCCCAAGACCTCAATGAAGCTTTAAGAAATACCCCGAAGACCCTCCTTCAAGATAAATATGTACATTTGTCGGTAGAAAAAGCCGGTTGGACATTTTACAGCTCATTTGCTCTAGTCCTTTTTTGAGTTAAAGAGGTTACGATTCACGATTTATTGACTTCATATTTGGAACAGGGTAAAGCTAAAGCCAGCTGTCACTCGAAGCTTCATAAATAAGAAAAGATTAGAGTATATAATTATGTTGAAAACACTTGTATAACTCTATTTAGGTATAGCCAGGGAAAACATAACTTAGCGTAACAATAAATTACGGATTTAACTTGAAAATGTATTATGTATTTTCGGGCTATGCGTATGAAGGAGACAAAAGGTAGGCTGCCTGTAACAATTGTTTCTCCAAAGCCAAAAGAGTGACAGAGAGCCAAATTCAAGGGACGTTGGGGTAAAAATGCCTCGACACACGAAGCTTAAAGCAGTTTAAGTCATAGGATGAAGGAAAGATTGATTGTACTTGTATACATTAATGTTTTGGTGATGAATTGCTTCCAAGAGTAATATAAACATTGCAGCATAGCCGGTTTGTAAAAGTGAGTTATAGAAAGAGGACAGAGTTAACCCATTGAGGATCTAATATGCATAAGGGGAGGTGTGGTGGAGTGGTCTTGCCACTGGCCTGGTAATCCAAAGGTCCCGGGTTCAAATCCCGATGTATCAATGGGAAGATATTATTGGGATGGAATTTGTGCTGTACCTAGTATCAGTGCATTACCACAAGCCCACCGAAACGTCAATAAAATACCCTCATTGTTCCCTGATTAAATAGCACTGTATGAATATTCCCATATTCAAAATGTGCTATAGGGGTGCAATGCCTGATGAGTTATCTGCTCAACAGGTGGCGTTGTGTGTGTAAGTGTGAGAGTCCGAGTGTAGGGGGTGAGACAGTGAAGCACGGGAACGAGGTGGCTTCAGAGATGGGGTTGTTTCGGGCCATGAGTGAGCACCGTGCCTCATGTGAAGGCAAGATGGCAGGTGCTCGTTGTACTCTACGTGCTTCACATGTCTCACTCCCTAGACTGAAACAAGACCTCACGGGCTTCACTGTTCATTGTAAAGCGGTGAATGTTAAGGCTCTCAGCCTATGCTCGAGAGGAAGTAAGTTGGAATATAGAAATTTTTTTTTTTTTTTTTTTTTTTTTTTATTTTGGTTACCCCCAGACGATTCTATTCAGTTTAGGAAGGAATTACAGAAGTCAGAGGTATGATTGACAGAGTTTGCACCCCTTTGACTGCTAGAGGGCTTTCCAAAACTGAATAAAATCACCTAATGATAGCCAGAATAAACTATCAAATGCGTCATAATCCTCAAGGGGTTAACTTTTGATGTATTAGGACGCGCTTTCTTCGCTTAATTCAGGCAATCATTAGACAATTTTATTCTGCTTTCGAAGGCCCTCTAATAATAAAAAGAGTAATAATTATATATCTCGACAAACCCTCTTACTTTCAAAACTTCTTCCTAAGCTAAATAAAATCGTCAAATATAACGAAGAATATTGGAGAGGTTAATATAACTGTCTTGATAGCGTAATGCATAAATGTGTGGTATTTCGGTGTGAGTATCCTAGGTTCGAGTCCTTGGACTGCCACATGTATTTGTTGATTTCATTAATTGAGTATAGAAGTAAAGTTGGTTGGTGAAAAAATATGAATATATAAATTATTATTATTATTAGTCTCTGGGTCTTCTCCTGGGCGACCTAGAAGACTAGTGAGTTGTGTGTGTGTAGTAGAATTGTTTAAGACTTACCCTGACTCCATCGTGGTACCATCTGACTTCCCCTTCAATACTGTCATCCCCTGGCACCGGTGTCACGTGTTGTGGCACCTGACACTCCAGCACCACCTCCTGCCCCCGCACCACCACCATCTCTTTAATTCCTCCACCACCACCACCATCACCACCACCTGCCTCCTCCACCAATGTATCCCCCGGTGGTTCTGTTACGGTGGTGTTGCTTGGGAAAACTGGAGCATCACCGGCTTCACGACGGTGGTGACGCAGGTATCGCACATCTGGGGGAAGAGAAAAAACAGTGTTACTGGAAATGGTCAAAACTCAGTAGATATAATAAGCAAACCAAACATTTTATTGGACATTTTCCTCATCCCCTTATAGATGTAACCTGTGTATCTTAACCCCTTGAGAATTATGACGCATTTTAAATGCGACAGACATGTATTTTAAACATCCGCCAAAGCAAGACCTTTAAAGTTTAATTTGGACAAATTGCATTATATTTACCATATGAAGCAACATTACTTCACCATATGCGTATATTTTTCTTGAATAATGAAAATGCGAACATTAAAGAACCAGAAATCGGTGTAAATAGTAAATATCCTGTGAAAAAACACATAATTGTAACGCGAGAGATGACAAACACATATGAGAGACTGCGACATAGGTGTGCTCAGTTTGAAGTTTCTCGAGACACTGACGATACTTGCGATCTCTCATGCATGTGTGAGGGAGGAGTACAAAGGAGTACAAAGGAAATCAAGCAACAATATATCTAGTGACCCTTCTAGGTTGCTTGTCCTCCAAAACACTGAGGATCAAGTGTCCAAACAGTGGTTTAGAGTGGGTAAGGGAACATTGGAAAGGGAACTACTGCCCTGGAACTAATGTCCGTGGGAGGATTAGGAAGTTAGTAGGGGACAGATGGGTTAGTAACTGAGGGGGGGATAAAATAAAGTTATTCATTTACAAACGCAGTCAGTCGCGGGTTTGATGCGAGATATTTGTCTAGGCGGAGTTTAAATGAATCAACGGTGATGCAGTCTATAACGCTTCGGGGAAGCCCATTCCACAAGTTGACAACTCGATTGAAGAAGAAATTCTTAGATTCGTGTGAGTTAAAAGATTTACCAATAATTTTGCAACCGTTTCCCCGCGTGTAATTAGCTTGGTCGATAGTGAAGTACTTACTACAGATTGTCGATGCCTTTGATGATTTTGAACACTTGAATTAAGTCACCTCTTAATCTGCGCTGGGTTAAAGGAAATAGATTTAATTCTCTAAGACGCTCTTCGTATGGTTTGTTCTTTAGGCTAGGTATCATTTTGGTAACTCTACGTTGAACTCGTTCTAGCTTGTTTATATCTTGTTGGTAGTAAGGGCACCAGGATTGAACGCAGTATTCCAGAAGAGGGCGGACTAAGGAATTGTAAAAGGTTAGGATAACTTCTTTGGATTTATGCTCAAATGACCTCCCTATAAAGCCAATTATTTTGTTTGCCTTCTTAACAACTTCTGAACATTGTTGACTCGGTTTTAGGTTACTCGACATTGTTACTCCCAGGTCGGTTTCTCTGTTTACATTCTTAAGCTGAGTGCCATTCATCGAATAGTTTGCTTTCTCATTTAGGTATCCGATATGTAGTACTTTACATTTATCCGCATTGAAACTCATTTGCCAAATTTGGGCCCAACATGACAATTTATCTAGATTGTGTTGCATATCGTCAACTTGTTCTTTTGAGAGTGCGCTATTTGCAATTTTTGTATCGTCAGCAAATTTTGAGATTGTACAGGTGAGACCCTCATCTATGTCGTTGATGTAAATTAGAAAGAGAATTGGTCCTAGTACCGATCCCTGGGGTACGCCGCTACTTACATTGGTCCATTTAGATGCCTTACCGTTTATGACGACTCTTTGCTTTCTGTCGCTAAGCCAATTTTCTATCCATTTCAACACACTGTCTTGTATTCCATGCGCTTTTAGTCTAACAGTAAACGTTTGTGGGGAACTTTGTCAAAGGCCTTTTGAAAATCAAGGTATATAATATCTACAGCTTTACTCTCATCGTAGAGGTTGAGGATATCGTGGAAGAAGTCTAAGAGGTTTGTTAAACAGGAACGTTTTTTACGAAAGCCGTGTTGAGTATCTTTAAGTATGTTATTTTCCTCTAAATGATTTACGAGTCTGTCTCGTATGACCGTTTGTAGCATTTTACATACAACTGAGGTTAAGCTAATTGGACGATAGTTACTGGGTAGGGATTTGCTGCCTTTTTTTAATATCGGTGTTACGTTGGCTTGCTTCCACTGATCAGGCATAGTTCCAGACTGCAAGGATTTATTGAATAGTAATGTCAGTGGTTTGGAGAGCTCATCCTTAGCTTCCTTTAGAACTCTAGGTGAGATTGTATCAGGTCCAGGCGTTTTATTTACCTTGAGTTTATCTAAACAATTCAATACTTCTCTCTCTGTAACGGTGATATTGCTTAGAACATCCGAATTATCAATCTGAATCGGCGATGGTGTAGGGATATCACTGAGGTCTTCTGTTGTAAAAACTGATGCAAAGAAGGTATTGAGGGCATTACTCATTTGTACTTCGTCTTTGGTGTACTCTCCATTTTCATCGACTAACGGTCCAACAGTTGAAGTAACTACTTTTTTCTTTCAGATATAACTATAGAATTATTTCGGGTTTGTTTTACTTTGATTCGCAATATGTAACTCTAAGGTCTTTTTACTTTGCTTAATTAACTTTTTGGCTTTGCGTCGTAGCTCTACAAATTTCACCCGTTCTTCGTCATTTTGTGAGGATTTTAATTTATCATTAGCAAATTTTTTAGCAAGCAGGCAGTTTGAAATATCTTTATTCCACCATTTGGGCTTATTATTATGGCCTGGACGCCGTATTTTCGATGGTATGCAGTCTTGCACTGCTTTTAGGTAAATGGTTTCGAATAACTTCCAAGATGTATTTATGTCGTTATTGTTAATTAAAAAGCTCCAGTCAGTTTCTTTAAACATAGCTCTAAGTTTATGGAAGTTTGCTTTCTTGAAATTAGGGACTTTTTCGATGCTACTATTTGGTTCGTTACTAGTAAACTTTAAAGTGAAAGTTATCGTACGATGGTCGCTGTTACTGAATTCATCACCAACATTCAAATTCTCTATTAATTCTTCTTTTGTTGCAAGTACAATGTCAAGAACGTTATTACCACGGGTCGGTGTTCGAACAAATTGATAAAGCGAACTCTCTTGCAAGTTCGTATACAAGTCATGTCCGGAGTGTGAAGTAAGAGTATCGCACCACTTGGTCACAGGTAAATTAAAGTCGCCAAAAATTACGGTATCATGTGAGTTACTTACATCTGCAATTTGTTCATAAATTTCTCGGTCAGTTTGCACTGATTGAGCTGGAGGTCTGTATATTAATGCAAGTATTATTTTTGTACCTTTATTATTCTTTATTAGCACAAAAGATGCGTCGACGTTCACAATTTGAGGTTTTGACAAGAGGGTAGGGTTAAGACTTTCTTTGATATAAAGTAAAATGCCACCTCCATTTCGATTTATTCGGCTTTTCTCAAACATTACATAACCGGGAAGTGAATACTCTGCTAAAAAGTCTCTATCTTCTGTATTGAGCCAAGATTCAAGAGGAGGAGGGTAGGGGGAGTGTAGAAGAGGGTGACTGGACGGATTTGAGGTGGGAGGGAGGAAGTAGGGAGGGAAAAAGTACAAAAAAAGAAGGAGGGGGGGAAGTTGAGGGAGAATTGAGAGGGAGGGGAGAGGATCAGACACATGTAAGAGGAAGACAGGAGGTGGTGGTAAGGAGACATGCCACCTAATCACATATTGCTTCCATTTCACAGGCTCTGGGGCATTTTTATTTATTATTATTATTAATTAATATTATTATTATTATTTTTTATTTTTTTTGTTTTATTTTTATTTTTTTTTGTAAGTGCCATCTTCCAGAGAACATAGCATTCGCCCAGCAAAAACATCTGCAAAGAATGTCGCAGCCCTTGGGTTAATAGTTATTCTGAGTATCATTAGATGATTTTATTCAGTTTTGAAAGATCTACTAATTAACCCTTATTTAGCGGGCTAGGTGGTCTATTTGACCGTAGCGCCCAGCGTTTTTTTTTTAACCCTAAATAGGGTTGTTTCCGTGCTCATTTTCATGCCTAAATAAGATCCAGAGCGTAAAACAAGTATCTATCCCTGAAAGGGTGTAAACAGAGCTTTCCAATGACACCCGAACCATCCTTGTACAACCACTGGTTCTCTTGCAACGATCGATCGTGCAACACGAGTGCAAAAAACCTAAAATAAGGTAATTTCCTTACATAATTCCCTGTGTAGCGAGTGAGAAAGGGGGGAGAAGGGTGGGATACAGTTTAGTAGGTCCACCGCGGTGGTGGGGACCGGTCATAAGCTTACTACGCTCGTCCCACCGCTCAGCCCTCTCTCTCAGCAACATTACGTGCTGAAAATGGTGCTCGACAGATGCCGTGCACCGCCACATAGTCCAAATTTATTTCACTCGACATATGTCGCGCGCCGCCAATAAGGGGTTAAAGGGGTAAAGTCTATCATAAATTAATCCTCTTACTTCCACAATTCCTTAACCCTTTCCCTCTGGAGACGTTCCCGAACGCCATGGCAATTTGCAGCCATCTACAGACTTTTAAAGCCTCTTAAAGCCTATAAAATCAAGTGCAAGGGTGCGGGAGTGCGACAGGCCACACGTCCTTCTCCCAGCCAGGTGGCTGTGGCACTGAAGGCTCTGAGTCAGAGTCTCTCTAGATATACAGTGCTGCCAAAGGCAAATGTAGCGAGACCTTAGCAAGAATTGCTAATTTTAGTGAATGTCTATGGTAGTGCTGCAGGTGAACCTCCGAAGCTACAATGCTCGTTTTGGTGTCATTTTGAAGGTATTATCTTCTGGTTTTCAGCTGAATACATTTAATTTAATTCAGACACTTGCCTAGTCAATCATGAGTGCCTGAATGAACCCTAATATAGTGGAAATATGCCCGCAGAGAAAGGGTTAATAAGGTGAAATAAACCATAAGCTAAGAGCCAGAATAACAGCAAGGCAGGCATCCTCTTATCCTAAAGGGGTTAAGTGTGCCCCATCAGTGACCGAGAATTGTGTTAGATTCAAGGAGTGAAAGTTTGTTCATCAATGTAAGTTGTTATCGTTTCTCTTGAGCAGGGATGAAATTCTGGGTCGATTTAATCTTTAAACGGCGAAGCTATGGTAGTTCAAACCCTCCCGCCAAGCGAAGATATTTTGGTCCATTCCCGATGAAAATCGTCATTTTAGCATAGATATTGTTAGTACTTTTTCATATGCGCCTATTTTACGTTTAATATGAAGATATTAACACGTAACAGCAATAAAACAAGTGGGAATAGTATTTGGGGGGTGAAAAAGACGTATTATTCCCGACCGATCATATCAGGAGGGGAGAGCCAGCGCGACGTATACCCTCTCTCTCTCACTTCCCGATCGCTACTGACGTCATGTAAGTGAAGTCTCTCTGTTGCTAGGATCTCTAACTGCCTCCCCTGTGACGCTAAAACTGCGGACGGGAAATTCTCGCCAAAAATTACCCGATAAAAGGGGGAATAAGAGGAAAAATAGGTGATAATTGAGGGGGAGGGAAACGGGGGGAAGGTGGGGGATTTGGACACATGTGGAGGAGTGATAAGAGGTATGGAGGAGAATTATCTCACTTAATCACATATTGCCTTGTTTTGAGTGCCAGTGGGGTGTTTTGAAAGGCATTTTGTATGCCTAACCTCTTAAACCTCTCCGTCATCTATGACGCGAATGCGTCATATGGCGGTACCGCCAAAGAGTATCATATGACGCGATCGCGTCATATGAACTTAGTGAAATAGCTCAATAATAAGTTTATGATGCAAAATCGCGTCTTATGGAGCTCAGTAAGTTAGGTAAGTTAGATCAGAATCTGGTGGCAACCCCAAATTCCTCCGACTTCTAGCGGTCCCTCAGTGTAAGAGAGTGTGTTGTGGGGGAAATACCGGGCGCTCTGCCAACCCGTAAGTAAGTTGATTTAAGATGTCGGAGGGGGTTAAGAGTCCCGGCGCCTTTGCCCAGTAAAACCTCTTAAGAGTCTCGGCGTCTTCCCCAGGCTAATAGCATTCCTCACGAAGCCATTCCCTGACTGATCAGTGTCTAGACCTGAGGATCTTCGTGGTTATATAGTGCTAATGTATCAATAACACTCTTTCTTATACAGTAATGATTCATTGATGCCTTCACCATTACCAAAATATAAATATCTATTTCCCAAAGATTTGTGTGCGTAAGTACAGTATATTCATAAACAAAATGTTCATAACTCGATTGAAACAAGTTTCGAACACATACACACACTCATAAATATTACCATATCTAGCTAGTTTTCTAACAAAGACCCAGCTTATTAGATGCTAGGCATCACATATACAGTACATCACCAATATAATTACAATGCAAATAAGTTATAAAATTAACCCTCTCAGTATCATGGTGTTTTTTCTTAATTTTATTCTAGATCTTACTATGCAATTGTATACAGTTTATGAAAGACTTCTAGCAATCAAAGGGTTAAAATCCATCTCTATTATGCCCTTATCTCTCACAGATGCTCTTTGATTATATTTATGACAAGTTCTGAAGCATCATGACAATAATATAGATCAGGGGCAGATATTGAGGGATTTGCCTTTACAATAGCATCTCGTATCTACTTTTCGAAAAGTGTATAGAGTGGAGAAAGGGTGTTGGAGAGAGAGGAAGCTGTTGGAGTGCCTTTGTTATTTATGTTATTAGTCGGTATATGTCATCGAGATGTCTCCCGGCTGGGTGCAAGCATGTGAAACACGCTAAGACGTACTACTACACCCATTAATTATGTTAGCAATTGGCTGGGATTGAACCCAGGTCAAGCAGCTTGACATGTGAGCATGTTATCCACTAGACCGCCGTGGTTCTAAACAATAGATTGACTCATTTGTATTGGATACTGATTCCAATTGGTGCATCATCATAATTTTATGGTCTGGACTGTACAGCCGTGAGCATAAATAGAGATGCACCCAATTGAATATGTATCTAATGCAAACGAGAACATACAATTATTGAATATAGCCCACATGCTTCAAAACATGGCTTTAACACTAGAAGTATGATAGAACTCACGTAAGAATGTGTATAACAAATGCGATAGGCCTCACGGAAGCAAGATCATGAAAAACCCTTCAAAAATGCCCCAGGGGCTCTCACAACAAAGGAATGTCATTAGGTGAGATAATTCCTTTCTAGTACTTTCTACCACTCATCCATATGTTTCTCACCCCCACCCCTCCTCAATTTTCACCTATTTGTCCTCTTATTTTCATCATTCATTGGTTATTTTTCGCGTGAATTTCTCTCCCACTGTTACGTAGCACTAGTGAGTTACATAAGAGACCTTAACTCTTAGACTTCCCTCGCTCGACTCAGTAGAGAGAGAGAGAGCTTGAAGGGAGAGGGTATATGTCTCGCCGCCTCCCGCCTGAGGATACGACCAGGCGGCGAATACTTACGTTTTTCACCACCCAAATGCTTTCCCCACTTATTTTATCACTATGCAAGGTTCATATGATTATCATATTAGTAAAATAAGTGCTCTTTGAAAATAAATTATGCTTTATATGGTAGATATACATTCTGTCAGAATATTGTGTAATTAATTCGCATATAACTACATTTGTCACAGCCCATATGCGCGCTTGCCAGGTTAAAGATTATAACATTCGAATTAGCGTAACCTTATATACTCACGACTGTACTTTCGGCTTTCCAAAATAATAGCTGGTGCATTTCTATAAGATAAACTTGCGAGTGATCATTGATTGTGGGAGAACAGACTCAGAGATGTGGTCAACTTATATTGTACAGCGTCGAAGGTTATAGCAAGTTTTGATTTCGCTAGAATCAGGGTATTTTCACCATATTTTATATTTTGCATTCCTGAAACGTAATCAACTTGTTTTGAAACCATATGAAAGTGAATACATTTTACTCATCGGAGCCTGGAAAAGGAGACATGGGGATCGGTAGTTTGTGTGCAATGCCCGGAAGCGCCCAAGAGTGTACAAAGGAGTACAAAGGAAATGAAGCAACAACAGTTCTAGTGACCCTTCTAGGCTGCTTGTCCTCCAAAACACTGAGGATCAAGTGTCCAAACAGTGGTTTAGAGTGGGTAAGGGAGCATTGTAAAGGGAACTACTGCCCTGGAACTAATGTCCGTGGCCGGATTAGGAAGTTAGTAGGGGACAGATGGGTTAGTAACTGAGGGGAGGATAAAATAAAGTTATTCATTTACAAACGCAGTCAGTCGCGGGTTTCATGCGAGATATTTGTCTAGGCGAAGTTTAAATGAATCAACGGTGCTGCAGTCTATAACATCTCGGGGAAGCCCATTCCATAAGTTGACAACTCGATTGAAGGACAAATGTTTAGCTTCGTGTGAGTTAAAAGATAGTGGCAGGTAGTGTGACCGTGAACGTGAGATATCACTATTAAGGTTCACAGGAAGTGATTTTATTTACTTTGAAAATGATGATTGTTTTTTATATAATGTCATGGCATTGCACAGTCACACACAATAATGTCACTGACGTAGAAAGTATGAGTGAGAGTGAGCAAGTTTGTGTTGCGGTACTGTCAAAGCTTTTATTGATTTATCATGTCTCTACTTTTCCTTGGTATTTTCCACTATGATGTTTTCCATACATATATATTTTATCATTATCATTATGTACATATATATAGAGTATATCTGTTTTCACATAATTCTTATCACTAGGAGAATTTCTTTACGTGTTTATATATTTTATCTGGCTTTGTTTACATATTTGTTTACATATAAATATAAGCATTGCGTCTTTCTACGCATTTTAGTAAGTTTGGATAGTCAATCTGGGTAGCATAGCCCGACATAACACTCCACACAATCATTTTATGTTAGTTATTTTGGCGATCTGCTCGTGACTTGAAATGTGCATGCAGACCTTACACATCCCCTATGGGCATTTTTTTTGCCTCAGTAGGTGGAACCAAGGAAGAGAAGTGTGCCGTGCAGTGAGTCTGTTGGGATTGTCCTAGTATTTTTCTCGAACATTTGATTGCGTGGATCTTTCTTTCGGTTTCGCTTCACGGAAGGTGTTCTGCAATCAAGTAACGGCATCATGTCAGAACAAAATAATTCTTGTGTTCTCCTACTTCCCCATGACGACGTCATGCAGCATGTGGGGGTTGTGGGTGGCCATCTCCAGGAGATGGAAGAGCAGTTTCCTGTACCACTTCATATTCTTCCTGGCACATTTCACTTACAAAATCATGGTATGTGACTTGTCGACCAGGTGCATGTTAATATTGTAATCAAGAACTGGCTCAAGTTTCCGAATTCATTCACCAGTGGCCCTGTTGATATTGTGCGACCTGACCCTTTTGGACTTGAGGATGGTTGACAATTGGTTAACCCTTAACCAACGGTGGTGACCGTCATATGACGGGCGAGAGATAAATGGCCTATCCTCCGGTACCCGTCATATGACAGGCGGCATTCTGAGCATATTAGGGGCTCTGAAAGAGAGTCCGTGCGTTTGGAGGACAATAGGCGGGGTCTGACTACTCGTCACCACCACTGGGTCGCTTCTATGACCACCGCCGCCTCCCTACACACACTCGGCCTCATGATATAAGGAAAAAATTTAGGAAATTACCATATTTAGGGTATTTTCACCTCCGGTGCACAGTCGCTACAGGATAACCCGTGGTCGTACAAGGATGATTCAGGTGTCATTGAAAAGCTCTATTATCGCCCTTTCACGGATACATAATTGTATTACGCTCTGGCTCTTGTTTATGCATGGAATGAAGCTCGTTTTCGGTAAATATTCCCGCCTGACAGGTAGTTGATGTTACAAACGGCCCCGCCCGTTGAGTGTTAATCTTCCTCTTGTCCAACCACGCAATGGCCAGAACATTGTTTGCCTGGTAGAACACAACATCTCCCCTATCTCACTTTTGGGTACCCCTTTTTGGCATTTGTTTGAGGTTCCTCTTGATGGTACCGCAAATACCAGTTTGCATGTTGTTGGAGATCAAGGACTGATGTAACAGTTATACAATATCATACAATTTGTGCCCACTGCCGAGGTACTGGTTGATCAAGGTCATCACAACTTTCCCAGAGATGCCTATACCAGCAGATGAAAGTATGTTTGTGTGCTTGCCAATGTATAGAATTATGTCTTGAATATACTCTGCCTGACAGTCACTCTTGACAGAGAGTTTGAGCCCAAACTGATGACATAGCCTGGGGATGTACTGCCAAATATTGGATTACCTCTGAACAGGACCAGGTTCTCGTCTATGCATAATTTCTGGGGTCGGTTGAAGGAGGTTCTGAAAACAATCCGTAGGTGGTCGCAGGCAGGGCAGAATCTTCTCATTGTGTCCAATGCTAAGGCACAGAGGTTGTTGGTGAGGATGTTGGAAGTTTCCCATTATGTCCACAAATCTATTTATAGGAATAACCTGGGAAAAGATGGGGGTGTTGATAAGTAGGTTAGTGTGGCTATACCTTTTGTAACTAGTGGTATTAACCAGACCCATCTAAAGGACCAAGATGATGATGCAATATAGGTCATGTAGGTCTACATCCACCCACACCATTCGCTATATCTGTGACTTGACAATTCTCCCCCCAATGGTACATTCAGTAATATTTATTGGTCTGCACAGCAGTTTCACTGACAAACTCATAAGTAAAGAATGTCTTGAAGGATATATGAGTTGACTCGTTGGTGAGGATCGAGGATG
The DNA here is from genome assembly GCA_032716605.1 of Paralithodes platypus. Lineage (NCBI taxonomy): Eukaryota > Metazoa > Arthropoda > Malacostraca > Decapoda > Lithodidae > Paralithodes > Paralithodes platypus. The sequence continues at coordinate 17,220,426 of CM064563.1, read as the reverse complement.
TGGCACCTGCTCACTGCTCGTCTAGGAATAAGTGGAGGACAGGCTTCAAATATAATCCAATCTCCCAATCCCAGACTACAACAGTGTCCCCGTCACCACCATTACTATCATCACTGACATCACCATCGCCATCGCCATCACCACTGCCATTGCTGTCACCATCGTAATCGCTGTCACTTTCACCTCCGACTCGGCCACCACCTCATCTGACTGCTGGCAAACGACAGCCACCATGCTGCCCAAAGGCCCCCTGTACCTCACACGAGCATTGCCAGGACCCCCATTTTTTCTGTGTAGAAGAGGGAGAGAAAAGGCAGCACTGCCTGTGATGAATGCATCCCCAAGAATTGAAAGAGTGACAGGGCCAAAGTCAAGGAATGTTCGAGCCAAAATGTCTGGACACATAGAGCTTGAAGTAATATAAGTCGTAGGATGAGGTAAGGATGGATCTGTTGAGTAGTTGTGGGGTGTATCTGCGGCAGGATGCGAATGGTCGCGAAGGGGTAAGGGTAAAGGGAGATAAGATCAGCAAAAGGAATTGAGGGTGACAGTGGCATTAGTGGTGCGAGTGTTGGGGGAGTTTTTGGGAAGTGTAGGGTCAGCAACGTCATGCTGTGGCATTTGTTGGGGGAAACAAGGTGCACAGGCATCCATTGCTTTGTCATCATCATTATCATCGCCGCCCGGGTCATCTATGGGTTCCTCGTCCTTGTCATAATAGAGTGAAGCTGAACTTGGTTCAGGCTGGCTAAGGGTGGGGGGTGTGGGGGGAGGGGAGCTACTTGGAAATAAGGGCAATGACCCTAACCTTTCTCGCCTTCCGCTCACAGCACTAGTACTCCCCTCATCCTTCCCCTTTCTCAACATGGAAGATGAGTACAGACATGATTCACTTGATGGAACACCAGAACTTCTATGGGCATCATTGTTTGAGTCATTATGAGTTCATATTCACTCGAGTCTATGTCCTGCATAAGATCTGAACTAAAATTGTCTTTCTACACAACACTATCATAATATCTTTCACCGCCCAATATTGTTGCATCAATATCTGTAAGCGTCTCATAAAGATAGCTTTCAAGTGAAGCATCACTAAGAGTTCGGGATTCATGGCAGTGCGACATATTCATTCTGGGTACTTCAAACACACTGACCAGTGTAAACCTTGTAATAATACCACATGCGATTGCTTAAGCCTGTGCGGTGTTGTCACATGTGGCCCTAGGTCTATTGACTAATAGCTTCACTTGTAGCTTATTTGACAATGTGTACCTGACCCCAATACGCTCCCACCACCACCACCACACCACGAACCTCTCCCTGGCTATAGGCCCACAGTCCAGGCTTACAGTGTTGCCACATACGGTCATAAACTCGTTGTCTGCTCTAGACTTGCTCGGGATAGCATCAATACATATGGTAACACTCACCACACCATCCCCACGGCCCAGGTTTAGCGCCAAAATGTATACTTTGTTCATAATTTTAGGTGCATAAATTCTACTTAGTTGATGCTCAATACACACGTGTTTAGGTACGTAAATATTATGTATCTGACGCTCTATGGGTTAAAAGGAATGTTCCCAAATATTTTGTCAGCGTGTCAGAATTGTTTTGAAAAATATGTACCACCTTTCACTGCAGGCAAAAGTACCTTCAAGCCTCATAAGTTTCATAAGCTCGTCTAAATGTAGCAGAAATCAAATGAAAGGGGTAAATGTTCTTGCAGTATTCACAAACATATCATATACGGTACTGTACACTGTAAACATTGAACATTTAAATGTAACTAAAATGGTACACATAACCATTGTTAGTCAACTTAGCATTTTAATTAAAAACACATAAACGATTGAAACCCTTACAATATGTACCGTATCGTTCTTGTTTCAATGCTGTGTTAATATTGTTACAGTGTGCCCCCATCTCAGTATTACACTATCATACGCGTTGCCTTTACAATCTAATTACAATATAGAGTAAGATTATATTTAATGCATTATACTTTCATATCCAGCATTATACTGTATGAAAGGGGACTTAACAAATAATATTCGAGTACGGTACCTATCAAATTTTTAATAATATCTAGAACAAAGTATTTACTTACTAAAACAACAAATTACTATACAGCACATGTCTTATCATAGTCACATAACAATTGGGATATTAATTTAATATTAACATCGAAATTAACCCATAAGATACATATCAAATATATTAGAGGATACGCAAATCATCAACCAAAACATTTAATGAGATGTACATAATATTTGTCTCGCAATTTATACATTTTTATGCTTTGGATGAAGGAGACCAAAGGCAATTCCGCCTGCAATAAGTGTCCCCCAAGGCCGAAAGAATGATGCAGAGCCTAAATCAAGGTACGTTATAGGTAATTTAGGTGTGTTGGAAAGAAGTGTAGTGAAATGAATAGGAGGAGGAAGTGTAGCCTATAATTATGAGAGTTATCTGGATTACTCTCTGTGTAGGGGAGGCACAAAAAGAAACAGTGGGGGAAGCTAGACAAATGAAATAGGGGTTCCAGCAACGCCTTAACATATGCTTATGCCTATTTGGTCTCACAACTATCATATCACTATTAGTTTGGGTGACTATAAAATGGACGTGGTTGCAGAATTACCAGGAACCTTAACTTTTATAGAATCCCGGCCAGACCAGGATTTCCAGAGATTGGCTGCACACATAATTTGCATAGACATTACTGGATGGTAAGTGTGCGAATATAGAAAGAAAATATCTTCCATATGATTCTTCCAGTCGTTCCAGGTTTAATCCACATTATAATGGATCTTATTAATTATCTCTCCTGAATAATATCGTCTACTGGTAGCCAATATACGGTGTATAAATGTGTCCTTGTATTCTGAAAGGGTTAAATATATGGGGGAGGGTTTATTTATTGATCTATTTATATAATTATTTAATATTGTTATCGTTTCCTCCCTAGACCTTCATCAAGCTTAACAAACTATCCTTAAGATCCCTCTTCGAGATAAATGTGTAAGATTTTCTGTAGAAAAGTGTACTGGCCAAAGGCCAGTACCTCCAAAATTATAGGCTCGCTATCGCACGCCATGAACAAATCGACACCTAAAGAGCACGAAAGGTCTTGATATTGATAAAAAAATGCGACGAAAGGTCTAAAAATCGACAAACTAATGGAGCGAACGTCTTGAAATTTCATCACTAATGGAGTAAAACATACGGGAGAAAGGGGTCCAGAAAAAACAACTAATATTATATCAACTAATATATCCTTAAGGGGAGGAGGACCATTTTTCTGGTCCCCTTTCTCCATCGTGTTTAGCCCCATTAGTTTTGAGATTGTTAGACGTTCGGCCCATTAGGTTGGCGATTTTAACACCTTTAACTCCATTCCGTTGTACATTTTAAGACCTATCGTGCCATTTAGGTGTCAATTTTTTTCCTGGCGAGCGATAGCGAGCCTGGGAAATTTTTCTACCCAAAAATGTATAAATTTATCTTCGAGGAGTGGTCTAGGGGGCGTTTTTCTAAGTTTGAGGGAGGTCTAGCGAGGAAACTAAAACATAAAAGAATAAATTAATAGACAAAAAACACCTTTATTTTAATAACTAATTGCATCGAAGTCTGTTGAGAGATTTGTGCTAAATGTTCCAGTTGTATTTACTTACCAAAGGCTATGAGCTTATGAATTCCAATTATACTTGTATATGACATTTGATTCTAGAAATGCATATTTGTACTCAAATATATTGTATAGCTAAATGTTGGTGACACAATCTGTTGTTCAATTTACTTTTCTCTTACAAGAACCTCTTCCTATAGAGAATGATATTGCAAGGCGTTGGGCTAACAAAATGACACATATCATCAAGTTGCAAGGGATAACCACAACTACTGTATATCGGTTCGCATGATATATGCATATAACGAGTTCAGCTCCGGCTATGAATATTGAGAGAAACCATTTGATCATAATATCGTGCGCAAATAACTAATAGCTGGAACATCAAAGGCTTCGCTTTATGTAAGCCACACATTTCACAATGGCAAGGAATATATATGAGTGAATCATAGCATATATCTGTCTGTCAAAGGTCCTTATAAACCAATATATATATATATATATATATACCTGTATATATATACACACACAAAAAGAGAGAGAAAGATATTGCAGTTTACTACAGTACACAATTCACAAAATGATGGGAATGTTAAGCTATTGCCTATTGTACACAACTGTCTTTACAATCGGTGTTTGTATATGCCTCTAATCTTTAGTTAGCTATCATTCCCTACCGTACCTAACATTCTGTGTATATTGTCTAGTTCAGCAAACACGCCTTACTGTCTCGTCTGCAACCAGCTGTGTACCGTCTCTATGCCAAAAACACCCCCCGCTTTCTTCAACAAGCTATTTTTCCTACCCTTAACCCCTTCTGTACCGGTGACGTATATTTAATTATATTCTACCTACAGTATATCTAGACGATTTTGTACAATTTAAGAAGGATCTGTGGTAGTAAAAAGGATTAAGTTAGAAAGTTTAAAGCTTGTTAATTGCTAGTTAATGTCAGCTAGTTAAGCTTAAATAAGTTCGTCTAAAAGAAGCCAGAATAAAATTGTAAGAACGTCACCGGCACAGAAGGGGTTAAGAACCAGCTGCAACATGTCTCTGTTTACCAATCACTTTCTACCGCCTGTAGCCATATGTGACGGAGTGAGTTTTACCAGCTGTGCCCTGTCTGTTTTTATTTACAACTGCTCTTTACTGACTTGGATCACCTGTATTCAGTCTCAATAAATAAGTCCTTCAAAACCATAACGTAATTGTAATCGTATTCTGGTTACCATAATACTACTTTCTTTAGTTTGTAATCTGTCTATACGACTAAAATGGGTTAATATGACCTCTATAAACCCTCTTAGTAACATACACCCTTCTTAAACTGCATACAATCAGAATCAAAGGTAGAAGGCACCATGAGGCTGAAAAGGTTAACCCCTTTTGTACGGAAGACGTCTTTTTAATTAAATTCTAGCTATATTTAGAAGATTTGGGAAATTTTATGAAGGACTTGTGGTAGTAAAAAGAGATAAGCGAGATACTTCGAAGTCTGTCGATTGCTGGAGGCCCTTTGGAATCTGAATAAAATCGTCTAGTAGTAGCCAGAATAAAGCTAAAAGACGTCGCCGGTACCAAAGGGGTTAATAGCCATATCCAAGTATCCGTCTTCAACTGAGATAGACATACAGTTTGCGTAAGCATGGCGGTAAATCGCCCCTAACAGGAGAAGGGGCGAACCGCCCCCTAACAAATCAATAAGGATCATGTTTATCGGTGTTTATTCCCATAGATAACTGTTGTTATTGTTGTTGTTGTTCCCCAAGCTGCCTGGCCGAACAGCCCCGAAGCCCAGAGCAAAGCCAAGGCCACAACCGAGCGCCCCCACAGAACCCTCCCTGCTTACCACAATAAAGCCTGGGTGACCGAAGCCACTCCATGGCGGGGAGCTGAGGAGGGTGCGGAAATGCCAGGGAAACCAAAGCCCCACCCAGGGCCCTGTGCCCCTCAGCAATTATGAAGAGAAAGTTGAGGGGCAAAGGAAAAATGTGACGCTTTCGCTTCCAATCTTGATAGATTGGGAGGTCAATCCACGGAAGAGGCGCCGTCACTTGAGATCTAGATAATATATAAGTAAAAGGAACAGTCAGAGTAAGCTATGGATATGGCAGAGATCGCTCAGTTCTCACTCTGATAGACCAGCCCATCACCACATGACTAGAACCCAATCCTCTCAGAATAAGCTAGGAAAGGCCCTAGAAAGCCGCCTTTGGCGAGGGGATAGCTCCCCTATTTCAACCCCTTTCGGGGTTGGGCACCCGCCTGTAACCCTCTATAGTAGAAAGTCGACAGTAACTATTTAGAATAAAGTTTGTTGTCTCATTGCGTAGGTCATATATCGTATATCGAACACGACAATAATTATGTTGAAGATAAAAGGATCGTTATAATACCTTAGCTCCGAGGGAGAGACTGAGGTGGCGGGCTTGGGTCAATAAGGGACATAATGGGTCTCCCTGGGGGGCCACACGTCTACTGACACTTCCTGGGATGGGCTGGGGTGGGATGGAGAGAGAGAGAGAGTGAGAGTGTGTGTGTTTTTGTGCCTCTACTCACCATCAACAAACACGCGCGCTTTTCTCTGCCTTTTCACTCATGGCAGGACTTGGGTTTGTGGTTGGATGAGAGGATGTATTGTTTATGATGTTATATTTTCATATTGTTTTCTGTTATTTCCCTGTAAATTTATCCTTGCATTTTTCATTATTAGCGAAAAGAAAGGGAAAGAGAGGAGCAACCGAGCAGACATATGAGAACACTGGAGTGAATAGGAAAGAACAGAAGGTAAAATACGAGAACCGTAAACAAGAAGAAGGTAATAGAAATGTATTGTTTCGTGCTTTGTATATGTGCAGCTCGAATAGAGGGGGAAGAGTGTACAATTATAAATCACACACACACACACACATATATATATATATATATATATATATATATATATATATATATATATATATATATATATATATATATATATATTACGACGTGATAAACAATAACAAACAATGTTCTATATATTGTATTAAGGACGTGGAGAAATCCTACTTGGAGGAAGTCTTCCATTCCATACCAAGTCGTAGGACTCATGTTCGAGAATACCATACAAGGGATTTTTACAACAATCCCCACGCACCTCGGGTTGACTTCTATCTATCTATCTATTGCCAGACGCCTTACTCCCCTTAATGAGGGTGGCCATGCACAATATAATACTCTACCAGGCAAGCACAAGGGTTACATTAATAAGAACTATATCTCACAAATACACGTGAGCTACATGCATACATGTTTTTGTTTACCCTAAACCGGGATTCGAACCCCAGGCAGTCGGGACGCGAGTCCATGTTTTAACCAACTACACCAATCACGGCTGAGTGTAAAAACATATATTCATGTATTTAAAATGTATATACAGTATATATATATATATATATATATATATATATATATATATATATATATATATACTGTATATAAAACACAGACTAATAACGAGGAGAAAGCCCGGTAAGGTTGACGTATATACAACTCCCTATCAATACAGTCTGGGCTTTATATAAAAGGGAACAAAACAAGACTGAAAAGAGGAGTGCATGATATATCGATAAAAGGGAACAAAACAAGACTGAAAAGAGGAGTGCATGATATATCGATCAAACCAGGATCAATTGGAGTTGACATACGGTTAACAAAGATAGAAGAGATTTAACATACAATAGCTTTTAAGAGGGGGGGGGGAATTTTTCTGGACCCCCTTTTCCCTCGTGTTTAGCCCATTAGTTTTGAGGTTTTAAGACGTTCTCCTCACTAGTTTGTCAATGTTAAGACCTTTCGCCCCATTTCTTTGTCAATATTAAGACATTTCGTGCCATGTAGGTGTCGATTTGTTTTCCTGACGAGCAATAGCGAGCCTGTAATTTTGTAGGAACCGGCTTTCAGCTCAGATATGTTTCTACCGAAAATGTATAAAGTAATCTCGAAGGGGGATTTTGAGGATGTCTTTGTTTAAGCTCGATGGAGGCCTAGGAAAGCAACTGAAATAGCAATACAAAACTAAATGTATGAACAAATAAACAACACCTACCTCCTTCAACCTGATGTGTATATGAAGGCAGAACATGAAGGGAAGGTAGAGGTTCAACTGAGACAAAACACGTCCCTCACCATCAAAAATAAAAAGGAATAGAAGAGAAGAAAACAAAGTAAAGATAGGAGACCAACAAAACAGAAAGAAAACAAAACAGAAAACGAAAGAAGAGGATACATGAGAACAAAGTAAAGATAGGAAACCAAAACAAAACAAAGCGGAACAGAAAAAAGGTACATCAAGTGAAAACGAAAGAAAGAGAAAAACGGAAGAGAGCGAACATTAACCTTTTGAATATTGTGACTCATTTTGATAGTATATTCTAGCTAGCATTAGACGATTTTATACAGGTTAAGAAGGATCTGTGGGAACTATAAGGATGAGACTCTCAATTAACCTTCTGGCTTCCATATAGCCTTCCTAATCTGAACACAATCGTCAAATAATAGCCGGAAAACTGAAAAGAAATGCGTATTGAATCTTGAAAGAGTTTACATCTTCATCCATTTACCCTCTATCAGCCGGAAAACAGATGAAGGCCAGAGACAAAAAATACCTTCCATTGGCCTGTCAGGAAGAGAAGAGCAATAGAAAGAAGAGAGCGGAAGAGAAAGAGGAATATCAGAGAAGAGAAAGGAAAATAAGATAAATTAGGAAAATAGGAGAGACGATAAAGTAAATGAAGAGAAAAAGAAAAATTAAGATAAGAGAAAGGAACTGAAGAGAAGAGAATGGAAAGGATAAGAAGAGAAAGAAGAAACAAATAAAAAACAAAAAGATAGGGAAAGGAAATATAAAACGAATACAATACTGAAACCAAATTATAAACAGATTATTAGCTAATTCGTCTCATCGCATCACAGCCGAAAACAACTCTATAATTGATAAACATTAGGAAGGGAAGAGGATGTGTAGATCAGATTTTTACCCTGAATTGTGTTGTGGAGAAGTATCTGGAGAAGAAACAAACGGTGTATGTTGCCTTTATGGACTTGGAGAAGGCCTATGACAGAGTGGATAGAGAAGGTTTGTGGAAAGTACTTAGAATATACGGAGTAGAGGGCAAGTTGCTGAAAGCAGTGAAGAGCATGTATGAGGGTGCAAAGGCGGCAGTACGTGTGGAGAGTGAGCAGAGCGAGTTCTTTGACCTGAATGTTGGTTTGAAACAGGGGTGTGTGATGTCCCCGTGGTTGTTTACTGTATATATGGATGGAGTCATGAAAGAAATACTATCAAGAGTAGTGGATGTTGGTGTATCGCTGAAAAGGGAGGGAATTGAGTGGAAGCTACCTATACTGCTGTTTGCGGATGATACAGTTCTGATGAGTGATAATGAATGGGAGTTGCAGGGTCTGGTAAATGAGTTTGGAACAGTGTGCGAAAAACGGAATTTGAAGGTAAATACGGGGAAGAGCAAGGTTATGGTCTTCGAAAGGGGTGAAGTCACAGAGTGTGAGGTGAAGCTGAACGGTCAGGCTATGGAGATCGTCAACTCTTTTAAGCATCTGGGCAGTGTGTTGAGTAAAGATGGGACTATGGATGAAGAGGTGCGGGAGAGGGTACAACAGGGGAAGAGGGTTGTAGGAATGCTAAAAGCAGTAACAAGAAATAGGGTGGTCAGTATGGAAGTGCAGAAGTCCTTGCATGACAGTGTGGTAATCCCGACACTGACTTACGGAAGCGAAGCATGGACGTTGGTTGAGAGACTCAGACCAAGAGTGAGAGCAGTGGAAATGAATTACTTAAGGAGTGCGAGGGATAGACAGACTAACGAGGAAGTAAGAAGGAGGTGTGGTGTGGAGGTAGATGTGCTGGAAAGTGTGAAAAGGAACAACTTGAGATGGTTCGGCCATATGGAACGTAGGGAAAGCAAGAGAATGACTAAGAGGGTGTACGAGAGCGAGGTGGAGGGACAGAGAGGGAGAGGTAGACCGAATATGAGGTGGAAGGATGGAGTGAGGAACTATATGAACGAAGGCGGTGCTGGTTGGGGGGAGGGGCGTCGACTGACTGGGGACAGAGGTGCATGGGGGCGGTTCGTTCGTGGCCACCCCTTCGGGGATCACGGCGTCAGGCAATAGATAGATAGATACCTTGGAAAGTAGACAGAATGAAAATAAACACCATGTGAGGAAGAGCACTTTATCGACAACGTTTCGCATATAGCTTCATCGGGCCAATGGCATACATCAAAAGTTTTTTTCCAGTCAACAATTTCTTTCGAGACGGAAAAGAGGGAGGAGGAGGACGAAAGAGGGCGGGTTTGAAGACAGTAGCGAAGGAAATCCCGTCGGTTGCGGAGATTGTAGGCCTCCATCACCGTTCTGGCGTATAACACTGGTAAAGGCTCCATGTCTTCAACTCTATAATCGTCATATATAAAAAGTCAGAGAACTGGGAGAAATACAACGTTTGTGTGTGGAGGGTTAGTTTGCCATCTAGACCTCCATCAAACTTGAAAAAACATCCCCCAAGATCCTACTTCGAGATGAATTTGTAAATGTGTATGTAGAAAAATGCCGAGGGCTGGTTTCTCCTACATCACAGGCTTGCTATCGCTCGCCAAGAAAAGAAAATACACCTAAATGGCATGAAGGGCCTAAATGATGACAAAATATGGGCCAAAGGTCTTAAAATCGCCAAACTAATCGGACAAACGTTTGAAAATCTCAAAATTGATGGGGCTAAACATGAGGGACAAGGGAATTCGGAAAAAAACTCCCCTTAGGGTTTCCACACATCACTCAATTATTATGTTCCTTCCAACAACCAACCATACTCCTAAAATCGATTAATGAAATTTACAAACACATGTGGCAGTCCGTGGATTCGAACCCAGGATGCTCACACCGAAAATCAACACCTTATACATCGCACCACGAAGACAGTTAAAAGGTTGGTGGACACTGCCTAAGATTTATTATGCAACTTCGAATCCTGCATATCAATCTAAGCATGTACACACATCCCAACTGCAACTCACGTAGGCTATGCATATGTGAATGGAAAGAGCAATTAATGGGGCCTTATCCACTTAGGGAAGTCCTCTCGATAAATTACTCCTGAACCAATATCAATGATTATGTTCCTTCCAACAACCAACCATACTCCTAAAATCGATTAATGAAATTTACAAACACATGTGGCAGTCCGTGGATTCGACTGAGGTTGGAAACGACTGGTGATGGTTGGAGGGCTGCCGGGAGATTGGAGGGGATGAGATGGGTGGCTATATATTTACCGCTTATACGTATCAAGCCGGAATGCATAGGGAGTTGTAGAGGAAAGTTATAATGTGTAGGTGGAATAAGGAAGGGGAATGGTCCAGTTGATATCTGTATAGTGTATTAGTTGCATTGATTGGAGTAGCTTTGTTATTTACTTCGGTAGAAAAATAAAACAATTGTATTTCACTAGTTATAGCTAACATGTAAACAATGCAATGAGTAAACACAACAAATAAGTTACTTGTTTATTTGTGATGATCGTAATGTTTATGGTTATGTGTGACTATAATTTGGCGAATTGTAGCCGTAGTCAAATGGTACATTTGGCACCAGTATATTGATATGTTTGCAATATGACCTGGCCGGGCCTCGAACCCGAGTAAGTAGCGCATCAATCCAAACCTAACCTTTCCCCATGACGAATGTTTTATGTTTCTTCACCATGTATAATGATGTGTTCGGCAGTTAGCTAGAGGTATAATATATTACAGTATATTACATCATGTCATTTATAGCTTAATGACAGGGAGTTGGAGGTATAATATATTACCATATATTCTCTCATGTCATATATAATTAACTGGAAGCGGGCTAGAGGTACAATACTCTCCTACTTTCTCATAATATTATTTGTATTATGCTGAAACAAGGCAAGACCACTAGAGACTGTGCAATAGAACTACCGTTTCGCAACGATGTATCTGCAATGTTTTTACCTTTACTTTAGTTCTATTGCAGTGTTGGGAGTGTTCTGGGCGTGGTGTCCCGAGTTCGAATCCCGGGAGGACCATATGCTTTCATTAGTTTGTTCAAGTGTACTGGGGTTTGTAATTGATGATTAATGTTAAGAACGGGGTGTTACTTAATTCAATAGGTTCAGGAACTAATGTATAGCGAGGCCGATCCTTAGTGATCTTGGCCCCATTCATTGTTCTTTCCATTCACTAAAACATTACGCTTTCCATAATGCAGTTGGGTCGAGTACATGATTAGATTGATATCCAAAATTCGAAAATATATATTAATCGTGATCGTGTATTCAACCTTTAACTGTGTTGGTGGTGTAATGGTTTAGATGCTTATGTTCTGGGCGTGGTGTCCCGATTTAGAATCACGGGAGGACCATATGCTTTCATTAGTTTATTCAGGTGCATTGGGGTTTGTAATTGATGATTAATGTAAAGAACGGGGTGTTACTTTTAGGTGAGTCAGGGAATAGGTGTGGAAATATACAGCCCATTTGGTCTAGCCCTTTTTTAGTTACAGAGGTTATTGTTCACGATGTCCAGCCTACTTACTTGGAACAGTGTATAGAATGTCAAAGGCAGTACAGTATCTGCTTTGTTTTCTCCCAGCAGTGTGTATTGTGTTTACGAAGTAGCGACCTCTCCCCCCCCCCCCCCCCCCCCCACACACACACACACACACACACACACACACACACACACACACACACACACACACACACACACACACACACACACACACACACACACACACACACACACACACACACACACACACACACACACACACTCTCTCTCTCTCTCTCTCTGGCAGACTCATCCAGTAACAAGAGTGTCAGGAGTCACGACGGGGTGAAATTAACTCCTGTACCGGCGACGTCTTTTAAATTTATTTCTAGCTATATGTAGACGATTTTGTGCACTTTAGGAAAGATCTAAGGTAGTAAAAAAAGATTAATTAAGATAGTTCGAAGCCTGTTAATTGCTGGAGGTCTCTCTTAAATTGTAAACAAAAATGATCTAATAGTAGCCAACACAAAACAAAAACAAATAAAAAGGACGGAACTGGTAATGAACGGGTTAACCTGTTCAGTATTATATATGACGAAGCTCTTGCCACTATATTCTGGTTACTATTAGACGATTGTATTCAGCTTTGGAAGGCCCTTTATATATCGAAAGGGTAATAATTAATCTATTTCTTTCCTAAACTTATTAAAGGACGAATCATTTTGCTTTCTGACCTCCCTTAATCCTCATGTTTAGTCCTATTAGTTTTCAGATTTTAAGACGTTCGGCCCATTAGTTTGAACATTTTAGGCCATTCGCCCCATTTATTTTGTCAATATGAAGAATTTTCGTGCCATGTAGGTGTTACATTTTTCCAGGCTAGCGATAGAGAGCCTGTAATTTAGGTGAAACCGGCCTTTGGAAGGGATATTTTTCTACCGAATTTCTTTTACAAATTTATCGAGAAGAGGGATCTAGGGGATGTTTGCTTAAGCTTGATGGAGGTCTAGGGTCGAACTATATATATATATATATATATATATATATATATATATACTGTATATATATATATATATATATATATATATATATATATACTGTATATATATACGGTGCATATATAAATTGATGAATCGACCAACAATAATTTACCTTTCCTCCATTAAACTTGTCTAATAATAACCACAATACAAGAAGGAAATGCCTCCCGGAATACAGAATAGATTATACTGCGGTGTCTGTCCTGGCTATGTGTCTTGCTGTGTGGCTGGGTTACCAAATACAATCCGATGGATAGTAAATATAAGTTGACAAACGCTAGAATAATGCCACAGTCTCTACAATATCGCTCTAAAATGGCTCAAATCTCTATAGAATATTGCTATAACTCATGTCTTTCGACGTATAAATTTCCACTAGATCTATCAGGAAGTGGCTAAATTGACCACTGGCGTGTTTAAGGCTATGAGGAAGTTGAAGGTATAGACAGCGATATTAGGCAGAATTACCAGCTAAAATATGGTTGTAATACATTGTTATACATACATAAAACCAGATGAATCATACTTTTTATCCATTAGAAATTTACATTATTATTTCATTTCTGACCTATATATCAATGTTCACGGCGCCAACTTCCTTATAGCCTCAACACTCGCAAGTGGACAATTATTGTCAACACTGCTGGGTGGTGCTGAAATTACAGTGTGGGAGGAGGAGGTAGTCATGGTAACGAAGTGGTGGTGGAGTGGACGCTAAAATCTAAAGTGGAATTACGGTGAAATAACATTGAATATACAGTATATTATTATGGAGGGGAAAGACGTTATCATGCTATTATAGTGAAATTACTATATCGAAGTGAACTGACTAAACAAAATCGACACCTAAATTCCACGAAAGGCCTTAATATGAACAAGGAAATGGGCCGAAAGGTCGTAGAATCACCAAACTAATGGGCGACCGTCTTAAAATCTTAAAACTAATGATGCTAGTCATGAAGGAGGAGGAGTTTCAGAAAAAAAAAAAATCTTAATGTGATATTTTGGAATAGAGAGAGAGAGAGAGAGAGAGAGAGAGAGAGAGAGAGAGAGAGAGAGAGAGAGAGAGAGAGAGGGGGCTTAATATGTACTGTTGCTGTAGCCCCACGGTCATCATAATTCGTTCATCCGGTCCTGTTAGCTCTCTTTATAGTGTTGTGACTGTTAGTGTTTGTTTAATGTTCTCTCTGTATTATCTTTCAATCTACCTATTTATCTAACTATCTATTGGTATGTATAGTCTGCAATATTATCCTTCAATTGATCTATCTATCGAACTATCTATTATGAAGTTTAGTTTCCATTAGTATCTATCTATCAATCTACCTAGCTATCTATATATTGCAATATTATCTTTCAATCAAGCTATCTATCTATCTATTAGTATGTTTAGTTCACATTATTATATTTCAATCTACCTATCTAACTAACTATCTATTAGTATGTATAGTTTGCATTATTATCTTCTATTCTATCGATCTACCTAGCTATCTATTAGTATGTATAGTTTGCATTATTATATCAATCTATTTATCTAACTATCTATTAGTATGTATAGTTTGCAATATTATCCATCAAATCTACCTATTTATCTAACTATCTATTAGCATGTATAGTTTGCAATAAGTATTTGTCAATGTATTTATCTTTGTATCAGTAACTAGACTCCCCAGTAAGTGTATTGGTTTATGCAACATCATGTCCTCCCCCCTAAGATCTCCTTAGGAATATTGAATCTCTTTCTCTATATCTCATCTATCCTTCTCTCTCTCTCTCTCTCTCTCTCTCTCTCTCTCTCCGGTGTTTATATTCAATAATGTCAACTATTTTCTTATTTAAATCCTGTAGGGGAGGTATGTCGTTTTTCTAGACCCCCTTCTCCCTCATGTTCAGCCCCGTTAGTTTTGAGATTCTAAGACGTTCGCCTCATTAGTTTGTCGATTTGTAGATCTTGAGCCCCATTTTGTTGTCATTATTCAGTCCTTTCGTGCTATTTAGGTGTCGATATTTTTCCTGACGAGCGATAGGGAGACCGTAATTATTGAGGAACAGGCCTTAGGGTGGGACATTTTCTACCGAAATATTTACAAATTAATCTCGATGGGGGGCCTTGGGGGGTGTTTTCTTAAGCATGATAGAAGTCTAGGGAGCAAACTAATATATATATACAATTAAATATTAATAAAATGGTATTGAGAATGACGAACGTTTAGGATACACCGAGGAATTGTATTGGTCATTTATAACATAGCAAATGGAGGTAATTGTGATAGAATGTTAAATAACAAATTCATCGCAGGAAATATTATAAGGTGTGCCTGAATTAGTTTTGCAGTCCTGAAATAGCTGACTTAAGGGCGGTGTCACACGAGCCCTTTTTCCGTCAATTTGTCACGGGCAATTGTATTCTGGCTTCTTAAACTTTAGATTGTATCAGAAATCAGCCTCATAATCTACCTTCAATCTAGTTTCCGATACCATTATGAAAGAACCTCAAAATATTACGAGAACAAAATGGCTTATCCAAAATTGCCGGAAAACCCGCTCGTTTGAAACCTGTTTAAAATAATAAAGACTCAGAAAAGCGGAGACGGAGTTTGAAAAATATATGAAAGACCATTATCTTAATTCTGTTATTTTCGTGTTGGGTATTAATAATTTGTTTTGGCTAACTCATTATGTTGTTATTTATATTGCAGTATTAATAACATATCGTCATGATTGATTATATAATTATATATAGTCAACTCATTTAATCCGCAGAAACTCGGAAATTTTAGTTATGCAATTATATTTGTTCAGATTGCTGTAGGAAATTGTATTGATTATACATTTCTTTATTCATATAATTCCCATTTCATACATTGCACATTTATTTATACATTAACTTTTAAGCTTTTCATAAGCCTAAACAATATTCTGAGACTGCATATTATACGAGTGACTGTACTATTAATATAATTCCGTAAATCTCTTAATCTATTATATATTAACCTTCCTCACTTCAAAACTGTCGAGAGTAGTTTTATATATACTAAAACGATAAACGCGTTTAAATAAATGGCCGCTATCTTGTAAATCAATGAGACTGAAATACTATTCCCTTAACGATGCGAAACGGGTTGGCGTGGAAATTACCATTTTTACCGACAAATCCGCGTGAAATCTACTGAACTAAACCAGGTCTATTCCAATTGTCTTCTCGTGTGTGTGTGTGTGTGTGTGGACGAGCGGTTGTGTGTTTATTGGTACACATCTCTGGATATTTGTAGGTTTACAGGTACATGAGGTTTGGGGCGACAGTTAATCGGTACACACCTCTATAAAATACGTTGAAATGGAGTGTTTTCGGTTAGGTTAGGTAAGTTAGGTTAAGTTAGGTTAGGTTAGGTTAGGTTAGTGTAATTTAGGTTTAAAAATCGAAAAATGTACTCGTAAGCATGCACCAAATTGATATGTACCGATAAAAGCCAACCGCTCGGGTGTGTGTGTGTGTGTGTGTGTGTGTGTGTGTGCGCGCAAGGGTGGAGGGGATAATGCGTAGTTGGGTGCGGCTGAATCTCAATCTATCTCTCTCTCTCTCTCTCTCTCACACTACACATACACACAAACACACACTCACGCGCAGTTAGTTGTTACTTACACACGTGACCATAATATATCTCATTCGCTAATGCAACAAAACATGACATGTGTTATTAGAGTAAATAGTAAATTATTTTAATCATATGGGTTTTATGCATTTCAAATAATCTTTGGTCACTTAGCCAAATACCAACCCTTTAGCTTCATCATCTAAAACTAATAACCAAATATAGCTTTGAGCCATAGTCCCCTTGTTAACAAACTTAGATAATTAATTCTAGTTATTTCTTACTCCTGCAATGAACAAATATATAAACAAATATCGTCGTTCTTGATAATGTACCAGATTCTTCTTATACTAAATTTTAAAAATATCAATTCACTTAATTTGTCATGTAACACATGTCCCAAACATTATGCACTTAGAGACAACATGCTTCATAGTTCAAGTTGATAATTTCAATAAATTAAGTTATAACAATAGTCAACTCATTGCTACACTATACAAACCTAACCCCTTTTTACTTTTGGTTCTGGTTAAAATTATGCTTTTTATGCAGTTTAAGTAGGACCGATGTTACTATGAGGGTTTATTGAAATCGTATTTATCCATTTGCGCCGTAGAGGTAGATTACAAACTAAAACAAAAAATAGTATAATGGTAACCAGAATATGATGACTATTACGACATGGTGCTGAAGGGGGTAGGTGTTATATATATATATATATATATCTTAATTATTGTTTTACTTTCTTCCCTAGGCCTTCATCATGCTTACAAAACAAAAAACAAAAATACATCCTCAATATCCCCCTTCGAGATTAATTTGTAAATTTTTCGGTAGAAATATGTCCCAGCTGAAAGCCAGTCCCTCCAAAATTACAGGCTCGCTTTTCACTCGACAGGACAAAATCGTCACGTAAGTGGCACAAAAGATCTTAATATTGAAAAAGAAATGGGGTGAAAGGTTTTACAATCGATAAGCTAATGGGGCGAACGTCTTAAAAATCTCAAAACTAATGGGGTTAAACATGAGAGAGAAGGTATAAAGCAACTACCTTCCCCCTTAAATGATAGCGCAGCCGAGGAAGAAGTTGCCTATCATGGACCCAGTTAACATCACCACGTTTAGCACAGCACTGAACACATACCTCCAACACACAGAGGGTAATATGGTCCCTGGCTGAATATTGACGATCTTCATATAATAGCCTTATCTGGACCCCTCCCTGTTTTAATCAATTAGTTTGGACATTTTAACCCTTTGAGGAACATGATAAGTGTTGACAGTGTACTCTGGCTATCATTAGACAATTATATAGAGCTTAGGAAGGATCTATGGCAATTAAAAGGGTAAAGATTATTTCAATTAACCCTCTGACGTCCATATACCCTTCCTCATCTGAATAAAATCGTCGACTAGTAGCCAGAATAATCTGTCAAATCATGTCACGATGCTCAAAGGGCTTAGGCGATTCACCTCATTTGTTTGCCGTTTATAAGGCACATCACCCCATTCAGGTATAATATTTTTCTGGGGGAGCGATAGCGAGCCTGCAATTTAGGAGACAAATTTTGTTCTACAGAAAAAATACATAATTCGCTTAAAGGTTAGGGAGTCTCTTTTTTTTTTTTTTTTTTATTACTCAACTTCGAGGTGGTCTGGGAAGGATTTTTTTTTTTTTTTTTGTTTTTTTTTATTATATATTAATTTTATTACTCAACTTCGAGGTGGTCTGGGAAGGCATTTTTTTTTTTTTTTTTTTTTTTATTCTTTTTCAACATTATTGTATTATAACGAGACAGTGGTGGGTAGTGGCATCATCCAGTGCTAAACAGTTAACCAACAGTGAACAAATGTTAGTCGACAACTTTTCTCATAAACTGTGTTATTTTGAATCCCTTTCAAAACATCCAGGACGCTTTCCCTAAATTTTCACTAACCTTTGACGATTTTCCTCAGATTTGGAAGGGTCTCCAAGTAATTAAATGGGAAAATCTGTAGCAATGAACCCTCTAACTCCTACAACTCCTTCCTAAACTGAATAAATTCGTCGGCTAACAACCAGAAAAAACGAGAAAAAAAACGCGTCCTCTTATCTTGAAAGGGTTGAGATGTTATCATTATCCTTGCCAGTGGTGTTTAAGGGGAGTTATTTAGTTTGTTCCCTAGACCTCCATCAAGCTTAAAATTATACCCCCTTGACCCCCTTTCAAGATAAATTTGTACATTTTTCGGTTGAAAGATGTCGTTTCCTCTTAAATTACAGGTTCGCTATCGCTCACCAGGAAAAATTGACACCTAAATGTCATGAAATGTCTTTAAATTGACAGAAATGGGGCGAAAGTTGTTAAAATCTGGGGCGAACGTCTTAAAGTCTCAAAAGCAATGGGGTTAAAGATGAGAATGAAAGGGGTCCAAACAAAAATATCTCAACTGGAAATCTCCCCCAGCCTATGACCATTGGTGTTTATGTTTATGTCGCAGAAGTGCCCAAATAACGTATATCTCTGTCTCAGGGTGGCAAACCAATACCATGCTGCTTCATTTAAGGGGGGTGACCTACTATTTGTTATTTCTGTCCTTTTCTCTCTTTCTCTGGCTTGTATCCATTCGGCCCCATTCAGCCAACTATTTTAAGACGTTTATCCCCATCTAGGTGTCGATTTCTTCCAGGCGAGCGATAGCGAGCCACCATTATATGAAGAAATCCGGCTTCGCCGGAGACATTTTTCTACCGAAAAATGTACAAATATAGCCTGCTGTCAAGAACATTTTTAAAATATGCTGGCTCGCTACCGCTCACCAGTAAAAAATTGACACTTGGATGGGGATAAACGTCTTAAAACAGTAGGCTGAATGGGGCCGAATGGATACAAGCCAGAGAAAGAGAGAAAAGAAAAAGCAGGTCACTCAATACTAGGGGCGTCCTTTTAACTTTATTCTGGCTACTACTAGATGGTGTTGTTCAGTTTAAAAAAGGGATCCAGCAATTAACAGGCTTTAAACTACCGGTATCTCACTTAACCATTTTTACTATCACAGATCCTTCTTAAAATCGTCTAAATGTTGCTAGATTAAAATATATAATAATTCACCGGTAAGAAGGCGTTAATGCTTATAAGTGTATATGTCAAGTTGATAATACAGTTGACAGTTCTTCTTATGTCTTTGGAAGTGATAAAATGGCCACTAATATTAAAAACATCGCCAAGATCCCCCTAGAGTTAAATGTGTAATTTGTCAGTAGGAAAATGTCCCAGCCGAAGGCCGAAACCTCCTAAATTACCGGCTTACAATCGCTTACCAGGATAAAGTCGACACCGAAATGGCACGAAAGGCGTTGATATTGACAAAGAAATGAGGCGAAAGGTTTTCAAATTGCCAAGCTAATGGGGCAAATGTCTTCAAATATCATAAGTAATGGGGCTAAGCATGAGGGAGAGAAGGGACCATGAAAACCCTATACCCCTCCTTAAGGATCTTCCAAAGCTGAAGAAAAACCGTCTAATGATAGCCTTGATAAAACGAAAGGGTTGATATACTTAT
This sequence comes from Paralithodes platypus, assembly GCA_032716605.1. Taxonomy (NCBI): domain Eukaryota; kingdom Metazoa; phylum Arthropoda; class Malacostraca; order Decapoda; family Lithodidae; genus Paralithodes; species Paralithodes platypus. Next base: position 17,200,046 of record CM064563.1, on the reverse strand, counting down.
ACACAACACGGAGACCCATCTGACTGACCCTCTACTCGACATTCATTCAATATCGCTTAAGCCGGTATCACACGAGAGCTTTTAAATTCAACATTCCATGATCAACATTTTTCTGACAACATTTTTGGAATATTTTGTACTGGTATCGGAAACTAGACTGATCAATGTACTGTAGGTAACACAAAAATATTAAATGTTTACCTTATGAGCTGCCAGACCAGTGTTATGGATAAATATTGAGTGAAAAAGCGCCCGTGTGATACCGGCTTTAGTATTCTTAAGGGGGTAGTGGTTATTTTTTAGTCTATCAATTTATGTATTTATATAATGTATAGTTTCACCGCTAGACCTATATCAAGCTTGTAAAAACACACCCTAAACCCTATTTCAAGATGAGTTTGTACATTTTTCGGTAGAAAAATATCCCGGCCGGTTTCTCCCAAAGTTACAGGCTAGCTATCGCTTGCCAGGAATATATCGACACCTAAATGGCACGAAAGGTCTTTATAATGACAAATAAATGGGACAAAAGGTCATAAAATTGCCAAACTAATGGAACGAACGTCTGAAAATCTCAAACCTAATAAGTATAATAATAGCTAGTAGTTCAACAGGAAATAATAAGTTAGCTAAAAACAATAGAAAATTAGTTGCAAATAAAAGTAATAGGTTGAGGGTATATTATACAAATTGTAGGAGTTTATGTAACAAAATGAACAAACTTAGAGCACTCGTTAGCACAGAACATATAGACATAATAGCGCTAACTGAAACGTGGATTAATACAGAATCTAGGCATTTTTTAGCAGAATTTGATATTCCAGGATATAGTTTGTTTAAATATGACAGAACAAGTAGGAGGGGCGGGGGTATAGCAGTGTTTGTCAGGAGTACATTAAAAAGCTGTATTAAATCAGGTATTAGACTAAATAATGATAATGAAAGTGTTTGGGTAGAGGTTAACGAAGGTAGTGAGACCATAGTTATTGGAGTTATATATAGACCGCCTAATATGAGTAGAAATGGCGGAACATCGTTATGGGAGGAAATTAAAATAGCATCAAGGTTTAGCAATGTGTGCATTATGGGGGATTTTAATTTTCCGAACATTGATTGGCAGCACCAAATAGGCGACTCCGATTCAGTAGAGTTTATTGAGGTTGTACAAGACAGTTTTTTATTTCAATTCATAGATACGCCGACTAGAGGTATTAATATTCTTGATTTAGTTTTCAGTAACAATGAACATATGATAAATGATGTAGAGATTGGTGACCACCTAGGAAATAGCGATCATAAATCTATTTATTTTAATATACAATGGACAGGGAATGCTAAAGAGAATACGACACTTATCCCAGATTTCAGAAAAGCCGATTATGGTGGGCTAAGAAGAGACTTAAGGGTGGACCCTATTGTTAAGCAATTAAGTCAGGATATGCCAGAGTTAAACTTGCCACCTACATATAACCAGTTTATTGCTTCACTCCACAATGCTCAAAATAAATATATCCCTAAAAGAAAATTTAGATCGCCGCAGAACCAACCAAAATGGATGACTAATAAGCTAATAGATCTTATAGGAAAAAAGAAAGGACTATATAGAAAAATAAAGAAAGGCGAAAATCATCTACATATTATACTATCAGACTCTATCAAGACAGGTCAAAAAGGAAATCAGGAAAGCAAAAAGAAATTATGAAATAAGGATAGCCAGTGACTCAAAAAATAACCCTAAAGCTTTTTACCAACTATATAAATCTAAAGTTAGAGATGTAATAGGCCCCCTAAAAATTTCAATAGGAGAAATAACAGAAAATTATTTAGAAATGTGCAGTACATTAAATAGTCAGTTTCTTTCCGTTTTCACTAATGAAAATTTGGCACAGATTCCAGAAGTCAATATGGTATATAGTGATAGTATAGAAAATATGTTAAGTACAGTTAGTATAAGTAGAAATGATGTGCTTAAGGAAATTGACAGACTGAAACCTCATAAATCGCCTGGTCCTGACGAGGTATATGCTAGAGTATTAAAAGAATGCAGAGATGAGTTAAGTAGCCCATTAGCATTTTTATTTAACAAGTCTTTAGAAACAGGTTTAGTTCCAGAAGCTTGGAAGCTTGCAAATGTAGGTCCGATCTTCAAAAAAGGTGATAAATCGATAGCATCCAATTACCGTCCCATTAGTCTCACATCAATCATAGGAAAGTTGCTAGAGTCTATTATTGCTAGGAAAATTAGAAGCCACTTAGACAAATTTAACTTAATACATTCTTCTCAGCATGGATTCACTCAGGGACGTTCTTGCCTTACTAATTTGCTTAGCTTTTTCTCAGAGGTATATGAAGCAGTAGATAGTGACAAGTCATATGATATAATTTATTTAGATTTCAGTAAAGCTTTCGACAGAGTCCCTCATGAGAGATTGATGAGAAAGGTTGAGGCACATGGAATAGGAGGATCGTTGTTGGGATGGATTAGGTCATGGCTAATTGGTAGGAAACAGAGAGTCAGCATAAATGGTACCAAGTCAGAGTGGGGAGCAGTCAAAAGTGGTGTCCCCCAGGGATCGGTATTAGGTCCCCTGTTGTTTCTTATATACATAAATGACCTAGATTTAGGTATAACTAGTAGGATAAGTAAATTCGCAGACGATACTAAAATTGGGAGATCAATTGATTCAGATAGCGATATAGAGTGCCTCCAAAGGGATCTAGATACCTTACATGAATGGTCAGTAAATTGGCAGATGAAGTTTAACATTGACAAATGCAAGGTATTAAAGATAGGGAAGATGCATACAAATGTTAAATATAAACTAGCTAATTTAGAATTAGGAAATTCAGACTGTGAGAAAGATCTAGGTGTGTTTGCTAGCAATGATTTGAAGCCTAGAAAACAGTGTATAAGCGTTCGTAATAAGGCAAACAGGATTCTCGGGTTAATCTCTAGGAGTGTGAGTAACAGAACTGCTGATGTTATCTTAAAACTTTACTTGTCATTAGTGAGACCCCATATGGATTATGCTGTCCAATTTTGGTGTCCTTATTACAGAATGGACATAGATTCATTGGAGAGAGTACAGCGTAGAATGACAAAAATGATCCATAATATTAGAAATCTTTCGTATGAAGAAAGGTTGAAGAAATTAGGTTTACATTCGTTAGAGAGACGCAGAGTTAGAGGGGATATGATAGAGGTGTTCAAGTGGGTTAGTGGGATTAACAAAGGGGACATGACAAATGTACTAAAGCTCAGTGATAGCGAAAGAACTCGTACCAATGGTTTCAAATTAGATAAATTTCGTTTCAGAAAAGATATAGGCAAATATTGGTTTGGTAACAGAGTTGTAGATGGGTGGAATGGACTACCAAGTGCTATAGTGGGGTCTAAAACGGTAGGGAGCTTTAAGATAAAATTGGATAAGCATATGGACGAGAAGGGTTGGGTGTGAAGGGGGATCAGCCGGGTTGGACCAATCAGCACTCTGCGTACCCCCATAATCCTGCGTTAATCTCTAACCGTTTTGGTAAGATGATCCTCAGGGTATTAGAGTGTTGAGCCTATAATTGGGCTTTGTAATTGAACTGGGGTTGTGTGGGACAGGGATCTGCCTTGCTTAGGCCAGTCGGCTTTCTGCAGACTCTCATTTTCTTATGTTCTTATGTTCTTATGTTCAAATGGGACAAAACATAAGGGAGAAAAAACAACTAAATCCCCCTGAATGTTATTATCGATTTGCTATAGAAATGTTATTGAAATATGGAATAGTTTGTAGTTAATTAATCTAGGCTGGGTTAGGATAGGCTAGGCTTGAGTACCGTACTATCTGTGTTATCATTATGGACGAGCTTTTCCACCTTGAATAGTTAAGGGGGGATGAACCTATTTATTTGCTTATATATTTATATAAGATATTATTATCTTGTTTAGTTTCCTCCCTATAATTCCATTGAACATATGAAACATCCCCAAGATCACCCTTTATGATAAATTTGTAAATTTTTCGATAGAAACATCGGTTTCTCCTATATTACAGGGTAGCTATCGTTCACCAGGAAAAAATCGACACCTAAATTATACCTATTGACAAAAAAATGGGGCGAAGAGTCTAAAAAAAAAAATCCAAACTAATGGGCCGAACGTCTTAAAATGTGAACATTAAAAGGGCTAAACATGAAGGAGAAGGGGCGCTAGAAAAATATATACCCACATAGCGGTAAAATGTTTTATTGTAATAACACGACAACTTCGACTCCCGCTGGAGACCTATACCCTGTTCCAAATAAGTAGACAAAAAATCTTGAACATTAATTAACCTCTATAACTGATAAACAACTAGTTATCTAGCTTACATTTCTACCATTTGAGAAGAACTTGAACATTAACCTCTGTAATTCGCAAACGACTAGAGTAATCGAGCGAATATTTCTACCATTTCTACCATGTCAGTCAGGGAATAGATGTGGAAATGTACAGCCCATTTGCTTTTTTTTTTTTTTTTTTTTAAATTATAAAGATAAGGGTTCGTGATTTCTGACCTACCTATTTGAAACAGGTATTAGGACTCCAGAGTAAGTCAAACTGTCGCAATGTTACAATACAGGGTGTCCCGAAATAGACGTGCCAAACTTCACCATTAGGTTACATATTATATTCTAAGCATAAAATGTTCTATAAGCAAAATTCCAAATTGTACTCGTCACAGAGATATCGCCTGTTTAAAATGGCATTTTCGTAAGTATTTCCCCATAGGCTGGCGTAGCTGTCCTAGACCTTACCACATCCCCATCTAACTGCAATTATTTTACCATGTTATTATCAAGATATTGTAATTATCTGAGTTTTAAAATTATTATAGACATATTAGCTCACTTTGGACTTGCTGGAAACTGTTTGACATGGAAGAGTCCATTGCAGTGATGCAGGGGTGAACACTATATATATAACCTTCAATACCTCCTAAATGGTTAAGATTTGGAATTTTTGTTATAAAATATTATACACTCACAATCATCTGTATAATTGGTGACCGGACAACTCAACCAGTAGACCATTTCAACCAGTAGCTCTCAATCAGTACCAAATCAACCAATACGGTTAGGTTAGGTTAGGTTAGGTTAGTACTATATTTTGGCACAGGTTTCTAAAGCTTCTTATAACCTTTAAAATCGAGTGAGAAGGAGCGGGAACGCGACAGGCCACACATCGTTCTCCCAGCCAGGCAGCCACGGAACTGAGGGCTCTGAGTCAGAGTCTCGCGAAATATACAGTGCTGCCAAAGGCAAATGTAGCGCGACATTAGCGATAATTGCTCATTTTAGCGAATGTCTATGGTAGCGTTGCGGGTGAACCCTACGAGCTACGAAGCTCGTTTTGATATAATTTTGAAGTTATTTTCTTTTAGTTTTAGGCTGAATACATTTCATTTCATTCAGACACTTGCCTAATCAATCAGGAGTGCCTGAATTAGCCCAAATATGGCAGAAATAGTCGGAAATATGCCCGCAGCGTAAGTGTTAAAAAGACGTTGCCGGTACAGGCAGGGTGTCGAATAAAGCTGAGTTCATTATTTTAAGTTTTTATCATTGTATATGTTAAGATAAAATTATGTTTTATAGTTCTTAGTATGTCTTTGGAAGTGATAAAATGGCCAAAACAATGTTAGTGTATGTTAATTGGCTTGTATTCCTTCTCATATTCATTCAATACTTCAAACAAGATTGCTCCAGTTTGACACCCTGCTTGCTATTGGGCGATGAGTTCTAAAAACAAGTAGAAGAAGCAGGTAGAGAAAATAAGTCATCTGTGTAATAGTGAGGAGGGGGACAACACAATAGAGGGCAGGAGGGTCGATACCCAGGCCACAGAGAGAAGGTGACGGGAAGATGAGGGCCGAGGGAGAGGGAAGAAGAGGAATACAACGACACACGTGAGGTTGATGAAGAGGAATACAACTACACGTGAGATTGATGAAGAGGAATACAACGACACGTGAGATTGATGAAGAGGAATACGACACGTGAGATTGATGAAGAGGAATACGACACGTGAGGTTGAAGAAGAGGAATACAACGACACGTGAGATTGATGAAGAGGAATACAACAATACGTGAGATTGATGAAGAGGAATACGACACGTGAGATTGATGAAGAGAAATACAACGATACATGAGATTGATGAAGAGGAATACAACGACACGTGAAATTGATGAAGAGGAATACAACAATACGGGAGATTGAAGAAGAGGAATACAATGACACATGAGCTTGGTGAAGAGGAATACAACAATACGGGAGATTGAAGAAGAGGAATACAAAGACACGTGAGATTGATGAAGATAATACAACGATACGTGAGGTTGATTAAGAGAAATACAAGATATGGGTCGTATGATGAAAGCATAATATAGAAGAAATGCACAAGGAAGGAGAGAGAAGAATTAGTAACGAAAACAGGATTAAAAATAATATACGTAGTATGAAATACAGGATTAGAAATAAACACGTAAAACAAAGAAACCGTAGCAAAAATAAGAAATTCTTTGGCGTGGTTTGAAAGCAGAGAGCGTAGGGATAACTGGTATTCTGAAACAGGTGTTTTCCCTTCGCAGCGCCGATAATGGACGAAAGAGCTTGAAAAATTACGTTATCTTTATAAAACGGAAGTGTTAATCCGCATACTCTCTGTAAACAACACTCATTCCTACAGTATTCGTTCGGTGCCAGGCGCTGGGAAGGGAAAGAATTGTTTAAGAATACCATCCAAGGACTGGAGAAAAAGGAAAAACGATGAGGGAAGAATATAAAGGATTCTGCGAGAATGTTAAACCTTTCTGCATCGGTGATGCAGCTACATTTAGCCGATTTTCTTAATCTTTGGATGGATATATGGTACCGTAGCTAAATTGATATAGTTTGTATTTTTTCAACTGGTAGACGTTCGTCTTAAACTGAATAAATCGTTTAATAGTTGCCAGCATATAATGAAAAGGACGTCACCAGTAATGCACGGGTTAAAGGTAGAAGGAACTGGAGATGGAAACGACAACAGGATCGATGACGCACTTCATTTATGTTTTCTGGCTATTGCATGGCGTTATATTCAGAATAGTAAGGACATATGGAAGTCACAAGGGTTTATTGAGATAGGCTTTACCCTTTTAATTCCCACAGATTCTTGCTAAGCTGTATGCAACCGTCTAATGATAGCCAAAATAAACTGCTAAAACGCCTCATATCCTCAAGGCGTTAAAGTATAATAGACAATGTACGGTAAATACCATACGAGGATTGTATAAACATATGTAGACAGTGAGACGCGAGTGCGAACACATTTTTGAGAGGGAAATAAACATTGAAAAGCGGAAAAAGTATTGTACTTAATTAAGGGGTAGATTGTTGCTTTTTCTGGATTCCCTTCTCCCTCATGCTTAGCCCAATTAGTTTTGAGATCTTAAAGGTGGGGGCTCATGGGTTGAGATAAACATGGAATGATAATCGCCAAGCTGTACATAATTATCTTGCAAAATGCAATGGCACTGAAATAATTATTAACAATGGTATAAAGGATTTTGTGGATCGTCTATACCGGGCCTGTAACGTCACAAGAGTGTAAGTCCACCATCCAGTCTAGGATAAGGATACTGGTGTGACGTCACTATGACGTCACAGGCCCGGTATAGACGATTCACAAAATTCTTTATACCAAAGTTAATAATTATTTCAGTGATATATCCGGTATAGACGATTGGGAAGGCCATCAGCCCATTAGGACTATTAGGCCATACTAAAGCAAAATGTTAATTGCCAAGAACCTCATAATACTGGAATGCGATATTGGCAAGTATCACAATCCAGCATACGTCACAGGTCTAAAGCAATTAACAACAGGAAAATAATTTAGGCAACATCAGCTGAGAAGAATAGTGTCAGGACAAACACACTCTTAGGAGCATCAACTTTGTTTTCTTTCACTCTCTGGGTAATATAAGCTGCACATATTGACCCGCCAAACCCTACAATAGTTTCTCCCACTATCCCTCCCTTCCTTCTCCTCCCACTATCCCCTCCCTCTTTCCACCTCCCACTACTCCTCCCTCCCTTCACCTCCCACTACCCCTCCCTCCTTCCACCTCCCACTATCCCTCCCTCCCTAACCAGAAAGTTTCTATTTTACATTGGATCTCTATTAGCCAAGAGACAAAGATACCAACATATTTCCAAACACAATTTCTACAATATATTTGTTTCTGTTGTTAAGATTTTTCTTTGAACTTTGTTTATGACCACTTTACAACATTACAAACTAACAGAACACGAAACATCTTCTAGACACACACAATAGTTTATTACAAATAGAAAGCACATGCCTAGTTATTCTCTTAAAGTCATAATTCCTTTATATGTGGCATAGGATCTTTCTCGCTCTCCATAACATTACATATAACATAAACAATATACTATACTTGGCAAATATATTGCCTTCCACAACATATATCAATATATATTATAATATTACGTACAAAGCAATGAATATATCAGGGTAGCGTGATCCTTACATCCAGTTGGTATAATGTAACACACACACACACACACACACACACACACACACACACACACACACACACACACACACACATACACACAACACAGTCATACTTTGGTGAATATAGACATTACATCTCTCTCTCTCTCTCTCTCTCTCTCTCTCTCTCTCTCTCTCTCTCTCTCTCTCTCTCTCTCTCTCTCTCTCTCTCTCTCTCTCTCTCTCTCTCTCTCTCTCTTTAATTTAATTAACAATAACGACATAAACACATCTTGGAAGTTATTTGAAACCACTTACCTAAAAGCAGTGCAAGACTGCATACCATCGAAAATACGGCGTCCAGGCCATAATAATAAGCCCAAATGGTGGAATAAAGATATTTCAAACTGCCTGCTTGCTAAAAAATTTGCTAATGATAGATTAAAATCTTCACAAAATGACGAAGAACGGGTGAAATTTGTAGAGCTACGACGCAAAGCCAAAAAGTTAATTAAGCAAAGTAAAAAGACCTTAGAGTTACATATTGCGAATCAAAGTAAAACAAACCCGAAAGAATTCTATAGTTATATCAGAAAGAAAAAAGTAGTTACTTCAACTGTTGGACCGTTAGTCGATGAAAATGGAGAATACACCAAAGACGAAGTACAAATGAGTAATGCCCTGAATACCTTTTTTGCATCAGTTTTTACAACAGAAGACCTCAGTGATATCCCTACACCATCGCCGATTCAGATTGATAATTCAGATGTTTTAAGCAATATCACCGTTACAGAGAGAGAAGTATTGAATTGTTTTGATAAACTCAAGGTAAATAAAACGCCTGGACCTGATACAATCTCGCCTAGAGTTCTAAAGGAAGCTAAGGATGAGCTCTCCAAACCACTGACATTACTATTCAATAAATCCTTGCAGTCTGGAACTATGCCTGATCAGTGGAAGCTAGCCAACGTAACACCGATATTCAAAAAAGGCAGCAAATCCCTACCCAGTAACTATCGTCCAATTAGCTTAACCTCAATTGTATGTAAAATGCTAGAAACGGTCATACGAGACAGACTCGTAAATCACTTAGAGGAAAATAACATACTTAAAGATACTCAACACGGCTTTCGTAAAAAACGTTCCTGTTTAACAAACCTCTTAGACTTCTTCCACGATATCCTCAACCTCTACGATGAGAGTAAAGCTGTAGATATTATATACCTTGATTTTCAAAAGGCCTTTGACAAAGTTCCCCACAAACGTTTACTGCTAAAACTAAAAGCGCATGGAATACAAGACGGTGTGTTGAAATGGATAGAAAATTGGCTCAGCGACAGAAAGCAAAGAGTAGTCATAAACGGTAAGGCATCTAAATGGACCAATGTAAGTAGCGGGGTACCCCAGGGATCGGTACTAGGACCAATTATCTTTCTAATTTACATCAACGACATAGATGAGGGTCTCACCTGCACAATCTCAAAATTTGCTGACGATACAAAAATTGCAAATAGCGTACTCTCAAAAGAACAAGTTGACGATATGCAACACAATCTAGATAAATTGTCATGTTGGGCCCAAATTTGGCAAATGAGTTTCAATGCGGATAAATGTAAAGTACTACATATCGGATACCTAAATGAGAAAGCAAACTATTCGATGAATGGCACTCAGCTTAAGAATGTAAACAGAGAAACCGATCTGGGAGTAACAATATCGAGTAACCTAAAACCGAGTCAACAATGTTCAGAAGTTGTTAAGAAGGCAAACAAAATAATTGGCTTTATAGGCAGGTCATTTGAGCATAAATCCAAAGACGTTATCCTAACCCTTTACAATTCCTTAGTCCGCCCTCTTCTGGAATACTGCGTTCAATCCTGGTGCCCTTATTACCAAAAAGATATAAACAAGCTAGAACGAGTTCAACGTAGAGTTACCAAAATGATACCTAGCCTAAAGAACAAACCATACGAAGAGCGTCTTAGAGAATTAAATCTATTTCCTTTAACCCAGCGCAGATTAAGAGGTGACTTAATTCAAGTGTTCAAAATCATCAAAGGCATCGACAATATGAACTGTAGTAAGTACTTCACTATCGACCAATCTAATTACACGCGGGGAAACGGTTGCAAAATTATTGGTAAATCTTTTAACTCACACGAATCTAAGAATTTCTTCTTCAATCGAGTTGTCAACTTGTGGAATGGGCTTCCCCGAAACGTTATAGACTGCATCACCGTTGATTCATTTAAACTCCGCCTAGACAAATATCTCGCATCAAACCCGCGACTGACTGCGTTTGTAAATGAATAACTTTATTTTATCCCCCCCTCAGTTACTAACCCATCTGTCCCCTACTAACTTCCTAATCCTGCCACGGACATTAGTTCCAGGGCAGTAATTCCCTTTCCAATGTTTCCTTACCCACTCTAAACCACTGTTTGGACACTTGATCCTCAGTGTTTTGGAGGACAAGCAACCTAGAAGGGTCACTAGATCTGTTGTTGCTTGATTTCCTTTGTACTCCTTTGTACTCTTTGTACTCTCTCTCTCTCTCTCTCTCTCTCTCTCTCTCTCTCTCCCATGTAATTAAACTGAATGAGAAAGAAAGTAAGGCAGCTTACGTTGAAGTTAAGCTTGTTTTCCTTTAAGAGCCTATATATCGTGGACTTAATCCCTCTAACACATCCAGGTCTTTGTTGGAGGCACAATGCAATACAATTCGTTCAATTAAGATAATGTAGAAATTATACCCTTTAACGATTTTGACGCATTTTGACAGTATATTCTATTTATCATTGCATGATTTTATACAATTTAGGAAGGTCCTGTGGGAATTACAAAGGTAAAGACGACATCGATTAACCCTCTGACTTCCATAAACCCATCCTAATCTGAATAACATCGTGTAATGATAGCCAGCACAAATGCGTATTGGATCTTCTATGGGTTAACAAAAAGTTACCTCGACGGCAGAAAGCAAGAAGTGTATGTAAATAAATTGAGGCTAACGGTACACAATCATAAGAAAACAAAAGACCGACATGGTACTGGGAGATAAGCGTTGAATAATAACCCCTTGAGGATTATGACACGGTTTAACGGTTTAATCTGCGTAAGAGCAGTTTATAGCAAGGCCTTCTCATGGGTTAAGTGCCTCATTAATTACTCCTTCCATTCGTTTATCATTAGGCTACCATAGCGCAGTTGGGATTATGTACATGCTCAGATTAATATACAGGATTCGAAACTGCATTATACATTGTAGGCTTGTGCATATTTCTTTAACTGTCTTGATAGCGTAATGCATTAGTGCGCGGAATTTCGATGTGAGTATCCTAGGTTCGAGTCCCTGGAGTGCCACATGTATTTGTTGATTTCATTAATTGAGTTTAGATGTGAAGTTAGTTAGTCGAAAAAACATAAATATCATTATATTGTGTTCAGCTTAGGAGGGATCCGTCCGAAGCTGCAGAAAATTGCTAATTATAGCCAGAATAAAGTATTAAAAAAACCCGTTCTCAAATACTGTAAGGATAACATACACAAAATAGACTTACTGTACATGCAAGTTGTGTTGTATTCGTCTATTCACTACATATCAGATATTCAGCTTCGCAGTTCATTTAGCAACAAAAACAGAGAAAACATTTCGAATGATAAAACTAACGCTTATATTCGTTGGTCACGGTAAAAGGGGATTTAATGAGATTTAATGAGGGTTAACAACAAATTCCCAGTTGGAGTCCGGAAATATTCAATCTGGGAATTTAATGGCTGATTATTAATTAACCGTGCATTAATCTGATGTATTGTTCATTTTCTTCTGGCTAATGCTTATTGGTCTTATTTAGAGTAGGAAAACTATATTGTTGTCTAGAAGGTTAACAGTTTCTGGGATAACTCTCAGTCAACAATTATTCGCCTAACCCTTTCACAGTATGCACATACTCTATACATCCCATGTAAAAAAGTGGTATAATGCGGATGACCCTCATACGTTTTGGTAATACTGGCTGATTTGGTTGCAACAACCCATACTCCTTGTTGCTAGACGCTTCCAATAGATTCTAAGCTTGCCACCCATACTTATATTAATGTGGTTTGGTTGAGGAAGGGTGTGTACAAAGAAGAGGGTTTTAGAAGCTAAACATCATCGAAAACAGGGCCCCTTCTTCATGTAATTATGACAGCTGTATACTAGTTACGAATATAAGATTCATATTATCTTAATTTAAAAAACAAAAATCATAGTCATGTAAACACAAAATATGATAGCATAACGTTAAATATCATTGAGATATTGCGAGTGGAAATGAATGAGACAATCAAATATTTTCACTCGCAATTGTAATGTGGGGGAATCGGCTTTCTTTTACGAAACCATCAAAGTATTGATCGATATTCTCATTAGTGTGAAGAGGCAGGGAGGGTATAGTGACTGTTATAGGGAGAGATCAACCCAATCCTTTCATTGGAGCTCGTTCCAAATCGGTCGGGGCTACAGATATGGCGCTAGGGTGACGTACATTGCACGGGAATATCGGGCATATTCATACCTACCGTATGGAATCCACCTCACCGAAACAGCTAATTAAATTACATAGTGTATTTTTCGTTTAACCTGGCAAATTTGCACTGGGTACCTTAAAGCTGTAGAACTTGACTTGGAGCTGATTAGATGAACGAACTGTATAGTGTATTCCTTGAGTTTGTTTTTGTAACTGAAATATGCTATTTGGACACAGGACTACCAGCCATTCAGCTTCAAGTAAAGTTCTCTAGGCCAAATGACAATACAAATTCGCCTGGTTAAAACTAATAGACACCAATTTATATGAACAATTTCATTAAATGTTCTACGAGTGGTAAGCAAGGATGAACAATCATGATTATATTGTATACCATGTTCCAAACAGGTAGTCCAGAAATCGTGAAACCCTAACCTTTGCAACTCAAAAAGGGCTAGATCAATTGGGCTGTAAATGTCCACACCAATTCCCTGGCTGACCCTTCACAAATGGTATGAATATTAGCTCGATTACTCTAGTCTAGTTGTTATAGAGGTTAACCCTTTGCGGATTATGACGCGTTGTGGCAGTGTATTCTGGCTATAATTAGACGATTTTATTTAGATTAGAGAATGGATATGGAAGTCAGAGGGTTAATTGAGGCAGTCTTTACCTATATAATTCCAACAGACCCTTCTTACGCTGTATAAAATCGTCTAATAATAGCCAGCATGGTCTGTCTAATTGCGTCATGATCTTCAAGGGGTTAATATTCAAGAGTGTTGGCCTACTTCCTCGGAATAGGGTATAGTATATTAACCATAACAATAAAGAGACAACTCTGCATCCTTGACCGGCTGTGTTGTCTGTGTTAATTAAGGGAAGGTTTTCGTTGTTTATCCAGGACCCTTTCTCCCTCATTTTTAATCTCATTAGTTTGGCGATTTTAAAATTGTTGCCCCATTCCTTTGTCAGTTTTAAGACCTTTCGTGCTATTTAATTGTCGATGTTTACTTGGCGAGCGATAACAAGCTTGTATTTAGAAGGAACCGGTGTTAGGCCGGAACATTTTTTCGACCGAAAAAAGGTACAAGTTTATCTAGAAGGGTATCTAAGGAATTTGTTTAAAGCTTGATGGAGGTCTAAAAGAAATAACATAAAATAATAAATAAAACATATATCGACCAAATAAATACACCCTCCCCCCTTAACACACAAACACCACTTACACACACTGAAATTATCACGCATATTATTCAATATGTAAACATTGCAAAACAAACATACCAAAACATCAACCACTCAATATACAGTATATACAAAAGAACTTATCAAACTACACAATGCAATATACACAATGCAATATACACAATGCAATATATACAATTCAATATACTCATGGAACCATCAATTACCTTACACGCAATCCTTACACCACCACTCATAAATATCTATATTCATGTATATTGACGTTCACAAGACACACACACACTTACACACACACACACACATTCACACACACACTGTTCATTAATGTAGTCTAGCTATTCCACCTTCTCCTCTCCTCCATTTCCTCACACGAACATTCCACGCCTTACTTCTACATTTACTCTCATTTCCTATATGTATGTAACTTTTTCACTTCATTTGAATATATACTTGTATACATGATGAACTTTTCTATTCCTAATATGAATGATTGACCAAGTGTCTGAATGAAATTAAATGTATTCAGCCAAAAACTAGAAGAAAATAGCTTCAAATTGATAACAGGACGAGCTTCGTAGTGTGCAGGATTCATCAGCAGTGGTACCATAGAAATCGGCAAATATTCGCTAATACTGAGCGAATATCGCTAATGTCATGCTACATTTGCCGTTGGCAGTGCTGCATATGTCTAGCGGGACATCGCTGAGATCCCTCAGTGCCGCGGCCGCCTGGCTGGAGAGCGATCGGGGGCCTGCCGCGCTCTCACTTACTCGGACTCGTCTCCACAGGTTTTAAAAGCCTGTAAATTGCTATAAATTGGCATGGCGTTCCGGAATGTCCCCCGCAGCCAATGGGTTAAAAAATACTATTGTTTACATAATTAACCCTTGTTTGGCGGGACCGGACTTAAGTCCGTCTCTAAAAATCTGGACTATGTGGCGCAATATTGGCTCTGAGAGAGAGACGAGCGACGGGAGGAGCGTAGGTTACCTCATGACCACTCGCCACGGCCGTCGTGGGCCTACTGACATGTACTCCACACTACTCCACCCTCCCTCCCATGCTACACACGTAATTATGTAACGAAATGACCGGATTTTAGCGATTTTGCCCTTCGGTTGCACGATCGTTGCAAGACAACCAGTGATCGTAGAAGGATGGTTCTGGTGTCATTGGAAAGCTCAATTTACGCCCTTTCAGGGATACATAATTGTATTACGCTCTGGCTCTTTTTTATGCATGGAAAAGAGCACGGAAACAAGGCCATTTATGGTAAAAAAAAAACGCTGGGCGGCACGGTGAAATATACTCCACCACCCGCTCTTATTGTGTTATACATGTCCTACATACATTTCCATAGTTCTTGTTAATATTTAAAAAAACAGCAATTTCCATGCCATTATTCCAAAACCCTTCTTGCATATATATTCCTTCCATCGTTCCTTATCATTTACAATTTGATTTTGTTTTATGAAATACTAGCTGAGGTAGCCTACCCGGCGCAACCCAGGGAAAATCGAAGTGTGGGCGGTTTATCTTGGGGTTGTGGGGGGCTCGTTCCCCCTCTCCCCGGGGGGTAAGGGGACAACACAATTTTTGCTTAAAACCTATTCTGGCACCCCCTTAGTATGCATGCCAAGTATGAGCTCTCCATCTTGAAAACTGAAGGAGTGCCTCACCCCCCCCCCCCTGCTTAAAATATATTCTGGCACCCCCTTACTATTCATGCCAAATATGGGCTCTTCATTTTGAAAACTGAGGGAGTGCCCCCGCTTAAAATCTATGCTGGCACCCTCTTAGTATGCATGCAAAGTATGGGCTCTCCATCTTGAAAACTGAGAGAGTAGTTCGTGAACAATCAAACAAGCAGACTCACAGAAAGTACCCTTATATAATAGATAATATGAACCGACACAGTCCAATAGCTCTCCTGTACTGAAATTTGGCTAGTAAAGATAATATGTTTTAATATATTTGCCAACTTTCACGCTTTCAATACTCAGTGCTTACATATTGATCATATTTGTTTTCATGCTACTCATACTTACTCTTATCTCTTTGGAGTTAAACTTTACCATAGTATGCTATTGATTATCTTTTTACGATCACCATTTCTATAGGTCTATACTGAATAACGTACCTTCTATTATCATAGGCCTAATGCGGCAATACATCTCCACAGTAAACACGCAATAGGAGTTTGATCAGTCAACATGTTAATAGTTCCCTTAATTGCAATCTGGTCAACATAATTATATATAATATATATATATTGCAGTTGCTTTGGAAACGACACCATCAAAATTACAGGATGAAACACACGGAATAATAAGAAAAATATAAATAACCAATGTTCTTGTATGTACCAATAATGAGATAAGAGCCCATACCATGGACGAAATTAGGCGGCAATAGTCTGAAGAAAGATCCACATCTCCCCAACCACACTACACACACACACACACACCATCAAATTAGTGTCAACATAAAAACAGGGAGCTATATCTCCCTCCCCCACCGGACAGACAGATAATTGTACAAGGAGTTACAGGGAGGTACTCTATGATGTTTTCAATTTGTTGTGGCGTTAATAAGTGAAGAATGAAGGTCCATGAAGTTTGTATAGCGATGCAATATTATAGTTTCACCATGTAATTCATCAAAAGTTAGGATTTAATCGCTATGCTCTCATTACACCCTTGTTTCTGCTACGTTAGTATTAATACATGTATCTCATTAAATGGTACATAATAGGACATTGGGTATTTACACATTTTTCTTTCTTCTTCCCTGTACAATACACCCTATAATGTTGATGGTACGGTTTCAAACACGCTGTATATACTGTATGTAACCCTATCATCACTCATCTTTCTCCATTTTTCACCGTTCCACGATAATATCTTTGAATACTAACAATTAAGGGGAGGTTTTTAGTTGATTCCCTAGACTTCCATCAAGCTTAAAATTACTCCCCCTTGACCCCATTTCAAGATAAATTTGTAAATTTTTCGGTAGAAAAATTTCCCGGCCGAAGGCCGGTTCCCCTTAAAATACAGGCTCGCTGTCGCTCGCCAGGAAAAAATCGACACCTAAATGGCCCGAATGGTCTTAAAATTGACAGAAATGGGGCGAGGGTTCTTAAAATCGCCAAACTAATGGGGCAAGCGTCTTTAAATCTCACAAGCAATGGGGCTAAACATGAGGGAGAAAGAGGTTCAGAAAATATCCTCCAGGTAGAAATCTCCCCTTAATATACTGTTATGTCATGACATTTGTAGTCAATCTGTATTAATATGTGAAATTATAATGGACAGAATAGTATACTGTTCGTTTTAAATTTCAAAATAATAGCAGAATTGCTATAGAGGTAAAAGTTACAGGCATGTAGTTAAATGTCTTTGGTATTTCACCCTAACGTGAACACTTGTACGTATCCACACAATCACTGTAGAATACTGTCTGCATTCAACACACACACACACACACACACACACACACAGCCCGTAGCCTAGTAGGTAGAGCTCTCGTCTCACACACGAGGGGTCGGGGGTTCAATCCCAGACCGGGCGGAGACAAATTGGGCTTGTCTCCTTTCATGTGTTAGCCTCAGTTCACCTAGCTGTAAATAGGTACCTGGAATAAGTGGACGACGTTGTGACGTCCCATCTGGGGTTGGCAAAAATGGTCCAAGGCGAGATGGGTATCATATGGTTCACCTAAGCTGATGGCTACCTAAGCCTTCGGGCGAGACGGTACCGTCTATAGTGAGAATGGTACCATACAGATCCACCCTAAGCCTTCGTTTCCGATGTCGCCAATTGGCTAAAAATACAGACTACACACACATCCACAGCCATTCCAACGATACATATAACACCTACACATATAGGAGGCGGGAAATAACGAGCATGCTCACTCCCGCAATACAACTAGAGTAAGAACTAGAGTAAGTACACACACACACACACACACACAGCGCTATATTATACCCTTTGAGGCTCATGTCGCGTATTCACAGTTTATTTTGGCTACTATTAAACTATTTTATACAGCTTAGGAAGAATTTGTGGGAATGAAAAGGGTAAATATCATCTCAAATAACGCTCTAGCTTCCACATACCCTTCCTAATCTGAATAAAATCGTCTAATAGTAGCCAGAAAACAAAAGAAAATTTCAAAATGCGCTACAATACTGAAGGGGTTGTTATGCGGACCTATTAATGCTCGAGAATATTATTAACATGAATAATAGCCTGATGATTTGCAAAGCTTTATGTCACTACTTATATTAATATCCTCTTCAGCGAAACATAAACAAAACATTGTTCTATTCTACTAAAACACACTATATTCCATACCATTACGTGGAGCTTATACTATGTTATGTTTCGTTGAAATATTGCCTTCCACTCCATATATCAATATCTACCATACTATTACGTAGAAAGCAATGAATAGGTTATGATAGCGTGATCCTTACATCCAGTGCGTATAATGCAACACACACACACACACACACACACGCTTAACAACAGTCATACCTTGGTACACAATTATATACATTATCAACGGCTCTCTCTCTCTCTCTCTCTCTCTCTCTCTCTTTCTCTCTCTCTAAAAAAAAAAAAAAAATTACAGAAATATGGTAGGGATACGACTGTAATACTGGCATACTGACAAAGTCCCTTAAATTTGTCTCTGTCGCTCCTTTGGCTTTGGGGGAGACACTTGTTACAGGCAACCTGCCTTTTATCTCCTTCATACACATAGACAAATTACGTATTTGGCAACACTGACCATTGCTCTTACTTAGGTCAATTTCAAGGGGGGAGGGGGTTGGGGGGGGGGGGGTATTTATTTGTATATCTTTGTGCTTGTACTTTTATATATATAGTTTTAGTGTCCTCCTTAGACCTTCATCCAGCTTAGAAAAGCACCCCCAAGACCCTCCTTCAAGATATAGTTGTACTGATTTTCGAAATCTATCCCGGCCGAAGTTGGATTCCTCTAAAAACTCAGGCTCGCTATTGCTCGCCTGGAAAAAAAAGGTATAAATATTGGCCATACATGGAAACAATAGATCTTAAAATCACCAAACTAATGGGGCATACGTCTTAAAATGTCATAACTAATGGAGCTAAACATGAGGGAGAAGGGGGGACAGAAAACCAAAAATACCCCCTTAATAATGAGAGAGAGAGAGAGAGAGAGAGAGAGAGTATGCAGGTACCCGGTATATAATTGTTATGGATTTCAAAATTGTTATTCATTCCTTCAGGTAATATCCAAAACCTATCTATCTATCTATATGCTCAGGCCCAATCCCCATTTTGGGGGTAGCCGACTAAAGACAGAGCAAGAACAGGAAAAACACAAAAACAACATAAAACAACAAATAAACACAGATAAAAAGCACAAATTCACACACATCCAGGTCACCCAGGAGAAGACCCAGATACCAGGGTCACCAAGGTCGCTCCAGCACTCCCCCGGCCCCCGACCACCCGGAGAGGTTCTGATCTCGGCAGGCAGACATGCAGCGGAGCCCAAGCCACAAGCCCTCCCACCACACTTCCAGGCACACCCTTCATAATATTAATCGTCTCCCCGGGCCAGGCGCCTGATGGACTATTATCTAGTCCAACTTGCGCCCGACCCCTTACTCCAAATGACCACGTGTTCACTCAACTATTCACAAGCATTCTCCATTCACTCCTGTCCACCACCACTTCCCCTGCCTGATCTATAGTCATTCCTCTATCATCCAAAGCCTTTCTTACACAGTCTCTCCATCTCAATGGGGGTCTTCCTGCCCTTCTATCTCCCCTTGTACCTGACTCACATATTCTCTTTGTAAGCCTTTCATCTCCCATTCGTTCAACATGACCATACCAGCTCAGCACCCTTCTGTCCACTCTGGCTGACAAATGTTCATGCTGCCCCACTCTCCTACGTATCTCTTCATTCCTCAATCTGTCTCTACGAGTAACTCCACACATACTCCTCAAGCAGCTCATCTCCATCACATCCAACCCTCTTTTCTCCTTTTTCTTCAGAGCCCATGTCACAGCCCCATACATCACTGTTGGCATAACAATTCCTTGATACAGTGCACTTTTTACTTTCACTCCAAAATTTCTCGTCTTCCACATACTTCCCATTGCTCCGAAAACCTTCCTTCCTTCACACACTCTCTGTTTTACCTCCACTTCCATACCTCCACTCCTGCTTATCGTTCCTCCTAGATATTTAAAACACTCTACTTGTTCCAATATTTCCTCATCCAGCCTCACATCTAGATTCACCCTATGCTCTCCCCTATTACACACCATTACTTTACTATTATTGACGTTCACCTTCAGTTTCCTCCTTCCACAAACCACACCAAACTCTTTGACTACCCACTTCAGTTTCTCATCAGAATCCGCCACCAATGCTGTGTCATCAGCGAACAGCAACTAAGGGGAGGTGTGGTGGAGTGGGCTTGCCACTGGCCTGGTAATCCAAAGGTCCCGGGTTCAAATCCCGATGTATCAATGGGAAGATATTATTGGGATGGAATTTGTGCTGTACCTGGTATCAGTGCATTACCACAAGCCCACCGAAACGTCAATAAAATACCCTCATTGTTCCCTGATTAAATAGCACTGTATGAATATTCCCATATTCAAAATATGCTATAGGGGTGCAATGCCTGGTGAGTTATCTGCTCAACAGGTGGCGTTGTGTGTGTGTAAGTGTGAGAGTCCGAGTGTAGGGGGTGAGACAGTGAAGCACGGGAACGAGGTGGCTTCAGTGATGGGGTCGTTTCGGGCCTTGAGTGAGCACCGTGCCTCATGTGAAGGCAAGATGGCAGGTGCTCGTTGTACTCTACGTGCTTCACATGTCTCACTCCCTAGACTGGAACAAGACCTCACAGGCTTCACTGTTCATTGTAAAGCCGTGAATGTTAAGGCTCTCAGCCTATGCCCGAGAGGAAGTAAGTTGGAATATAGAAAATAAAAAAAAAATAAACTCCCAATCTCTACCATTCTTTCCTACTAAACCCAATCCTCTTCCCATAGTTCTCCTATTCACCTCCCTCACCACACCATCCATAAACATATTAAACAGCCATGGTGACATTACACAACCCTGTCGCAAACCTACCTTTACCTTAAACCATTCACTCAACTCACCATTTCCTACTCTCACACATGCTCTGCTCCCTTCATAAAAACTCTTAACTGCTTCTAACAAATTTCCTCCTATTTCATAAATCCTTAACACCTTCCACATTGCTTCACGGTCCACACGATCATACGCTTTTTCCAAGTCCATAAAAGCCCAAAATATCTCCTTATGCTTCTCTAAATACAACTCGCATAACTGTCTTACTGCAAACATCTGATCCACGCACCCTCTTCCCCTCCTAAAACCGCACTGTTCTTCTCCTATTGCAACTTCCGTACACTTTATTATCCTCTCTATCAACACCCTGCCATACAGCTTTCCAACCACTGACAATAAACTAATACCTCTATAACTTGAACACTCCTGCCGATCTCCCTTCCCCTTGTACAACGGCACAATACATGCACTCTTCCAGTCTATTGGTACCATTGACACAGCAAAGCACACATTGAAAAGTCTCACCAACCAATCTATTATCACATCTCCACCCTTCTTTATACACTCCACAGCAATACCATCCAAACCTTCTGCTTTTCCCGCTCTCATTTGTTTCTCTGCTTCTTTCACCTCATTTTCCTCAATCCTTTCATTCATTCCCTGCAAGGGTAATTATTTATATACTTTTTAATCGTACAACAAGTTGCCAGGGGAACCTTCTGCGGTGCTATCCTCTACTTCTAATATTCTGTATTAGGGGTTCTGCTATTTATATTATTATTACGGCTTGATAATCTCGCTGTGATCGTATGGACTGCGTGAAGTGTCAACCACAACACTGAACATATATTATAATAGACTAAGAGACCTTAGTATCATAAAAGAATAATGTTATAATCGGAAAAGACAATGCCGAAAGTGATGCCCTCACAAGTGTTGGTGTGACACCGCTTTATTCCTGGTTATAAGAGACATAATGGACTGTTAATCCTTAGAATACACAATACGCATTTACTCTATATTATTGGTGATGGGCTGGTCTATCAGAGTGAGAACTGAGCGACCTCTGCCATACCCATAGCTTAAGGTGCGGTCACACTATGAAGACTTAAGGTAATTACCGCGGCGACTCAAGGAGTGCCGATTGTCTTTGCCGATCATCCGTAACTTGACCAAGAGTAAATGTCTGCCTGAGGCAGGCTGGACGGCATCACGGATCACGGCATTGTGGATGGGGCTACACGGAGACCTAGCATAGCAGACCGCCGGCGTCATGCCGGCGTTCATGAGTTCACTATGAACTCATAGTGAGTTCACTGCTCAATAGGTGGCGTTCTGAGAGTGAGGGTCTGAGTCTGGAGGGTGAGACGGTGAAGCACTTGAGCGAAGCAACCAGCCGCTTCAGAGATGGAGCTGCTTTGAGCCATGATGGATGCTTCACATGTCTCACTCCCCAGGCTGGAACAAGACCTCACGGGCTTCACCGTGTTGAGCGGTGGAATGTACAGGCTCTCAGCCTATGCCCGAGAGGGTACTAGTAGTTGGAATATAGAAAAAAAAAAAAAAAAAAAAAAAAAAAAAAAAAATGCGGCGCAACGAGGCAACAGGACGGCAAAAGGAAGGCAACTTGACGGCCTTCGTATTACGCAGGTCCCCTACTCGCGCTGGCGCACGAGCCCCGCCACGTGGCGCGTGTCGGGGGCCAATGATTTGGCAACGCATGGCACCACACGGCGCTGACCGGTCGGCTACCGGTCCCCCTCACGCGCATACCGGTGGGCGCGTGACGGCGCTTGCCTCACGACCGCGGCTAGCTCGGCGACCAATTTTCCATGCCTCTTGCATTTTCAAAGCAAATCGAAACCAGCCACGACCATCTTGGCCACCCATCGTACCGTACTGTACCGTGGGGATGCGCGGGGACCACCCACGATGCGTGGTGACTTAGATGAAGACCTCCTTAAGACCTCTAAGTCGCCGCGGTAATTCCCTTAAGTCTTCATAGTGTGACTGCCGCTTAAGTCTGACTGTTCCTTTTACTTATATATTTTCTAGATCTCAAGTGACGGCGTCTCTTCCGTGGATTGACCTCCCAATCTACCAAGATTGGAAGCCAAAGCGTCACATTTTGTCCTTTGCCCCTCAACTTTCTCTTCATAATTGCTGAGGGGCACAGGGCCCTGGGAGGGTCTTTGGTTTCCCGAGCGTTTCCGCACCCTCCTCAGCTCCCTGCCGTGGAGTGGCTTCGGTCACCCAGGCTTTGTTGTAGTCGGCAGGGAGGGTTCTGTGGGGGCGCTCAGTTGTGGCCTTGGCCTTGCTCAGGGCCTTGGGGCTGTTCGGCCAGGCAGCTTGGGGAACAGGAACAACAACAACAACAACAACAACAACTGTATATTATGTTATCTAGCTATTATTAGACGGTTTTTATTCAGATTAGGAAGTGTACGTATAAGGAAGTTAGAGGGTTAATTGAGACTATCTTTATACTTATAATTCCCACAGATAGTTCATAAACTATATAAAATCGTTTAATGAGAGCCAGAAAAACTGTCCAAATGCGCCACAATCTTCAAAGCGTTAACAGGGAACATATTGCTGCGTAATTTCGGCAATGAAATAAATAATCCATTATATCACACATTCTAATGTGTGATATAATGGATTAAATGAATACCCAGTTTATTCTGTAATGGTAAACTGGGTATTAATTTTTCGTATTTATTGCTCGAACACTATTTCCAGTATATAGGGTTGATGTTCTCAATACCACACGGCAACATTACACAACCACACACGTACATGCATCATTGCATACTAGTATATATAATATCAACAATCATTAGTAAAATTACAAGCATCTGGTAATTCACAAGACTCATATATCTTTAAAAAAAACAGGCACTTAATATGATATTCATACACAAAGGAATTTGCATCAGAGCATCAACACACATAGCACAAGCAGATCAATAGCTAAACACACACACACACACTATATCCACAGCATGGAAGGGCTGGACCAGGTGACAGGTATAGAGGGTACGAAGCCCTCTACCTGCAGGTCGGGTTTGTTTTCTAGCACTTTCCTGACCATGGAGATTAGGCATGAATGGGTCGGGATTTGAGGACTATATAGTCCCTTGCTTACTTTCCACCCCCCAACCAATGGTCAGTCTGTTGACCACTTAACCTCACTGGCTGTCTGCTCCAAATATTATTATTACCAATTATTATTATAATTCCCGATTTCAATAGGAAGAGGGCTGTGTTTTGTTGAATTGAGTGAGTTTTGTCGTGTACGATATCTTTGACGCACTCCTCCTAGATGGCTGCCTCCACGACACTAAACAGTAGAAACTAAAGTTGTTTGTAGAGCCAAAATTAACAAGGTTAACCTGTTGGATTTTCGCTACCGGCTGTGGTGGCTTTAGCACCGCAAGATTGTCTAAAACTATATTTTGACGGAATTGGGATGTAGCGGATTAATCCGCTGTTATTGTTGTCCCTCCCACACACACACACACACACACACACACACACACACACACACAAATGTATACAAACGGTTCTTCTACACTCAATATAACCCAACAAGAATAACGCGTGGAGTGCTACCACATTTACTACATCATAATATATTCAGGGAAAATAAAACATTCACTCGTACATCAAGGAGGATAAAGATAAGACACAAGTTTACATAACTCTCAAGTCCCCCCCCCCCCTTCTCTCTCTCTCTCTCTCTCTCTCTCTCTCTCTCTCTCTCTCTCTCTCTCTCTCTCTCTCTCCCTTTCCTTGTTTCATAAATTAAATACCGTTTTTTGTTTATTTTTTGTTTTTGAGACAATGAACGGAGGAAGGAAAAACACAGATAAAACAAAAAGGTCCATGTGCCTAAAGGCATCCTCCATTCATAAAATGTTTGTAACAACTGGATTTAAACTTTTGTAGATTGTAAGTTTGTGCAAAGCAACTCGAGGGAAGTGAATTCCAAAGAGTAGTAGTTCTAGGGATAAATGAATTTTGATAAGCAGAAGTTCTGCATTGTGGAGGAGAAAGTGTAAATTCATGGACGCACTCAGCTGCCCTAGTTCTACGGGGAAAGATGTGGAGAGGCGGCACAATTGAAGCAAGTTCCTCGTAACAATTGCTGTGAAAATATCTGTAGAATAATGCAAGGGATGCAACGTTTCTTTGTATGGATACTGTAGGAAGGTCCTGTGTGATTGAAGGGTTATTGATTAATCTAATAGCTTTATTTTGAATTTTGTCCAACTGCCTCAATGCAACCACTCCACTTCCACTCCACAGAGGTGAACAGTAATCCATCTGAGAACGCACATGACTTTTATATATTACGGCCAACTGCTCGTCAGTGAAGAATTCTCGAACTCTGTACAGGAGTCCCAGTTTTTTAGAGGCATTCTTAGCAATGCTTCTAACATAACGTGTGCAGCTCAAGTTAGTAGTTAATGTTACACCGAGAATGTCAATACTAGGGGAAGTGGGAATATTTACATCATTAAAAAATATATGGGAGTCAGTGAGATTCTGTCGGTTAGAAAATTGAATGTACTTGGTTTTCTGTGCATTAAAGGAAACTAGATTTTTTTGTCCCCATTCATTAATTCTAGAAAGGTCCTGGTTCAGAGAAATTGCAGTGTTTATTTTTGAATTTATAAGATCGGGCTGGGTGAAAGAATTGGTAAATGTGAAGGAACTGTGGAGTGTTGAGTCATCTGCGTAGGAATGTATTGGATTATGAGTGGTAGATATGAGATTATTGATATGAATGAGGAACAGAGTTGGGGCCAAAACTGATCCCTGGGGAACACCAGCATTTATTGAGTGAAATTGAAAATAAAGGCCATCTACCATTACACATATTTTTCTGTTATGAAGATAAGAAGAAATTAGTGGAACTAATGATGCAAGGCCATAGTGTGACATCTTCGACAATAAGGATTGATGCCAAACTCTATCAAATGCCTTTGATATATCCAGTGCTATTGTATGTGTTTCACCATGTTGGTCTGTAGCTTGGTTTATTTGATGCGTAAGAAGGCAAAGAATGTCTGCAGTTGATCGACATCGTCTAAAACCATATTGCCTATCACTGATTAATTTATTATTCTCAAGATGCTTAATTATGTGATTATTTAATATAATTTCAAAGACTTTACCAAGAGTGGAAGTTGTTGTTGTTGTTGTTGTTCCCCAGGCTGCCTGGCCGAACAGCCCCAAGGTCCCGAGCAAGGCCAAGGCCATAGAGCGCCCCCACAAAACCCTCCCTGCTTACCACTAACAAAACCCAGGTGACCGAAGCCACTCTAAGGCAGGGAGCTGAGGAGGGCGCGGAAACGCCCGAGAAACCAAAGCCCCACCCAAGGCCCTGAGCCCCTCAGCAATTATGAAGGGAAATTTGAGGGGCAAGGGAAAAATGTGACGCTTTGGCTCCCAATCTGCCAACTTTTAGGTTGGCAGTAGGGAGGTCGATCCACGGAAAAGACGCCGTCACTTGAGATCTAGAAGATATATAAGTAAAAGGAACAGTCAGAGTAAGCTATGGGTATGGCAGAGATCGCTCAGCTCTCACTCTGATAGACCAGCCCATCACCACATGACTAGAACCCAATCCTCTCAGCATCAGCTAGGAAAGGCCCTAGAAAACCGCCTTTGGCGGGGGGATAGCTCCCCTACTTCAACTCCTGCCAAGAGTGGAAGTTATAGCTATTGGTCTGTAGTTTGATGGCTCTGAAGAGGCACCTTTTTTAGGAACTGGATGGATGTTTGCTTCTTTCCAGGGTACTGGGAAGCATGAGGTATGAGTACACAGACGGAATTTTTTTGCCAATACAGGAGCGAGCACCAAGGAGCAATTCTTAAGTACTATTGGAGGAATTTCATCTGGACCAGGAGCCTTATCTACTGAGAGATTCTGCAAAATAGTTTTGACATGTCTGGTGTGGATCTTAAGTGAGGGAATTTCAGGCGAATTAAAATTAAATACAGGGACATCTTGATTTATTTCATCTAAGGTTGAGTTGGTGGAGAAAATATCAGCAAGAAGGTTAGCTTTACCTCGTGGGTCACTTACAAGATTGCCAGTCGGAGATTTTAATGGTGGAATGGATGAAGCAGTAGTGAAGTTGGATTTGAATGAGTTAAGAGTAGACCAAAATATTTTGTTATCATTTGGATTATTTAGAAATTTGCTTGTGGAGAAAGTTTGATTTAGTTAGGTTTAATACAGTTTTGGCATGATTTCTGATGTTTCTAAAGTAATTAAAGGCTTCATGTGTTTTTGATCTTGTGTATGCATTGTAGGCTATTGCTTTTTGTTCAGTTACTCTAGCACAATTATGGTCAAACCATTTAGGTGAATTAGATCTTTTACTGTACTTTTGATGAGGAATAAAAGTTTCCATTCCAATTTTTACAAAATCTTGTATGTGGCTCAAGGTGGTGTGTGCATCATTAGAAAAGAAAGAGGTCCAGGGAATATCAATAAAGAAACCTTGAAGACCCTCCCAGTCTGCCCTATCGTAATGCCATTTAGTCACCAAAACAGGTTCAGAGTGGGAAGGTGTGGTAGGTGATAGACAGGTGGCCTGTATCAGACAGTGATCAGAAGATCCAAGCGGGGACCTCACTGTAACATCATAATTTTCTGAATTGGTTGTTAAAAATAAGTCCACTAGGTGGGAATTATGATTAGGATTATCGGGTACACGGGTGGGTTGTTTGACTAGTTGAGTGAGATTAAATGAGTCTGCAAATAGCTCACATTCAAGACCAGCATCATCAGTCCTGGCTGAATGAGTGAGCCATTCAATATTATGGACATTAAAATCACCCAACACAGTGATTTCAGAAGAAGCATTTAAGTTGAGGACACTGAGTTGTGAGGACAGAGAATCAAAAAGACTTTGCTCTGGAGGAGTATTTGGGGAACGGTAGATGCAACATATGTATTTAAATTTACCAGCAGAAATTAATTTGTATATATATATAGAATAAGCAAAATAGGGACAATTGAAACTAGTAACCTCCTCCAGGGCAATTTCAGATTTTGCGAAGCAACATGCACCTCCTTTAGGTCTGAAATTTTGGAGCAGTTGATAACCTGGAAAATTAAATCTAGACGTGTCGATGTGGATGTTACTTGAGTCTCTGTCAAAAAAAGGAGAGTAGGGGACTCTGCTTGAAGAAATTTATGTACAGAATTGATGTTAGAGTGAAGTCCCCTTATATTGCTAAAGAAAAAGCTGCACCGACGAGCAGCTTTGGGACGTTGCAATGCTCTCGACAGAGTCGCATGATGACGACCGGGAGGGCCCTGTGTCAATGACCCAACCCTGCCGGGGGTGGATATCCGAGGGACCACCAGGTTTGCTCTTAACAATAATTGTACTGCCATATTTATTTGGTAAAGGTGTATGGTGTTACATGTATGATATGTAGTGGGAAGAGTAGTGTTTTATGGATAGAGGATAGCGATGTAGGGCAATGTTGTGAAGTTGGATGTGTATGTTATATACAGAGGGTTTTCCTGATACCCCTGATGTGTGAGGCAGAAAGATATGTATCCAGCTACCAAGGCCTGGGAGAGAAAATGGAATTCAGGCTATTCCCAGTCTCCCGAAACCTTGGCGGTAGTACTTCCCTGGGCGGGGCTGCCTACCCCTACTACCTACATTACCATGTTCATTTTGGCGTTGGCACATCAAATTGTATAAATTTCTTGATTTTTATCGACAAAGCTTACCTTACTACGTACAAGCATTCTTTTGTTTGCTTGCAGTAATTTTGTTGCAAATTTAATTGTTAATGTTTTATTATAGTTGATTCACCATTTACAATCATTTACAATTGTTGAGTTCCTTGGTGTTTATCCGACATTATCATTAGTTAATTTTCTGATATTTCTTCTTATATTCATTCAAGTTTTCACACAAAATTGCTCCGGTGTGACCCCCTGTTTGTATGTTACCCTCGGTTATGTCACAGTTTATTTGTCTCTTGTAATGTTACGTTCCCACCTTTGGATTTGCTCTACATATAGTATTGTTGTCAGTGATTAAGGGGGGATGGTTGTTTTTGATGGCCCCCCTTCTCCCTCATATTTAGCCCCATTAGTGTTCATATTTTAAGACATTGGTTTGGCGATATAAAGACCTGTTCACCCTATTTCTTTGTCAATATTAAGATCTTTCGTACAATTTAGGCATCGTTACATTTCCTGGCGAGCGATAGCAAGTATGTAGTATAGTAGTAATCGACCATGTTTAACTATCGAAATATTTAAAAAATTATCTTGAGGGGAGGTCTTGGGATGTATTTTTAAGATTGATGGATGCTTAGGAAGAAAACTAAAAATATACTATGAAGATAAGTAATTAAATATGAAAATTGATGCCTCGTTAATGTCTCAGTCATTTGGTTTTATGTGCATACAATCCCAAATTATGTCGGTTCAGTTTATTGAGAGATTCTAAGAGAGTTATTCTTGAGCAACATGGTGTGCGACAGTGTAACTAAAGGTTAACGGACGTCTTTTTGTCATTTTATTCTTGGTGTATTTAGACGATTTTTTGCAGTTAAATAATTAAATGTGGTAGTAAAACACGGTTAACCCGGGAACTGCTGGGAGACTCTTAAGAGTTCCCCCGGCGGACTGCGGGGAGACTCTTAAGAGTCAGAGAAAAAAAAATCAACTTTTGATATCGAAAAAAATAAAATAAATAAATATATATATATATATTTCTTTTTTTTTGGCCCCTGGGCCATGCAAAATCTCAGTCCTCTACCTCCCCTCCTTCCCCACTTTCCTCCTCTCCTTCAGTTATCACCTATTTTCCCTGTTATTCCCTTATTCTGAGGTATATTTTCGTGCTAACATTAGAA
This sequence comes from Paralithodes platypus, assembly GCA_032716605.1. Taxonomy (NCBI): domain Eukaryota; kingdom Metazoa; phylum Arthropoda; class Malacostraca; order Decapoda; family Lithodidae; genus Paralithodes; species Paralithodes platypus. The sequence continues at coordinate 17,169,775 of CM064563.1, read as the reverse complement.
ATCCGGTTGCAGGTTGTGGTCATCACTGATAGCAAGCGAATGCAAGAGAGAGAGAGAGAGAGAGAGAGTATCGATCGACTGTGTCTCAGTGGCCTTGGGGGAAATTGGCGGGAAAGCAGCTTGCCTCACCCATACATTATACAACTCGCTGGCTATGTCTCCGATTTTGACCATCCAAACGCTGTTTTCACTCGTTTTATTGTTGTTTCAGGTTAATACCTTTATAATCAACCCATAATAGGCGCATATGGATAAGTATTAATGCTATTAATGGTACAATGAATATTTTAGTGACGGAAACACCTCAAATACATGCGCACAGGGAGAGGTGTCTAATTACCCCCATGCGCACTTCAGAGGTTAAGTGAGATAGTTCGAAGCCTGTTAATTGAAATGAATATATTCGCCTAATACCAGCCAGACTAATGTTAAAAAGACGGCAGCAGTACTAGGGTTAAAATTAAGATATCATTTATAGAGCTAAGAGTTATAATATGTTACAAGATTGTATTGCTAGATAATAATAATTCAACATTCCGGACTTAAACTAGCCAACCTAACCTAACATAACATCACTGATCTATCTTAACCCTATCGGTATGGTGGCATTATGCTTCCTATATTGTGGCTAACTTACACACTTATATTTATCATGTGCATATTTGTATGGTCGATCACAGTTTCACCTTTTCTTCAATATAGTAATTGTATATTCCACAGTCCTCTACGCTATATAATCTATACCGGTACCACTGATATTTATTAGAGGGGAGTTTATTTTAATTTATTTTTTGTTTGGTTTTAACCCCTTTTCCCATATGTTTATCCCCATTAGTTTTGAAATTGTAAGACGTTCACTCCAGGAGTTTAGTAATTTTATGACCTTCCGTCCCATTTATTTGACATTATTAAGACCGTTCGTGCCATTTAGGTGTCGAATTTTTCCTGGCGAACGATAGTATAAATTGATCTGGAAGAGGGAAATTTAGGGGTGTTTTATAAGATTCATGAAGGTCTAGGGAAGAAACTAACAAAACATAAAACAAACAAAAATACAAAAAATAAATACATAGGTTCTTATAATCATCCAATGTTATCCAGCCTGTCCCTTCTCCTCCTCCCTCCATAACAGCCGCTCATCTCCAGCCTTACACCTACAGTAACTCACATCTCCAGCCTTACACCTACAGTAACTCACATCTCCAGCCTTACACCTACAGTAACTCACATCTCCAGCCTTACACCTACAGTAACTCACATCTCCAGCCTTACACCTACAGTAACTCACATCTCCAGCCTTACACCTACAGTAACTCACATCTCCAGCCTTACACCTACAGTAACTCACATCTCCAGCCTTACACCTACAGTAACTCACATCTCCAGCCTTACACCTACAGTAACTCACATCTCCAGCCTTACACCTACAGTAACTCACATCTCCAGCCTTACACCTACAGTAACTCACATCTCCAGCCTTACACCTACAGTAACTCACATCTCCAGCCTTACACCTACAGTAACTCACATCTCCAGCCTTACACCTACAGTAACTCACATCTCCAGCCTTACACCTACAGTAACTCACATCTCCAGCCTTACACCTACAGTAACTCACATCTCCAGCCTTACACCTACAGTAACTCACATCTCCAGCCTTACACCTACAGTAACTCACATCTCCAGCCTTACACCTACAGTAACTCACATCTCCAGCCTTACACCTACAGTAACTCACATCTCCAGCCTTACACCTACAGTAACTCACATCTCCAGCCTTACACCTACAGTAACTCACATCTCCAGCCTTACACCTACAGTAACTCACATCTCCAGCCTTACACCTACAGTAACTCACATCTCCAGCCTTACACCTACAGTAACTCACATCTCCAGCCTTACACCTACAGTAACTCACATCTCCAGCCTTACACCTACAGTAACTCACATATATATTCTTCTGTCCTCTATAGCAGTTACACCATATATTTCGCAGCACATAGTCTACCCTCTTTATCTCACGTTTTCGCTCTTTCGTGGCTTCGGAAGTATTCAGTCAAGTTTCTCACGCTCACTCTCCATAACATAATTATGTCCTTATTTCATCACATGACAAATAGCAATGGCAAATGTGTTTTAATACCAATAAATGTAAAGTAATGCACATAGGTTTCAGAAATAATATATCAAGCTACTCAAGGAATGGTAGTCAACTCCAAAGCACTGATAAAGAAACTGACTTAGGAGTAACAAGTAAAGTAATTTAAAACCCAGCCAACAATGTACCGAGGTAGTTGAGAAATTGAAACAAAAATATTGGCTTCATTGGAATAGCATTTGAATTAAAATCCAAACAATTTATTCTCACTGTATACATTTGTTTGGTTCGTCCCCATCTGGAACACTGTTTACAGTTTTGGTGCCCATATTATCAAAGTCATAGACAAACTGAAGAGAATACAACAAAGAGTAACACAAATGATTCCTGGATTAAGTAATAACTCATACGAAGAACGCCTAAAAGAGTTAAATCTTGTAGTTTAACAAGTGACAGATTAAGAGGGTACATAATTCAAGTGTTTAAAATTATTAACGGTATTGACAATATGGATGTTAACACATACTTCACAATTTACCATTCAAATTACACTATTGAACAATTGGAAACACTTTTCACTCGCATAAGGCGATTTTTTTTTTTCAAACGAGTTGTAAACGTATGAAATGGGCTACTTACTAATGTTATTGGGTACTGTATAAACCTTAAAACATTGACTAAATAAATATCTCGCTGTTAATCCCCGATTAAAAACTGTTTTTACAAACGAATAGGACCACTCTATATTGTGTTATTGTATTAATTTGTACTTTTCACATAGGGTAAGTAGATTATTTACCAGCAGCTTGATAAAGATCACTAGGTTTGTTGTCGTTTTTTATTTTTACTTCTTTATCTCAATACCACCATTAGATCTTATCTCCTACAAGCATTACGTCGCCCTCCTTTCTCTCTCTCTCTCTCTCTCTCACACACACACACACACACACACGGCCATACTTCACAATTTACCATTCAAATTACACTATTGAACAATTGGAAACACTTTTCACTCGCATAAGGCGATTTTTTTTTTTCAAACGAGTTGTAAACGTATGAAATGGGCTACTTACTAATGTTATTGGGTACTGTATAAACCTTAAAACATTGACTAAATAAATATCTCGCTGTTAATCCCCGATTAAAAACTGTTTTTACAAACGAATAGGACCACTCTATATTGTGTTATTGTATTAATTTGTACTTTTCACATAGGGTAAGTAGATTATTTACCAGCAGCTTGATAAAGATCACTAGGTTTGTTGTCGTTTTTTATTTTTACTTCTTTATCTCAATACCACCATTAGATCTTATCTCCTACAAGCATTACGTCGCCCTCCTTTCTCTCTCTCTCTCACACACACACACACACACACACACACACGGCCAATACCCCCCCCCCCCCCCACAACCAGCCCCATAGACATATTCCCGGACATAAACTCCCGGGAGAGGACAGTTCACACCCATACATTCTGGACCCCTGACACCCACCACTCCCCTTCCGATTTACCTTTACAATCAATTCGGCCATTGAGCCTCTCTTAACTCTTGTCATATACGATGTCGCGCTTCTTTTCTGTTTTCTGGCAACTAATAGATGATTGTATACATATTAAGAAGGGTCAGAGATAGTCTTTACCCATATAATTCCAACAGATCCTTCCTAAATTGTATAAAATCGTCTAATGATAGCCAAAAAATAGTCAAAGTGCGTAATAATAACTAGTTAATAATAGTTAACTTCCCTTCAAATTCAGGCAGTTCGTCTTTGAAGATACTTTTCTTCCAAATTTACAGCCAGGCAGCACGCGTGCCCCTCATGTAATATTTTAGTCTCACCCTTGCGTGCGCACACACACACACACACACATTGACAGATATGCTTCTTCTATACTCTCTTTTCAATTAAATATGTTGCACGGGTAGACAACCACCAGAGGTACTACAGCTAATATTCATAGACACCATAATCCACTCTTATATCATGGAGGATAAAATTAAGACACAAGTTCATTATAACTACTGTCGCCCTCCCTTCCTCCACATCCGCCCAATCTCTCTCTCTCTCTCTCTCTATCACGTTTGATTTTTTGTTTATCATTCTTTGTTCATATTACCCACAAAAATAATTTAAATATGTCTATTTCTTTATTGACAACTGCTTTACTCTCTAAAATCAACCAAAATATATTGATTTAATTAGGATATCTTTAACCCTTTCAAAGCAGGAGCCATTCAGGAATATTATGACAACTTACTGCAATTTAAAGCCCATTAAAGCCTGTGGAGACGAGTGCGAGTGAGCAGGAGCGCGGCAGGCCTGTGGTTGCGCTGCGGGTGAACCCCATGCGCTACAAAGCTCGTGTTGGTGTAATTTTAAAGCTACTTTCTTCTATCTTTTTGCTGCAAAAATTTCATTTCATTTAGACACCTTCTTAAGCAATCAGGAGTTCCTGAACGAGCCCTATTATAACAGAAATAAGCCCACACTGAAAGGATTAATGAAGATACAAGCCATTTTTGAAAGTAAGGAAAGGCTTAAGACTAGTATATGTGGTAACATTTTTAATTTATGACCTGTGGTGTCTGAAAAACTGCCCTAGAAGCCTTCAAACATTTAGTTTAGTAATGCCATTTAAGACATTATTTCATTTAAACACACTGGCATTGAGTGTACTGCACTGTAAACTATCTTGTTTGTTTGTATTTTTATTTCTTCCAAGAACTACTATAGTAGTATGGATAAAACAACACCATCTGAGGAAGAGCGATGTATTGACAACGTTTCGCAGATAGCTTCATCAGGTGACCTGATGAAGCTATCTGCGAAACTTGTCATGAATGTGCTCCTCTTCAGATGGTGTTTTTTTATACATTCTGTCTACTTTTCAAGTACCGCTCAACACTATAGAAGTTACTTCCTTGTAATTATCCACACGATCTTGCAGATACTGATTATTGCTTGTAAATGTTTCCCCACCTTTCTCCCTCCACCTTCCTATGCATTACTTAAATAATTATGTTGTCCCACTCCCAATTTTTTTTTTTTTTTTTTTTTTTAAGGAGACAATGAACGGAGGAAGGGAAAACACAGATAAAACAAAAAGGTTCATGTGCCTAAAGGCATCCTCCATTCATAAAATGTTTGTAACAACTGGATTTAAACATTTGTAGATTGTAAGTTTGTGGAAAGCAATTCGAGGGAAGTGAATTCCAAAGAGTAGTAGTTCTAGGGGTAAATTAATTTTGATAAGCAGAAGTTCTGCATTGTGGAGGAGAGAGTGTAAATTCATGGGCGCTCTGAGCTGCCCTAGTTCTACGGGGAAAGATGTGGAGAGGCGGCACAATTGAAGCAAGTTCCTCGGAACAATTGCTGTGAAAATATCTGTAGAATAATGCAAGGGATGCAACGTTTCTTCGTAGGAAGGTCCTGTGTGATTGCAGGGTTATTGATTAATCTAATAGCTTTATTTTGAATTTGGCCAACTGCCTCAATGCAACCTCTCCACTTCCACTCCACAGAGGTGAACAGTAATCCATCTGAGAACGCACATGACTTTTATATATTACGGCCAACTGCTCGTCAGTGAAGAATTCTCGAACTCTGTACAGGAGTCCCAGTTTTTTAGAGGCATTCTTAGCAATGCTTCTAACATAATGTGTCCAGCTCAAGTTAGTAGTTAATGTTACACCGAGAATGTCAATACTAGGGGAAGTGGGAATATTTACATCATTAAAAAATATATGGGAGTCAGTGAGATTCTGTCCGTTAGAAAATTGAATGTACTTGGTTTTCTGTGCATTAAAGGAAACTAGATTCTTTTGTCCCCATTCATTAATTCTAGAAAGGTCCTGGTTCAGAGAAATTGCAGTGTTTATTTTTGAATTTATAAGATCGGGTTGGGTGAAAGAATTGGTAAATGTGAATTGGTAAATGTGAAGGAACTGTGGAGTGTTGAGTCATCTGCGTAGGAATGTATTGGATTATGAGTGGTAGATATGAGATCATTCATATGAATGAGGAACAGAGTTGGGGCCAAAACTGATCCCTGGGGAACACCAGCATTTATTGAGTGAAATTGAGAATAAAGGCCATCTACCATTACACGTATTTTTCTGTTATGAAGATAAGAAGAAATTAGTGGAACTAATGATGCAAGGCCGTACTTTGATATATCCAGTGCTATTGTATGTGTTTCACCATGTTGGTCTATAGTTTGGTTGATTTGATGCGTAAGAAGGCAAAGAATGTCTGCAGTTGATCGACATCGTCTAAAACCATATTGCCTATCACTGATTAATTTATTATTCTCAAGATGCTTAATTATGTGATTATTTAATATAATTTCAAAGACTTTACCAAGAGTGGAAGTTATAGCTATTGGTCTGTAGTTTGATGGATCTGAAGAGGCACCTTTTTTAGGAACTGGATGGATGTTTGCTTCTTTCCAGGGTACTGGGAAGCATGAGGTATGAGTACACAGACGGAAACAAATTGCCAATACAGGAGCGAGCACCAAGGAGCAATTCTTAAGTACTATTGGAGGAATTTCATCTGGACCAGGAGCCTTATCTACTGAGAGATTCTGCAAAACAGTTTTGACATGTCTGGTGTGGATCTTAAGTGGGGGAATTTCAGGCGAATTAAAATTAAGTACAGGGACATCTTGATTTATTTCATCTAAGGTTGAGTTGGTGGAGAAAATATCCAAGACGGTTAGCTTTCCCTCGTGGATCACTTACAAGATTGCCAGTCGGAGATTTTAATGGTGGAATGGATGAAGCAGTAGTGAAGTTGGATTTGAATGAGTTAAGAGTAGACCAAAATATTTTGTTATCATTTGAATTATTTAGACGTTTATTTGCCTGCTTGTGGAGAAAGTTTGATTTAGTTAGGTTTAATACAGTTTTGGCATGATTTCTGATGTTTCTAAATTAATTAAAGGCTTCATGTGTTTTTGATCTTGTGTATGCATTGTAGGCTATTGCTTTTTGTTCAGTTATTCTAGCACAATTATGGTCAAACCATTTAGGTGAATTAGATCTTTTACTGTACTTTTGATGAGGAATAAAAGTTTCCATTCCAATTTTTACAAAATCTTGTATGTGGCTCAAGGTGGAGTGTGCATCATCATCACTTACCATCCCCGCCTCACATGTCCCTGTAACAATCCCTGTAACACTAAACTAATGTAGATATCATGAAGTGAACAAAAACACATTGTAAATATTAACATTAATACCGGTACTCCTGAAGGAGTTGGGTACGCAGTTTGTTCATGTAATTATTTATTTTTAATAATTATGTTTTTTAATGCGAACACTGCACATCTACTTTAATCGTATATGCAATATTCTACCTCGTCCTAGTTAATCTTGTCAGCACAAACGCATTCCTAGTTTCTATTTTTTGTCATCATCCCTCAATAATTCCTTACCGTCTTTACCACTCACCCACACAACTACCAATTCCCCCTAATTTCAAGTATTCTAGTCACAACACCATTCTCTTCCCTTCTCTCTCTCCTATTGAACTACAAATCCAGACTTGTCCTCTTGCCAACCACCAATTCTACCCTCCTGTCAGTCTCTGAAATACAGTAGTGTTACCCTGCTGCCTCTATTACCCTAACAGGATGTAGATTGTGGGAGGACGGCGGCCGCTGTATCTATAGTTATGCACTCATATCGTCTATTCTCTCTCTCTCTCAAACACACATACACAAACACTCTCTCTCTCTCTCTCACACACACACACACACACACATGGTACGAATTCATACTCTCGCTCACATATTCGTTAACACACACACACACACACACTCTCTCTCTCTCTCTCTGCCCACACCCAATTTACTCTTGCTGTACAAAGTTTTAATGTATTCACACAACACTCTTTAAGCAAAAAGCTTAGCAAGAACTATAATCTTATACTTTGGCTCTTTATAAGTCGTGCGACAGAGAGAGAGAGAGAGAGAGAGAGAGAGAGAGAGAGAGAGAGAGAGAGAGAGAGAGAGAATACGTGTATGCCTAGACATTGTATATATTATATTAAGCATCCGTATTATTTCAAACCTTTGCACCTTTGGTGAAATTAACTTATACAGTTTGAAAAGAGGTAAACAAAATACATGGAGGATAACAAAGGAAGTAGTAAGGATGTGAAAGATCTAAATAGGCGAATGCTATTGGAAAGGCAAGAGAAACTCAAGAGATGGAGAGAACACTTTAATGAATTGTTGAATGTAAACAAATGAAAGCACTGCAAATATAATTGGATGGGGAATGGAAGGGAGAAGAAACGAAAGCGGAGGAGGGAATCCGGAGGTCGGAAGTGTGGGAAGCTATAAGAAGGGTAAAGATGGGTAAAGCCACAGAGATAGATGGAGTGTGTGGTGAGATAGTGATTAAATGGCTATGGAAAATGTATAGACTAGCATGGGTGACGGGAAATATGCCTGAAGACTGGAAATCAAGCATAATACAGAAGTTCCCTTGTATAAAGGGAAGGGGAGAGAGGAGTCTGGTAATTGCATGGGGGATATGTTTCCTGAACGTAGTAGAGAAACTGTACTGTAGGATAGTGATCGAGAGAGTGAGAGTGAGAACAGATCGATGGGTTGGTGAGGAGCAGGGTGGGTTTAGGAAGGGACGAGGTTGTGTAGACCAGATCTTCATCTTGAGATATATTATAGAACAAATATCTAGAGAAGGGACAGAAGTTGTATGCTGCCTTCATGGACTTTGAGAAAGCCGATGACAGAGTAGATAGAGAAGGGTTTTTGGAAAGTATTGACAATATATGGAGTATTTGGTAAGTTGCTGGAATGGTGAAGAGCACGTACAATGGTGCAAGGGCGGCAGTGCATGTAGAGGATGAACATAAGTTCTTTGATCTGAATGTTGGGTAAAAGCTAGAGTCTGTGATGTCTCCATGATTGTACAGTATATATATGGATGGAGTCATGATATAAATACAACAAAGAAGAATGAGAGTTGGATTACCCCATCTAAGGGAAAGGAGTGAGTGGAAGTTGCCCTTGCACCTGTTTGCTAGTGATACAGTCTTGAAGAGTGATAATGGGAGGGAGTTGCAGGGTTTGGTAAATATGTGTGGTAGATGTGTGTGAAAAACGGAACTTGAAGGGTCAATTTGGTGAGGAGAAAGATTATGAGCTTTGAGAGGGATGCATTCTCAGAGTGTGAGGTAAGATTGAATGGTCAGGTAATAGAGAATGTCAACTCATTGAAATATTTGGGCAGTGTAAAGAATAAAGATTAGAGTGTAGAAGATGAGTCCAGGAGAGGTTACAACAGGGAAAGAGGGTTGTAGGAATGCTGAAAGCAATGACAAGGAATAGGGTGGTGAGCATGGAAGTAAAGAAGTCACTGCATGATAGTTTATTAATCACAACATTGATGTATGGGAGTGAAGCATGGACGTTGTTGGAGAGACATAAATCAAGAGTGAGAAGGGTGGAAAAGAGTTACTTGAGAAGTGTATGTGGAGTCACAGGGAGACATAGAAAGACATTTGAAGAAGTACAAGAAGAAGTATGTTGTTTTGTGGATGTGAACGTGCTGAAGATTGTAAAGAAGAACTCCTTGAGGTGGTTCGGCCATGTGGAGCAAATGGCATATGAGAGAATAACTAAAGGAGTGTTTGAGAGTGATGTGGAAGAGCAGAAAGGAAGACGCTGACCGAGAATGAGCTGGAAGAATGGATTTAAGAAGTATGAGTAAAAGGGGTATTGGGTGGGAGAAGGAACGCCGACAGTCAGAGGACAGAGGTACAAGGAGGAAAGTCGTTCGTGACCACACACTCGGCGATTATTACGTCTGACAATAGATAAATAGATAGTATGCAACATATTGTACCTGAAGGGTAGCCTACATGCTTGAATATTATAGCTTGTAATAAACAGTTGTTATTGTAACACTATTCATAAATATGTATATATTGGCTCAACATTGGTAAAAATACAAAAATATGTGTATGAAAGAGACAAAAGGCAAAGCTGTCTATAAAAAAGTGTCCCCCCAATCTGGAGGGAGTGAAAGAGAGCCGAATTCACGGTACATTGGAGTCATAATGTCGGGACACACAGACCTCACAAGATGAGGGAAAGACAGATTGAGGGAGAGAGTTCCAGAGACAGTTCAACACACCTAACTTATGAGAAGCTGTTTCAGCAAGTGTGGTGAAATGATCTTTGCAAGAAAGGTCAAAGGAAAATGAAATACCAAGAATATTAAGAGAAGATCAAAGGTTGATTTGTGTATTGTTGAAGAGTAAGGGATAGTCATGTGGAAGATTGTGACGGGTAGACAGATGGAGAAATTGGGGAATGGAAGCATTGAAAGTAACAAAATTCTCTCTACTCCAATCAAAAATAGTTGTTAGATCAGAAGATAGGCATACTATGGCCTCATTATGTGAGTTTTGGAGTAATTGTGTGTAGGGTCATTGTGGAAATCTAGTTGAGGAGTGTAAAACAGAGTTATCAGCATATAAGTGAATAGGACTAGAGGATCATTAATGAATATTAGAAAGATAACTGGAGACAGGACAGAACCCTGAGGAACACCGGAGTTGCTGTCCAATTCTTCTACTAAAGGGTCCCTGCACTTTCTTGGAACGATCATATTACCACTTTTGCTAAAACAGCTTCCCAGAAGTTGTCCATGTATCGAATACTGTTTGCATGTGTGGGGAGCTTACCTCGTTTCTCGATAGAGTAGAGTCAAAAGCATTTTGCCTCATCAACTCACTTTCTCTTACTAGTTCCCCACAATCTCTGTCTACACGCTGCAATGTTGCATCTCTTTCATCGCTATTATAACAATAACTGTTCATCAGAGCTCTCTCAGCTCTCTTGCGGCAAGTGCGAGGCTCCAGCCTTTCAACACAGTCCCACTCTTATTCTGTCCAGCTCTCCAACCCAAGAATTCTCAAATTTTCTCAGTCTTTCGTCTACTTACCTAGTGAACTCTGAAACTCTATCCATCACTCAATCTTTCCTTGACCCTATGACTTAGACTGTTTTAAACTAGTCCTCGTGTGTCCAGGCATTTTGACCCCCTCGTCCCTGGAATTTGGATCTCTGTCACTTTTTTGGCTTTGGGAGAGACACTCGTTAGAGGCAGCCTGCCATTTGTCTCCTGCATACACATAGAACAATTTAATAATTAAGTACGCAGCGGTGGCGGACCACGACTGTGAGGACGGGACCTCTAGACGACTTCAAGTAAGATTCAAGTAAGATACTATAAACGTTTCTCATCCTCAATCACAGAATTCCATCCCCCTCAACCACTGAAAAAATAGACAAACGGATGTGGGGTACAACAACTACATCACGTTATATTGGAAGACAACCGAGAGAAATATGGAGCAGCTGACGCCACCCCCGCCAGATGACGGTGCTGACGCTGACTGGCTGAGAGATCTTACAATAACAGAGATCGACCAACCTTGGTGCCACATGGTGATGTTTTCTTCTCTTAACACTGAAATCTACATACACATACTAAACATTCGGAAGTAGCGGTACAGGATGTATAGGTTGGTCTTTGGTTATAGATTTTATATGGTATGACACACACAAATATAAACAAATAAACATATAGATAGTTCATAAATATATAAATTAATAAGTAACTAAATATTAAACATCAAATAATTAATAATATTATATATATATATATATATATATATATATATATTAAAAACCTTGTTCTCCATTGCAGGGAGCTAACGTAGAACAAAGAGGGGGTTCACAGTTCAGTTAGACCAGTAATTGCAAAGTTTGCATTGCATTTATCTACTATCTACTCTCTTTAAAACTGCCCTACTGAACTATTATTATTTTTTATTTTATTATTTTTTTTTTTTTGGGGGGGGGCTTATTCCTCTAATTATATATCTTGTATGTAAAGTATTCTCCATGTATATATCACTTCAGTTATTGTGTAGTACTGTAATTCTAATGAGAATATACATTTTGTAATAATTAAAATTGCCAGACCATTTAGAATGTTACATACCTCAATATATTGGCCTTGTAAGCTTCACATTCCAAACGAAAAGCAAACAAAAAAATGCTCGTACCCTAAGCAGTTATAATAATCACTGGGCAAAGGTGGTTCCTTTTCCACAGGGTTTCTCACACACTAAGACAGTCTTTTTGTCTATGTGTAAGGAGACAAAAGAAAACCTGCCTGTAACGAGTGTCCGTTCAAACTAAACGAGATGCAATAAACACGTCTGAACACACAGAGTTTGAAGGCGATTAAGTTACACTAAAAGATACATTGACCACTGGGCCACGGTTATTCCTATTTAAAATTATTATGCTAGAGCAAATCTGGTTAAAGGTGAGTCCTGCTAAGGAGGAGAGGTAAATATTCTATATACTATATAAATATGATCAAATACAAAGGCAAGTTATACAATAGGTACATAACAATAAATATATTTATAAAAAATGGATATAAGTTCACACAATAAGTTGGAAAAATAAACAAATAGAACATAATTATACTGTACATATCACAAGACAAATATAGAATCATAGTTTACTTGAGTTAAAGACGAAAGCACGCGTGCTCTAACGCATGCTCATCGTATTTAAATAACGTGTGAACAATATTTATGCAATTATCTCTTGGTATTGGTTCTTATATCAAATCAAGCTTTTGTTTTACACAATTTGAGGTATACAAATTGGACTTATACAAATGGAAAAGGTGAATTAATGTTTTCAAGTAGGCCTACCGGTAATTAAGTTCTAAATATTGAGTATATAGCAAAGTCAGTCTTTCTTATTGGCACGAAGTAATGTTATTTATTAGTGACCCCTCCATCATTGACGATCTGCCTATTAATATAATAGTCTCCACTCAACACCCGCATCAGCCGTTTTGAATATACTACCGTGGGAATGAACAGAGTAATCCTCACAAGTGTAACGCAACTTCTCTTATGGAGTCGTCTATAGATCGGGTACCCACTACGAAAAAACTTCGTAAAAAATAAGAGAAGAAAAAGAAATAATTAACTTAAACAATGTTATAACACGCTTTCCATTTTCGGTGGATTTCTTGCGTTGTGGCAACCCAGCCGCTCCTCGCCAGGCGGCCATACCTACTCTTCCCCGCGTGCAACCAAGTAGGATGTGTCTCGCCTGCGCTGCTTCATTCGTCGTTCACTCAGTTTCTCGTGAGTCCTTACTCATTTGTATACATCCGAGTTGTATTAAACAGGGTTTTGGACTAGCTAGCACAGGCTACCCGTTGGTTGCCCGCAGGAAGTGTTAAATTAGGGTACTCTCAGGCGCTTACGTGTTTTCCAAGTCAGTCGCCACGTGTGTGTTTTGTTCTTGTTTAGACGCGCCTTAGCTGTTGATTATTTCTAGTTACCAGGCTAGTTTTCATCGCAGAAGGTCTTCAGTCCAGCGTGTTGGGCCTAGGGGCGATGTGTTTTCTTCAGTTTTAGCAGACGCTCCAGTTTAACCCTTCCAGCCCGGCTGTCCTGTTATAAGGACACTGCAGCAGTTGGGCAGGACCCCGGGTGTCCTTATAACAGACAGTAAGCTTGAAAGCCTATTCAGCTTGGTCTGAACGCCGTGCGTCCGACGCATGTAAACAAAGCCGGTCATTGCGTCGCCGCACCTCCGAAAACAAGAAGGAGACGTCGGATCAATGTTGTTGTTGTATGGTATGACGAAATTAGTGTCAGAAAAGCTCCGATATTGTCAACATCGCGGAAAAATTTGCTCCACGGAAATCGTCATCACAACTGAACCAGTTGACTTAGAGAGCTCTACTTAATGCCAGTCTACAGATTGGAAACCGTACTACGTTTAGAGATGCGTGGGAAATTTCTAGCAGTTAAAATAACAAAGATACGGTAGCCTAGGCCTAGACGTTTTTCGGCCAAATCGCCCGGGTACCCGACAGTGTCCTTAGGAGGGAGACCCCGGGTCAGAAGGGTTAAGGATTATCACACGTGGTGTGGGATCTTCTGGTGTTCGAGCCTGCTCCTGGGCCCCTCTCGTGGGCCTCTTCCCCTCGTGCTGTGGGCGTGTTTCTTCAGGGTTTAGTCTTTCTTCCAACGGTAAGGATTACAAATACCTAGTGGTCAGCCACGTTAGGGTTGTTCTTAGGGTTTAGGGGTGCTCTGTTTTTTATATGATATTTATACTATTCCCCCCCCCCCCTTTTTTTGTCCTGTGATCTCGGGTTCGAGTTTCATCTCGTTCCTGGAGTTCTCGGAGTCATTCTGTTTTGTGTCAGGTTTGTTTTGGTTAAGGTTTAGTAGTCTGATGCTCTTGACTGCTTTTTGCCTTGTTCCTTGGCCCGCCGGCCCTCCGTCTTCGTACTCGGTCCGGCTACCGCCGCGCTGGCGTGCTTGGGCTTATTATTTTTCCCCTCCTTTTTTGACTACGTAGTGTGCCACTACCCTCCCTGCCGGCGGTCGTGCAAGGGCCGGCGGAGGGAGGACGGTTGTGCAACCGTCTTTTATTAGACTCGCCCTGTGACGAACCAGTTTACCCCGCCAGCCTGGCGGCCCAGTTTGGGAGGGTTGACTTGCTAGTTTTTCCCTCCCACTACGCCCGGCGGCACAGTGGGTAACAAAGATTTAGCAGTGTCTAGCTAGCACGCAGCTGCAAGACGACGCTCGCTAGATGTCCACTTAGGGCCAGTGACTCATGTCATAGGTAAGCAGTCACGCATGACTTCCCCCCGATTGAAAAGGGCGAGGGGTTGTACACGACAACGACCTGGTGGCGAGAAAATGGTTGGGCTGTGGCTCAACAATTTTTTCGTCGCCGGGGAGTAAGTAGGATGCTATTATCACCTCTCAGGTTATCCTTATGAGTATTGATTCCTGGAAATTTCTATTTCCAGACTCTTTATATCCGGAGCAGCACAGTTGCGGAGGAACTGTCCCCGGCGGGGAGGGGAGTCAGTGACCATGCCTAACTTTTGGATTTGCTCTACACCTGCTTGTTTATCTGTCAGAGTAGCGGCGCACAGGTTGTGTATCCGCTGTGTTAGTTGTTTGGACAAGACTACCTTTTCATGGACTGCCAGTAATTGTCCGGTTTGCTCGGACCTTTTCGGTGAATGGCTAGACAACCGAGATATGTCTTGCTTGTTAACTTTGATTGAGATTAAGACTAAATTTGAATCTTACGCTGCAAGGGTGGCTAATACTGAATTATTCTGCGACACAGCAGAGTTAATGAGGATCATACGCCTGTACTCCTTTCATGATTCCTTTGTCTGTCAGGCTTCTGTCCCGTCTCTGCCCAATTCAAACCTTGCTTCCCCCCATTCATCTGAGTCCTCTGTCGGTCACTCCCCTCCCCACACTAAGAGAGCTCGCTCCGAGTTGCCGGAAATGGTACATCCTACTCAACTGGACTCACCTCAACGACTCCGTCAGCAGGCATCCAGTGTGGAACACCTACCGGCTAAGGTGCGCAAGTTGTCCAGTCCGCGGCACACCTGCAAGGCAGCGGACACCCAGGATAGCCCCCTCATCAAGATGTGTAAGTCAGCGTCGCCACCAGTTACCTCGACATCCACTCCGACTACACCAGTGGTTTTCCCCGGTTCCGGCGGAGCGAGTGCCGAGCAACACCTACCGGCGATGAGGATTAGACCAAGAGTTAGGGTAAGACTACAAGGGTCTAAGTTAGTGCTATCACAAACTAATTTACCAGGCGGTAAAATTGGGCTCCATATGGCCCCGGCGCCTGACATGGTCCAAGGTCATGATACAACGGCGGGAGTAGTCACGCCGACGATAGACGCCACAGGTTTACCCACTAGGCCGAACGCCGGTAGCACGAGCATAATAGCTCCTACCTGTAAGTCAGAGTTTTTCCCTACAGCCCAAACTAGGGTGGAAACTGGATTAAGTACAGTTCCACGATATGAGGGTCTAAAACCCTCTCGATGTAATAGTCAGGCTTCGGGGACACGCACGGTAATACCACCAGAATTAGTTCTCCACCTGATAACTCTGCAGGATGAAGGTAAGGAACTAATAGAACCAAGTCCAATGGTACAGGTAAAGGGACCCCCATTGGCTAGGAAGGTAAAATCTAGGTCCCCCAAACGACAAAGATCTCAATGTGTTACGGCGCAACAGTTAGACGAGTTATTGCACAAGGTCCTCCAACAATGTGCTATTTCCAAGCGCCCTGGGGATCATACTGAAGTCCCGGTCACCCCACCACATGGATCTGTGCCTGTCACCTTGCCAGACGATGAGATTGTGTTTTTACACTCGGTTCCCCCTAATCCCCAGTCACAAACCTCTAACGTAATACCGGTACACGGTCCACTCCGTCCCCTGTCACCGACCACAATCAATGTGATTCCGGACCCTGATATGCCAACAGCTGCGGCACTGTCTAACTTAAGAATCTCCGGCGATATTAATCACGCGGCGGGCTTCCAGACCGGGTCCGGAGTTACACCAAAAGAGGTCAAGGCGACTCAACCAGGTGTAAACAGTCCCAATCAGTTGTCACCGGCTAGCAATAGGGCAGGTAACGCGGCGGAAACACAGACAGTTTCGGGCACGCGACCTAAAGCCAGTCCTTCCAAAATTACTATAGCAAGTCATTCGGCGGCGGAACCCTTGAAGCTTCCGCCGGATTCCGTCATGATTTTTGGCTCTGAGCCTATTGCTCCACTCCCCCCGGCTCAGTCACAAACGAAAGATCAGCTTCAAGGTAGTAAAGAACCGGGTAAGCTGTGGCTCCCGGTTACCTCGTCTAAGGCGGGGGACAGGCACAGATCCACTTATGGTGAGATTCCAGTACCACCGGAATGGACCATTGAAGTAAATAGACATAAAGCTTTCCGGGCCAAAGACGCCCAGGGAAAGGTCATAGAGGTCCCTATTATATCAATACCTAACTCTACCAGTTATCAGTATTTTGTGTATGAGCCATAACGACTGGCCCCTCCTCCCCCAGATGTTCCTAGTTGCTCCGCTGGCTGTATGACCGACGATAACAATCTTTCTAGTGACTCCACTAGCCCTCATGCCAACAACAACGATCTTTTACTGAGGTTGATTGAACCAGGGCTAACCCTTACCCCAACTCGTTCACAACTCGAGCAAAGGGAATTAAATCTGGGAGAGGTGGGACATGGCCCATGGGTGCTCTGAGATCAAGAAGTCCAACAGTTTGCTATTGACATAACGACCAATGTTTCCCTACCAATTCCACCCCCGCACCATATGTGGTTTGACTTGCTGAGGCCACAGTCAGGTGGAGTCCCACGAGCTATATTTGAGTTCCTCATTGCCCCTAAATTAGAAGCTACACACTTCCCAGCTCCTTTCTTAACACCAGACTCTATTGAACTCCAACGGGAGTTCCTAGTGCGGGATAACGCCCACCGGAAGTTTATTGGTTTTCTGCTCACTCGAGACACAGCTCAGGCCATTGCTAAACCAATGCCCAATCCGCCGAGACGTCGGGAGGAAACTGTTAGAGTTTTTCAACAGTACTTCCTGCCGAACCCAGCGGGTTCACTTAGGGATATCCGAACAGCCTTGTTTGAGGCAGTCCGAGCCAAACAGCTTCTCAGACTCCATATGGTGCAAGGATTGCCCGAGAATGTTTGCTATAGGGTCATTTTTTCCCCAATCCTAACAGCATCTATGGTGGATTCACAGACTCAAAGAGATGTAGATATGATGCTTAGGGTGGCATCACACTAGGTTGTCGTAAGCTGCGGACACGATAATGGCCAACGACGTGCGGTGTCTACCGGTTATCACACTGTAATACCTGCTTGTTGTTTTTTTGGGTTTTCCTCCCAGCTTTTGGAAGACTACCTCGTCCCAACAACCCCCTTTTTTGTAGATCTCTCTCCCTACACCGCGCTCTGGTACAGGGTTCCGAGGTCTACATTGCCCTTACATGAACACCCATGCCGCGCCAAGGGTCATTGCTAAGTTTCCGGGCTGCGTCCCGGCACAGTAGACTGGTTTTTACACCTTTGCTCCGGCGGTAACCTACCTTAAGGTTGACTGGTGTCGGATATCTTCCGGCACCCGTCACACCAACCACAAGGGGGGGAGCGTTTAAGCGACACAGGCTGTAGTTTTACCCCCTCGAGCCCGCCTACGGCCAGGTTTTCGGCTTCACAGCCAGCCAAGGCCAGTGTAACCAATGTAGGGCACGCTCACAATGTGAGGGATGTGACGGGTAATCGTTCTACGAGCTGGGTGGGTGTTTTTTTATTCTCACTAGCTTAGTTAAGACTCCTGCCGGTTGTTGGCCAAAGCTTTCCGAATACTCTACTGTACGATGTCTGGTAACTCATTGAGTGAAACATGTTTCATTTTTTAGTTAACTAAGTCATACAATTATTTTTTTTTTTTTTTTAGTTTAACTCCTCCATGAGGCATATGCAACAGGTCTTGGTCACAGGTGGCACGGTATTTGATACAGTTCTCACCTCGTAGTAAAACTACGGTTTAGAATAATAATTTCTTCTGGAATACACATAAGGTCGGATCAAGTAATACCCTTAGGTCGTATGAGACCACCAGTAATCTTGATTACCATGCCGACCTCTCCCCTCCTGCAGTTTCCGGGGGGTCTGGACACTCTTGCTATGCCACCAACTTATTCTATGTTATTCTCATCTGGTCCCCTCCCCCCACCGGCGAGGGGGGGGAGGGGGGGAACAAAACTTGTCTATTTTCTCCCGCCGGTGGCATGAGTAGCTTAGGCTCTGAGAACCATTGAGGACTAGTATACCAGTAAGGGAAGGTCACATTAGTCGCCTCAGTCACACTTATGAATGCTCCACCTTCGTGGTTAGCTTGTCCCCCCCCATCACACGTTCTTGTGGTTCCGTAAAGACCCCTCCCCGGTAGCACTGGCAGCAACCAACGTTGCTAGCCTAGTCAGACGAAGCTCAGCTATACATTCCCTCCGGTTTCTCCGGTGGTCAGCAGTCACGTCAGTGACAGATTTAGAAAACAGCGAATAAGGAAACGAAGGTCATCAGGATGTCCTGTGGTTCATAGGCTATCAGCCCACTCCGTAGCCGGAGCCCCTTTTTTAATAAGCTGCAATCTTACTGACCATGTTAACGGCAATTGGCCTGGATAAGCAAGGCCCTGATTCCTGTGACTAGGATTTTTTCCTTGTCGGCTTGTCACAATTGATAAAGCCTTCTCACTAACAAGTAGCTTCCAGTAAGGCTCCCAGCTAGCCTGTTTCAAGTGTCGGAATACGTCCGACCGGAGCCACAGGAACGATGGACTTAGATCTACGTGACTTACATAGTTAACCCAAGACCGATGGACTTCGTTAAATTAACCTGTCTTCAAAATTTTGGACCACACCGTGGTGATTCAAGTTAACAAGGGATTGTTCAGTACTCGGCTTAGACTGCTCATGCCCCAGGCAAGGTGACTGTTTAAGTTGTCCGACATCATACCTATGCTTAGGCAGACTTAGCTCCAAGGGAACGGATTAAGGCACCGATTCCCCTTTTTAACGTTTTGTTCTCTCCTTTCTGGTCCCCGGCCGCGTACAGTGTTCCGCCGCCCAGAAAGGATACGACAACCAAAGAGCTTCCCGAGCGGGAAATAGCATTAAGTGCCTCAGGCCTATTATGGTTTACTGTTTTCCAAAACATGTACAGTTCCGGACAGATCAAACAGCAACACCCCGTCCACCAGCTGTGTGGTGTGGGGCCCTGCGGATTTGGTAACACTGGCAGGAGGTGGGAGGGATGTGGGTGGATGATGAGGGGAGGGATGTGGGGGGTTTAGGAGGGAGTGTGGGAGGGTGAAGAGGCAGTAATCATGGTATGGCTGGTGGGAGGGGGCAAACGAGTGACGAGGTAGGGGAGAACAGAGTGACAAGCAACTTTTCCTATAGAACAAGCTACTCCCACAGGATTTTAAATTACACACACCTACAATATCACTGTATGCTACATTTAACAACTATGTCCTAACATGGTATTACATGTCATAACGATTATGATGTCATGTCGTTGCCCTTAAGTCAATATCAAGGATGACGACCGTGACCCATCCCAGTTTTATAACCTATCGAAATGTTCTGGGATGCAATCCTTTAAACTTTTGCCGATCCGGCACCACATCAACGGTGAATCCTAATTAACATTTTTAATCGCGCACATGCCTCCTGCCAGTCTGCTCTTCCCTACCCTGTCACTTGTTTGCCCCCTCCCACCAGCCACACCATGATTGCTGCCTCTTCACCCTCCCAATTCCCCCCTAAACCCCCCACATACCTCCCCTAATCACCCACCCACCCACATCCCTCCCACCTCCTGCCAGTGTTACCAAATCCGCAGAGCCCCTCACCACATAGCAGGTGGACGAGGTGTTGCTGTTTCATCTGTCCGGGACTGTACATAAGTTACCCCCTGATAGTGGGAGGCAGGTGGATCCTTGGGTGCTATAGGAGAGAGCCTACAAAGGCTACTGGTTAACTCCCCCATTTATGTACCCTACTTAGGATTACCCTACAGCAGTGGTTTCCGTCACGAAAAGAGAACCCCCCCCACCCCTGCCATTATTTGTATCAGATATAAGTAGGTGTCGGCAGGGTCTTCCCCCCCCCCCCTTTATTGTTTGCTCAAGAAAGATTGTCGGGCTTCACCTTTTCATGACGATAGCCATTAGCAGGCACTTTAAGAGGTCCCTTACGGCTGAGGAGCTACTGGTCATTGTGATATTAGTTTAATCCCTTATGGGATGGCAAAAGGGGGTGGGATGAGAGATCACAATATACCCTCAAAGCCTCTCCGCCGGAAACAGACTCCTCCGCCGGGAGGGACCTCTGGCGTGGCTGATATGAAGCTAAATGAAAGGTCACATGTGGGGTTTTTCTTTGTTCTATGTAAAATGAAAGGCTATGTTAAAGCCATTGAATAGTTGTAGTTGTATTTAAGAAAATTCTTCTTTAATAGTTACAACTAGGCAAGTTCTGCTTGAGTATGAATCTGGTCAGAAAATGTCAGTTTTATGCCAGATAATAGACTATGTATAGTCTACAGTTTGGATAGTGATAAGAGAGCCAGGAATGTCTTATCAAATCACTATCAAATAGAATCTAGAGTTGAGGTGATGTTTTTCTTCTAGGGAGCAGATCTTCTTCGAAGTAACGCACTGCTCCCATCACTTTTATATTTTTATATATATTTTATATTGTATGCTAACAATAAAGACTTATTCTGTTATACAAATTCTTGACTTTACCTTATGGTTATGAGGTTTAGGATATTATTACAAATGTCCCCCTCCAGTCTTGGGAATTCAGGCAGATCGTCAATGATGAAGGGGCCACTATTAAATTATAGGTTTGATTCCCGGAGGAAGTAATAAAAACCTAATATTTAGTAGGGGCCCCGTAATCATTGACGATGTAGGGCCCTCCCATCCATTCCCTTCCCATTCGCTGAAATATCTTGGTTGTTATCTAGATATAGCAGTAAAGGATGTATGGTTGCCTGGCGAGGAGCGGCTGGGTTGCCACAACGCAAGAAATTCACCGAAAATGGAAAGCGTGTTATAACATTGTTTAAGTTAAATTTTTCTTTTTCTTCTCTTATTTTTTACGAAGTTTTTTCGTAGTGGGTACCCGATCTATAGACGACTCCATCAGAGAAGTTGCGTTACACTTATGAGGATTACTCTGTTCATCCCCGCGGCGGTATATTCAAAACGGCTGACGCGGGTGTTGAATGGAGACTATTATATTAATAGGCAGATCGTCAATGATTACGGGGCCCCTACTAAATATTCGGTTTTCATTACTTCCCTCTGGGAATCAAACCTATATTTTCAACTCGTTCGACTATAGTTTACTCAATGTACAGTATATGAATAATTAACTAATAAGGAATCACTAAAATATATTTGCGTGATCGGGAAATGGGGAGTTTTCGAAATCAAATTTCTACTATTAAATATCCTATATTACGTTGAAGCAGGAATGCCTGATCGTAAGCTTAGTATGTATTAAAAAGAGAAATAGAAAAAATTGAATATGGTATGTGTTTTGTTTTCCCCCGAAGGGTTATAACACAATTTTGCAAGAAGGGACTTTAAAATTTAGAGACACTACTGCTATTTAAGTTAGTGATTTGCCTATTGTTGGAAAGGGACAGGGTGATATTTCGTGGTCTTGGCGTAATGGACTTCTGTTACGGCACTTGTCTTTCTTGGGTGTCTTGTTAGGCCTGGACTTTTGTGGGGTGCAACTTTGTGATTTCCTCCTCTCTCCTTCATTGATACTAGATCTTGAACCACCAGCTGTGCAAGGTTTCGATCCACATGCAGGTAAAAGTGTAGAGGTGATGCTCTGCTTACATAGTTCTAGTCGATGACCTAGAGAGTCGGCATCGAGCCTAACTATTACGTTAGGTTGCACTTTCATTGGTGGCATACACAACGATTCAGTCTTTGGATCTGATTTGCTATTTTCGTAACTAGCAGTTCGACCAGTGCACTTGGTATATTCAGTCTTTGGACTTGATGTACTATTTCCATACCTACCAGTTTCACCATAACACTTGGTATATTCCAGTCTTAGGACCTGATCTGCCAGTATTGAACCAAGCTTTTCTAGTCTCGTACCTAGGAGTGGACCAGTCTTTAGACCTGGACGAGCTATTACCGAACCTAGCAGAATTACTGCTGCCAGGTTGGTTGGCATAGTCTGTACTATTGCTGCGTATTCTGGTTTCTGCTATGTGCAGGCTAGAAGGGCACAATCTGGTGTTGTTGTCTCGGCGGGTTCCGGCGGCGTGACTGATTGATGTAGGCTGGCACAAGGTCATCTGCGTGCGTGAAGGGCTTGCAGGTACTCTCTTGTGGTAATATTTGTGTCCCTTTGTCGCAGTATTTGTGGGGGTCTGAACGACTGTAATTTTTAATGTTGGCATAACACAAATATTTGATTTTTAGTCTTCAACCTTCCATTATATTTAATGTACAACTATCACACACATTGTTTACCTTTATGTCTATATTTTTGTTGTTGCCTATACCTATGAATATTTTTAACTTAATATTCTGAATTTAATTCCAATTTGCATTTATCTCACT
Source organism: Paralithodes platypus (assembly GCA_032716605.1). Lineage (NCBI taxonomy): Eukaryota > Metazoa > Arthropoda > Malacostraca > Decapoda > Lithodidae > Paralithodes > Paralithodes platypus. The sequence continues at coordinate 17,146,535 of CM064563.1, read as the reverse complement.
TTTTCTTCACATCAATTAGGCCTACTAGTTTAAGCAAGTTAATATTTTATAGAGTTGTTACTTTTATTTTTATATACACAAATGTCAGTGTATTATCAAATCCACCCATATGTCAGCCTTTTTATTGACATCTAACACGATTAATAATATCAAGAACAATATGAATGGTGTAGCAAACTTATCAAATAAATTGGATAAATAAAAAACTACCATAATAAATACTAAAAAATATGCAATGAATTATACTCGACTAAATAAATCCCGAAAATCTTAACCTAATGGGATGATTATGAAACCCCAGCTATAAATTCCAGGACTGCACACACAGAGCTGAAAATGATGGATAACAAGTGTATTTATGACCGTCATTTGTATAACACTAATCCGGAAAATACAAGAAGCCGCCGCAACAGTTTACCTTTATTATTTAGGGGGTAGGGTATATTTTTTGGTTTATTTATTTATTGATTTACATATTTGTTTATTAGTTTCCTCGCTAGACCTCTATCAACCTTTAAAAACATCCCCTAGTACATTTTTGTATGAAAATGCCATTTCCTCCTAACTTACAGGCTCGCTATTGCTCGCCAAGAAAAATAATGACACCTAAATGGCACGACAGGTCCTAATATTGACAAAGAAAATGGGTGAAAGGTCTTTAAATCGCCAAACTAATAGGCCTCACATTTTAAAATATGAACAAACAATGGGGTTAGGCATGAGGGAGAAGGGGGCTCATAACCCCCTCCCCCCGTAAAAGTGGATTCACATGAGTGTTTCTTCCAGCAATACCCTAGCGACAAATTTATCATGGAAATGTTTTGCATTGGTATCGGTGACTAAACTGAAGCGTTCGTATAAATTATAGGAGTAGGCTAGTGGTTAATATTTAGATATTTATTTACATATTTACTTATGTTTAAGCTTCCTCGCTATACCTCCATCAAGCTTAAAAAACACCCTCTAGACCCCCTTTCAAGATATATTTGTAAATTTCTCCGTAGAAGAATGTCCCGGTCGAAGGCTGCTCCCTCCTAAAATTACATATAAATGGCACAAAAGGTCTTAAAATCGCCAAACTAATGAAGTGCACGTCTTAATATATCAAAACAAATGGGGCTAATCATGAGGGAGAAAGGGGTCCAGAAAAAGCAACTACCTCCCCCTTAACCTGTAACATAATACCATAGAGATTAAGTTTTCCATAACTTATCTCCGGCAAATCGAGTCTGGGAACTTCTGAGAAGAATGTTTTATCACAATTGTGTCACCTATTGTAATCAACATTTTGTTTTACCCTTTCTGTACCGATTACATAATTTACATTATATTCTGGCAACTATTAGATGATTTTATTCAGCAGAGGAAGGATATCCATCAATTAAAAGGCTGCATACTATCTCATTTAAGGCTTTTAGCTACGATATATCCTTCCTAAACTTCATAAAATCCTCTAAATGTAGCTAAAACATAATTAAAAAGGCGTCACCGATACAGAAGGGGATATACAAAAATACTAATGCAGAATCGTATCAAAATGGTACCAAAAACGAGATGCCAATCGAAGGTATATTATTTTCTATGTGTAAGGAGACAAGAGGCAAAGCTGCCCGCAACAAGTGACTCACCCCAAGTTGAAAGAGTGACAGTCGGTATTTTAAGCGTTTCTGTCTGTGGTGTAATGGAAAGAAGTGTGGTGTGCTTGGTTAGTGTTGTGAAATGAATAGGAGAAGGTGTTTGCAGAGCTATACTTTATTCCAAGTACGTAGGCCTAAGCTCTTGAACATTAACCTCTATAATCTCAAACCACTATAGTAATCGAGTAAATAATTATGTCTACAATTTAGGAAGGGTCAGTCAGGGAATAGGTGTGAATATTTACAACCCATTTGATCTAGCCCTTTATCAGTTACAGAGGTAAGGAATCACGATTTCTGGACTACTAATTTGGAACAGGGATTGTTGGATTGTCGGTAAAAGCAGGTAAGACCAGACATTTTGTGATCTAACCATTACAAACATCTTTTAGCATTAAATTATCTGCACATGTTAAGGGGAGGAATTTGTTATTATTTATCGCTTATCCGTCATGTTTAGCCCCATTAGTTTTAAGATTTTAAAACATCCATCCCATTAGTTTGGCAATTTTACATCCTTTCACTCCATTTATTCGTCACATACTAAGACCAATCGTGCCATTTCGGTGTCTATTTTTTACTGGCCAGCGATAGCAAACCTGTAATTTAGGAGGAATCGGCCTTCGGTCAGGACATTTTTCTACCGAAAAATGTACATATTTATCTTAAATGGGGGTGTTGGGGGTGATTTACAAAGCTTAATAGAGGTCTGAAGAGGAAACTAAAACAATAACAAATAAATAGACAAATACGTGCGGAGATACATTGACGGATAGACAGACAAATGAGGAAGTAAGAGGGAGGTGTGGTGTGGAGGTAGATGTGCTGGAGAGTGTGAAAAGGAACACCTTGAGATGGTTCGCCATATAGAACGTATGGGAAGCGAGAGAATGACTAAGAGGGTATACGAGAGCGAGGTGGAAGGACAGAGAGGGAGAGGAACCGTAAACCGAGTAAGAGGTGGAATGATGGAGTTTAGAAGTATATGAGTGAAGGCGGTGCTGGATGGGAGGAGGGGCGTCGACTGACTGGGAACAGAGGTGCATGGGGGCGTTTCGTTCGTGGCCACCCCTTCGGGGATCACGGCGTTCGGCAATAGATAGGTATATAGACGCTTCCCCCCCCCCCCAACCCCTCCACTTATTTAAAACATAAATATGTGGGTCTACATATTGATAATGTGAAATATAGGAGTAATTTTATAGCTAGTAAAGTTAGGGGACAGGGGGCTAGGAATCCTCCTACCCTTGTCAACTTTACCTACTCGACAAGACAGAGCAATGGGCGAAGGAACGCGAAAGTGGTCCAGGACAATAAGAATTGGAACTTAAATGTTGCTTCTGTTCGGGCTCTGTCTCAAGTCAGCCACCCCCACCTATAGGGTATGTGCCTGAGTATATACTGTACATACATACACACACATATATATATATATATATATATATATATAACTATTATGTTATGCTAACGTGGCTAGTATGGTGTTGAGGCGGATTGACAAGAACGATTTTTCCAACAACTCTACTCTTCAACTTTATTCTGGTACATTTGGGAACTATTATGCAAATATAGATTGAGGCTGAAATATACAATAGATGAGGACATTCTTGTAAATGTCTTACGGGGTAGGCGTTATTTATTTGCTTATCTATCTAAATCTTTAGTATTCTAGTTTCCTCCCTAGGCCTCCATCAAGCTTAAATATAATCCTCAAGAACCTCCTTCTAAACAAATGTTTACAGTCTTCGGCAGAAAAATTTCCCGGCCATAGGCCACTTCCTACAATATTACAAGCTTCCTAACGCTTGCCAAGATTAAGTCGACAACTAAATGGCATGAATGGTCTTGATATTGATAAATAAATGGGACAAAAGGTCTTAAAATCGACAAACTAATGGGGCGACCGTCTTAAAAAATGCAAACTAATGGGGCTAAACGTCAGGGAAAAGGGGGTTCACGAAAAGCAATTACCTCCCCCTTAAATATAAAACTACCAGATCGGTTACTAAAGCGTTACAGGACAAGGGTGTGAATCCTCTTACCGGCACTCGTTAAATGGGTTCCCCGTTTTCTACGAATATTTTTCTTTTTAGGGGGTAATATTCTTCTGTAGTAGCGTGACATATAGCAGGTTATATATCATTGAGTGTTATATATAGCAGGTTATATATCATTGAGTGTTATATATAGCAGGTTATATATCATTGAGTGTTACATATAGCAGGTTATATATCATTGAGTGTTATGCATGATATACAAAATGGCTTAAGACATACAAATACCTATGTAAAGGAATTTTAAAATAATTAGTAAAGGAATCTTTCTCTGGATGGTGCTTGTAGATGTGCGTATACATTCATGAAAGTGTAATCGTGTGCGTGTGTGTGTGTGTGTGTTAGAGAGAGAGAGTGTGTGTGTGAGAGAGAGAGAGAGAGAGTGTGTTACTCAGTTACATGTTCGTCAAGGGGAATCCACGCAATGCGAGCTAAGCTCATTATTATCGCGCCTCCTTAACTGGGAATGTAATGCGTGAAATGCATGTAGAGTGTTTTATGTATTGTTGGAATGGCTGTGGATGTGTGTGTAGTCTGTATTTTAGCCAATTGGCGACATCTGGATACGAAGGCTTAGGGTTAACCTGTAAGGTACCATTCTCACTACGGTACCAGTCTCACACCCATCTCGCCTTGTAACCGATCACCAACCCCAGATGGGACGTCACAACTTCGTCCACTTATACCAGGTTCCTATTTATACTGCTAGGTGAACAGAGGCTACTCCGTTAGGAGACTTGCCCAAATGTCTCTTCCCTGCCCAGGTCTCGAACCCGGGACCTTCTGGTTGTGAGCCAGATGCGCTATCAGTTACGCCACGGGGAGGTGTGTGTGTGAGAGAGAGAGTGTGTGTCTGTGTGTGTATATTCCGTACCTGCAATCTCCCCAGGACAATGTAAACAAGTATTTCTGGGAAGTAGGTGGTGAGATGCTTCCTACTCATACCAAGGTGGTGGCGTGGTGTTTGGTTAACTCACGACGCTATGCTTATATAATTATGTGTGTTCTGGTTTACAGGTATATTGTAGTTGTGTGTGGTAGTGGTGACGTTGTAGAGGTATAGTGGTGTGTGGTAGCTGTGTGTGGTATTGGTGTTGTAGAGGTATAATGGTGTGTGGTAGTGGTGTTGTAGAGGTATAATGGTGTGTGGTAGTGGTGTTGTAGAGGTATAGTGGTGTGTGGTAGTAGTGTTGTAGAGGTATAGTGGTGTGTGGTAGTAGTGTTGTAGAGGTATATTGGTGTGTGGTATTGGTGTTGTAGAGGTATATAGTGGTGTGTGGTAGTAGTGTTGTAGAGATATAGTGGTGTGTGGTAGTGGTGTTGTAGATATATAGTGGTGTGTGGTAGTGGTGTTGTAGATATATAGTGGTGTGTGGTAGTGGTGTTGTAGATATATAGTGGTGTGTGATAGTGGTGTTGTAGAGGTATAGTGGTGTGTAGTAGTGGTGTTGTAGAGGTATAGTGGTGTGTGGTAGTGGTGTTGTAGATATATAGTGGTGTGTGGTAGTGGTGTTGTAGAGGTATAGTGGTGTGTGGTAGTGGTGTTACAGAGGTATAGTGGTGTGTGGTAGTGGTATTGTAGAGATATAATGGTGTGTGGTAGTGGTGTTGTAGAGGTATAGTGGTGTGTGGTAGTGGTGTTATAGAGGTATAGAGGTGTGTGGTAGTGGTGTTGTACCGGTATAGGTATAGTGGTGTGTGGTAGTGGTGTTGTAGAGATATAGTGGTGTGTGGTAGTGGTGTTGTAGAGGTATAGTGGTGTGTGGTAGTGGTGTTGTAGAGGTATAGTGGTGTGTGGTAGTGGTGTTGTAGAGGTATAGTGGTATGTGGTAGAGGTATAGTGGTGTGCGGTAGTGGTGTTGTAGAGGTATAGTGGTGTGTGGTAGTGGTGTTGTAGAGGTATAGTGGTATGTGGTAGAGGTATAGTGGTGTGTGGTAGTGGTGTTGTAGAGGTATAATGGTGTGTGGTAGTGGTGTTGTAGAGGTATAGTGGTGTGTTGTAGAGGTATAGTGGTGTGTGGTAGTGGTGTTGTAGAGGTATAGTGGTGTGTGGTAGTGGTGTTGTAGAGGTATAGTGGTGTGTGGTAGTGGTGTTGTAGAAATATAGTGGTGTGTGGTAGTGGTGTTGTAGAGGTATAGTGGTGTGTGGCAGTGGTGTTGTAGAGGTATAGTGGTGTGTGGTAGTGGTGCTGTAGAGGTATAGAGGTGTGTGGTTGTGGTGTTGTAGAGGTATAGTGGTGTATGATAGTGGTGTTGTAGAGATGTAGTGGTGTGTGGTAGTGGTGTTATAGAGGTATAGTGGTGTGTGGTAGTGGTGATGTAGAGGTATAGTGGTGTGTTGTAGAGGTATAGTGGTGTGTGGTAGTGGTGTTGTAGAGGTATAGTGGTGTGTTGTAGAGGTATAGTGGTGTGTGGTAGTGGTGTTGTAGAGGTATAGTGGTGTGTGGTAGTGGTGATGTAGAGGTATAGTGGTGTGTGGTAGTGGTGTTGTAGAGGTATAGTGGTGCGTGGTAGTGGTGTTGTAGAGGTATAGTGGTGTGTTGTAGAGGTATAGTGGTGTGTGATAGGGGTGTTGTGGAGGTATAGTGGTGTGTGGTAGTGGCGTTGGAGAGGTATAGTGGTGTTGTGGTAGTGGTGTTGTAGAGGTATAATGATGTGTGGTAGTGGCATTGTAGAGGTATAGTGGTGTGTGGTAGTGGCGTTGGAGAGGTATAGTGGTGTTGTGGTAGTGGTGTTGTAGAGGTATAGTGATGTGTGGTAGTGGCGTTGGAGAGGTATAGTGGTGTTGTGGTAGTGGTGATGTAGAGGTATAGTGATGTGTGGTAGTGGCGTTGTAGAGGTATAGTGGTGTGTGGTAGTGGTGTTGTAGAGGTATAGTGGTGTGTGGTAGGGGTGATGTACAGGTATAGTGGTGTGTGGTAGTGGTGTTGTAGAGGTATAATGGTGTGTGGTAGTGGTGGTGTAGAGGTATAGTGGTGTGTGGTAGTGGTGTGTGGTAGTGGTGTTGTAGAGGTATAGTGGTGTGTGGTAGTGGTGGTGTAGAGGTATAGTGGTGTGTGGTAGTGGTGTTGTAGAGGCATAGTGGTGTGTGTTACTTGTGTTGTAGAGGTATAGTGGGGTGTGGTAGTTGTGTTGTAGAGGTATCGTATAGTGGTGTTGTGGTAGTGGTGTTGTAGAAGTATAGTGGTGTGTGGTAGTTGTGTTGTAGAGGTATAGTGGTGTGTGGTAGTGGTGCTGTTGAGGTATCGTGGTGTGTGATAGTGGTGTTGTAGAGGTATAGTGGTGTGTGGTAGTGGCGTTGTAGAGGTGTAGTGGTGTTGTGGTAGTGGTGTTGTAGAGGTACAGTGGTGTGTGGTAGTGGTGTTATAGAGGTATAGTGGTGTGTGGTAGTGGTTTTGTAGAGGTATAGTGGTGTATGGTAGTGGTGATGTAGAGGTATAGTGGTGTGTGGTAGTGGCGTTGTAGAGGTATAGTGGTGTATGGTAGTGGTGTTGTAGAGGTATAGTGGTGTGTGGTAGTTGTGTTGTAGAGGTATAGTGGTGTGTGGTAGTGGTGTTGTAGAGGTATAATGGTGTGTGGTAGTGGTGTTGTAGAGGTATCGTGGTGTGTGGTAGTGGTGTTGTAGAGGTATAGTGGTCTGTGGTAGTGGTGTTGTAGAGGTATAGTGGTGTGTGGTAGTGGTGTTGTAGAGGTATAGTGGTGTGTGGTAGTGGTGTTGTGGAGGTATAGTGGTGTGTGGTAGTTGTGTTGTAGAGATATAGTGGTGTGTGGTAGTGGTGATGTAGAGTTATTGTGGTGTGTGGTAGTGGTGTTGTAGAGGTATAGTGGTGTGTGGTAGTTGTGTTGTAGAGGAATAGTGGTGTGTGGTAGTGGTGTTGTAGAGGTATAGTGGTATGTGGTAGTTGTGTTGTAGAGATATAGTGGTGTTGTGGTAGTGGTGTGTAGTGGTGATCTAGAGGTATAGTGGTGTGGTAGTGACGTTGTAGAGATAGAGTGGTGTGTGGTAGTGGTGTTGTGGAGGTATAGTGGTGTGTGGTAGTTGTGTTGTAGAGGTATAGTGGTGTGTGTGTGTGGTAGTGGCATTGTAGAGGTATAGTGGTGTTGTGGTAGTGGTGTTGTAGAGGTATAGTGGTGTGTGGTAGTGGTGTTGTAGAGGTATAGTGGTGTGTGGTAGTGGTGTTGTAGAGGTATAGTGGTGTGTGGTAGTGGCGTTGTAGAGGTATAGTGGTGTATGGTAGTGGTGTTGTAGAGGTATAGTGGTGTGTGGTAGTTGTGTTGTAGAGGTATAGTGGTGTGTGGTAGTGGTGTTGTAGAGGTATCGTGGTGTGTGGTAGTGGTGTTGTAGAGGTATCGTGGTGTGTGGTAGTGGTGTTGTAGAGGTATAGTGGTGTGTGGTAGTGGTGTTGTAGAGATATAGGGGTGTGTGGTGGTGGTGTTGTAGAGGTATAATGGTGTGTGGTAGTGGTGTTGTAGAGGCATAGTGGTGTGTGGTAGTGGTGTTGTGGAGGTATAGTGGTGTGTGGTAGTTGTGTTGTAGAGATATAGTGGTGTGTGGTAGTGGTGATGTAGAGGTATAGTGGTGTGTGGTAGTGGTGTTGTAGAGGTATAGTGTTGTGTGGTAGTTGTGTTGTAGAGATATAGTGGTGTGTGGTAGTGGTGATTTAGAGGTATAGTGGTGTGGTAGTGGCGTTGTAGAGATAGAGTGGTGTGTGGTAGTGGTGTTGTAGAGGTATCGTGGTGTGTGGTAGTGGTGTTGTAGAGGTATAGTGGTCTGTGGTAGTGGTGTTGTAGAGGTATAGTGGTGTGTGGTAGTGGTGTTGTAGAGGTATAGTGGTGTGTGGTAGTGGTGTTGTGGAGGTATAGTGGTGTGTGGTAGTTGTGTTGTAGAGATATAGTGGTGTGTGGTAGTGGTGATGTAGAGGTATAGTGGTGTGTGGTAGTGGTGTTGTAGAGGTATAGTGGTGTGTGGTAGTTGTGTTGTAGAGGAATAGTGGTGTGTGGTAGTGGTGTTGTAGAGGTATAGTGGTTTGTGGTAGTGGTGTTGTAGAGGTATAGTGGTATGTGGTAGTTGTGTTGTAGAGATATAGTGGTGTGTGGTAGTGGTGATCTAGAGGTATAGTGGTGTGGTAGTGACGTTGTAGAGATAGAGTGGTGTGTGGTAGTGGTGTTGTGGAGGTATAGTGGTGTGTGGTAGTTGTGTTGTAGAGGTATAGTGGTGTGTGGTAGTGGCATTGTAGAGGTATAGTGGTGTTGTGGTAGTGGTGTTGTAGAGGTATAGTGGTGTGTGGTAGTGGTGTTGTAGAGGTATAGTGGTGTGTGGTAGTGGTGTTGTAGAGGTATAGTGGTGTGTGGTAGTGGCGTTGTAGAGGTATAGTGGTGTATGGTAGTGGTGTTGTAGAGGTATAGTGGTGTGTGGTAGTTGTGTTGTAGAGGTATAGTGGTGTGTGGTAGTGGTGTTGTAGAGGTATCGTGGTGTGTGGTAGTGGTGTTGTAGAGGTATCGTGGTGTGTGGTAGTGGTGTTGTAAAGGTATAGTGGTGTGTGGTATGTGGTGTTGTAGAGATATAGGGGGTGTGTGGTGGTGGTGTTGTAGAGGTAAAATGGTGTGTGGTGGTGGTGTTGTAGAGGAAAAGTGGTGTGTGGTAGTGGTGTTGTGGAGGGTATAGTGGTGTGAGGTAGTTGTGTTGTAGAGATATAGTGGTGTGTGTGTGGTAGTGGTGATGTAGAGGTATAGTGGTGTGTGGTAGTGGTGTTGTAGAGGTATAGTGTTGTGTGGTAGTTGTGTTGTAGAGATATAGTGGTGTGTGGTAGTGGTGATTTAGAGGTATAGTGGTGTGGTAGTGGCGTTGTAGAGATAGAGTGGTGTGTGGTAGTGGTGTTGTAGAGGTATAGTGGTGTGTGGTAGTTGTGTTGTAGAGATATAGTGGTGTGTGGTAGTTGTGTTGTAGAGATATAGTGGTGTGTTTTAGTGGTGTTGTAGAGGTATAGTGGTGTGTGGTAGTGGTGATGTAGAGGTATAGTGGTGTGTGGTAGTGGTGTTGTAGAGGTATAGTGGTGTGTGGTAGTGGTGATTTAGAGGTATAGTGATGTGGTAGTGGCGTTGTAGAGATAGAGTGGTGTGTGGTAGTGGTGTTGTAGAGATAGAGTGGTGTGTGGTAGTGGTGTTGTAGAGGTATAGTGGTGTGTGGTATTTGTGTTGTAGAGATATAGTGGTGTGTTTTAGTGGTATGTGGTATTGGTATTGTAGAGGTATAGTGGTGTGTGGTAGTTGTGTTGTAGAGATATAGTGGTGTGTTTCAGTGGTGTTGTAGAGGTATAGTGGTGTGTGGTAGTGGTAGCCGTCACTAGGCGTCGGTAAGGCGAGGGTAGACCGCAATAAAGACGGCAGGAGGTCCACGTGGATGGAGTGGTGGAAGGTGGGGGTGCAAACACAGGTTTACCATCCATCTACCATTCATCAATCGCCCTTGTGCAGCCTTTGTACTGTCCATAAAACAAGGAAATAACAGGGACGGGATAAGGACGAAAATAGATTATGTCCCTGGAACGTCAAATTGTCCCGTGTTTTTTGTTTGTTTTATTTTATTTTTATTTGTATTTGCTAGAATAGCCAAGGTCTTGAGTTTTTGTAACACCTTGGTAGCTGCAAGGTCTCCTACATTTGGTCACAACACAAAAATGTGTAAAGTCGGCCAAGGACGGCTAAGGATGTGTTGAAGTAGTCTTGTGTATGAACGAGGCTAAAATCCAACCTCCGTCAGTCTACAGGCCGACCATCGCTGGCCCATTGTTTAGAGCACAATAACTACTCAGCTTGCAAGCGCCCGTTTACCTTCTGATCATCCCTCATCTATATCGCTCCCATCTTAAACCATATTTACGTTGTGATCACCTATAGAATGATCAACAAACACCCATATACATACAGATGCCACTGATCGCCTAACCCACGACCTGACTATGGAGGGTCGTGAGTTGCGCTGTAAATATTAACTCCTTAAAAGCGGGCATGCTTGTTGACAAGATCGTATTGATGGGCGGGTATATTTACTGAATACGAGCTTCATTTCATGCTCTTTTTCATGCATAAACAAGAGTTAGAGTGTAATACAATTATGTATCCGTGAAAGGGCGATAATGGAGCTTTCCAATGACACCTGAATCATCCTTGTACGCTCACGGGTTATCTTGCAGCGATCGCGTAACAGGAGGTGAAAATACCCTAAAATAAGGTCATTTTTGTGGGGGGGGTTTTCTTGTCCCGCGAGGTACGGCGGTAGTGATGAGGCATACTACGTGTCAGTGACAGCCCCAAGGTGGTGGCGAGCGGTTAAAGCCCAGCTATCGTCCTCCCAATGTGTGGACTCTCTCTCAGAGCTCATAATGTCCTCAAAATGGCACCCGTCATATGAAGGGCACTGCAGGGGTGGCCAATATTCTCTCTCCCGTCATATGACGGTCACCGTCGGTTAAGGGTTAAGGCATCCATTCCATATACCTTAATTGATTTAACTACATTGGCCTATACAATACGTTGTAAAGAAATTAGCTTTCACTAATGAATCTAGTTGGTTGTGTATTCCTAGAGGAAAACATAAGAGGTTCAAAGGTATTTTAATTTGGGTGTACATTCACGAATACATAGCTGTCGAACACGCCTAGACGCTGGGGTTGGAGAGGTAAATGAATACTTGCCTCATGAAAAACAATAAGAGAGGTCTGCAAACTTTTGAAGTGGTGTGTACCTACCTAAGGTTGGTGAGGCAAGACATTTGAAGAGTAGAAGCAGCAGCAACAGACCCGGCAGCCAACGGGGGAAGGTCATGATGTACTCCACCCATCACACACCTGTTGATGAAACACCGTATTATACTCCATCCATCACACACCTGTTGATAACACACCTGTATTATAGTTCACCCATCACACACCTGTTGATGACACACCTGTATTATACTCCACCCATCACACACCTGTATTATACTCCACCCATCACACACCTGTATTTTACTCCACCCATCACACACCTGTATTTTACTCCACCCATCACACACCTGCATTATACTCCACCCATCACACACCTGTATTAAACTCCAATCATCACACACCTGTATTATACTCCACTCATAACACACCTGTATTATACTCCATCCATCACACTCCTGTTGATGACACACCTGTATTATACTCCACCCATCACACACCTGTTGATTATTATCCATTATCGTTCACATCTAGGTGCGATACTCTATCGTCGCAACATATGCTGTCCATCTATTCATAACTATTAGGAGTGTTATTAACTGTACCGGGTATATACATTTTGTCGTCATCTTTAGTTTAAGAAAATACATGTGTTTACGTATAAGTATAATATGGGAGACTTATATTCTTCACTTGAATATTAACCAGTTGTATTAAGAAATATGCTTAGTAATTCAACAAAGTTTATTTCGTATCTTAATAGGATAGTGAATAATTAAATGTCTGAGACTGTTTTTGTTATTTTTTGCGGCATCATAATATGTGGTTGTCTTCTTTTTTTATGTTATCTCCTTCACCTTCTGTTACATAAATCGTTGGTTTATTTTATTCAATTCTTCAATTTCTTTGTAGTTATCATTCATTCATTTTTCTTTTGCCCATACACAGTCTCTATGAATATTTATATTCAGAGTTGTATATCTATCTTCATTCTGTTCAGTGTTATATATCTATCTTCATGATGTGCAATGCTTTATAGCTATATTCATTCTATTCAGTGTGATATATCTATCTTCATTTTATTCAGTGTTCTATATCTATCTTCATTCTGTTCAGTGTTTTGTATCTATCTTAGTTCCTTCCTGCGTCATACCCCCAGCGTGGGGTTATACGTATGTAAACTAATATACAGTATACAGTATACAGTATACATATATGAGAAACCAAAAACAAACACCCACTAATAATAAAGTAGAAGTGCCGCTTTGCCAAAAATCAAAACTGCATACCAAACTCTGCGATGGGTTACCATCATCCCTACTATTAACACCATTATAACTACTACTATGACCATCATCACTAAAGCTATCATCACTACAACTGTCACCATCATCATTACAACTGTCACTATCATCACTAAAGCAATTACCATCGTCACTAACATAATCACTACTGTCATCAATATCACTACAACTATCACCATCATCACCACTACTATCACCATCTTACATTCATTACTACTGCCACCATCATCACTACTACTATACCCATCATCACTACTACTAGTATTATCACCATCACTACTACTGTCACCATCATTACTACTACTAGTACTGTCATCATCATCACTACTACTGTCATCATCGTGCTACCATCATCATTACTTGTATCATTATCACTACACGTATCACCATCATCATTACTATTATCACCATCATCATTGCTATCACCATCATCCCTGCTGTTACTACCATCTCTGCTACTGTCATCATCAGTACTATCACCATCATCCCTACTACTATCACCATTATAACAAATAATATTGACCAACCGAATTTGCCTGCAACATTTGGTGACGGTACATTAACCCGTTAAGTACCAGTTCTGCCTTTTTCATTTGATATTGGATAATAGACGATTTTATTCAGCCTAATTAGCAGGCTTTCAACTATCATATTTAACCCTTTTTCCACCACAGATCCTTCTTAAGTTCCACAAAATCGTATAATTATAGCTAGAATATGATAAAAAAAGATGTCGCCAGTACAGAAAGGGTAAAACAGTCTATGAAAAGTTTGGGAACAATTATTAACACTCATCTAAATTTGATCTTTGACCTTGACCTTTGACCTTATGTATTAGAATATTTATATGAAATTTATATATATATGTAATTTATGTAAAATGCAACTAACAGTCAGCTTATCAAAATGTGAGTATGTTTTATGATGAAGGTTGACTTTTGACTTTGACCTGTGACCTTGACCTTTATGTAGGATTGTATTTTTTGCTTGCATTGATGTAACCCTGAAAAATCAAATAAGCGTGCCAAACTTCATTAATTAAAGATCATCAACTAGTTCCAGAGGCAGTAAAGGAATAGCTGATCTTGACCTTTGACCTTCATCTTGACCTTCATGATGTCTGATTTTTTTTTTTTTTTTATTTAAAGCACAACTTCCTCAACTAATTTTGTGAAGTTACATGAATAGTAAAGAAAAGAGCATATTGACCTTATATTTGACATTGACCTGTAACCTTGACCTATCAAATGGAATTATGTATATTCTTGTATGACCTTGGCCTAGTGAGAATCTTACATTAAATTAAAAATACTAGTAAAATCATATTTTGACCTTTAACCTTGACCTTTAACCTTAAAAATTCTTATCAAGGATTTAGTTGGCTTAACACCAATTTTCGCATTAACTAGCATTAGGAATAGGGTGTAATTCATATATAAACTTATAGATTACAAATAGTGATTATATACAGTGATCTTGACCTTTGACCTTTGACTAAAAATAAAATACATATATTTAGATGGTCGTCGAATTGAACAACTGAATTTGCCTGTACAATTTGGTGACAATACATTAAACAGTCTAGGAGGAGCTTAGGGAAAATGACACTCTTGTTTTGATCTGGACCTTTGACCTTAACTGTTACATATTTATGTGAAATTTGATATAATTATACTCTATGTTATTTAAGTAATAAACAACTAATACACCCAGTTTTCCAAAATTTAAGTAATCTTTATTAATTAATAACACAAGTTGAACTTTGACCTTAACCTGTGACCTTGACCTATATGTAAGAGTACATTTTTGTTTGCATTGACATTGCCCAGGAAAATCAAATAAGCATGCCTAATTTCATTAACCTATCCGCGGCAAGACTCCGATTCGTTAAACGTCTTGTGGGGCAAAGCTATTGCATTAATTTCTGACGAAAATCGTCATTATCCGATAAATATCGTTATTACTTATTCATATGCGCCTATTTTATGTTTTACATGAAGATAGTTACATGTTACAACAATAAAACAAGTGGGAATAGTATTTGGGGGATGACAAACACAAAATATTGCCGAGCGGTTCATTCATGGAGGAGTTGACAGAGAGCGAAACTGCACCCTCCCTTCACAAGCTCTTGAGCGAGACTGGAGGTAGTGCGGGCTAGTCTCTCTCTCTCTCCTCCCTCGACACCCTTCCCTTTTGACCTTGAAACCGGGTAGGGAGTTTTGGCGCCATAAATAAACCCGTAATCACAGGAATAAGAGAAAAATAGGTGATAATTGAGGGGGGGGGGGGGGGGGGCAATTTGGACATATGTCGAGGAGTGATACGATGTATGGAGAGGAATGATCTCACATATTTACAAATTCGTTTGTTTTGAGTGACAATGGAATGTTTGAAAAGGCTTTTTTGAGGCCATGGCTCATATGAGGAAGCTCGCCCTCCTCGGCTTCAGACTCGTATGAGGACGCTCGCCGTTTATAGGTTAAAACCCATCAGTTAGTTTCATATATATTAATAGAATAGT
The DNA here is from genome assembly GCA_032716605.1 of Paralithodes platypus. Classification (NCBI taxonomy): domain Eukaryota; kingdom Metazoa; phylum Arthropoda; class Malacostraca; order Decapoda; family Lithodidae; genus Paralithodes; species Paralithodes platypus. Next base: position 17,131,313 of record CM064563.1, on the reverse strand, counting down.
TGATCTTGACCTTTGACCTTCATCTTTACCTTCATGATGTCTGAAAACTTAACATTTTAATTTTCTTTTAAAGCACAACTTCTTCAACTAATTGTGTGAAGTTTACATGAATAGTAAAGAAATTAGCATATTGACCTTATATTTGGCCTTGACCTATCAAATGGAATTACGTTCATTCTTGTATGACTTTGGCCTAGTGAGAATCTTACATTAAATTGAAAATACTAGTAAAAATCTTATTTTGACCTTTAACCTTGACCTTTGACCTTAAAAGTTCTTATCACTGATTTAGTTAGCTTAACACCAATTTTTGTATTAACTAGCATTAGGAATATGGTGTAATTTGTAAATAAACTTATAAATTACAAATAGTGATCATATACAGTGACCTTGACCTTTGACCTTTGACTAAAAATAAAATACATATATTTAGATGGTTGTCGCATTGAACGACTGAATTTGCCTGTACAATTTGGTGACAATACATTAAACAGTCTAGGAGGAGTTTAGGGAAAATGACAAACACTCTTGTTTTGACCTGGACCTTTGACCTTAACTGTTACAATATTTATGTGAAATTTGATATATTTGTTATTAAGTAATAAGCAACTAATACAGCCAGTTCTCCAAAATTAGAGGAATCTTTATTAATTAACACTCAAGCCGCGGTGCCCGACATATGTCGGGCAAGAGAACAATGGACTTTTATTTGGTGCCGGACGATAGTCGGGCACGCGAATCCACGCGTTGGGAGGACAATAGGCTGGCTCTGACCGTCCGGCCCGACCACAGAGCCGCAACTGACAGCCCCACTGCAACATTCCACAACCACTGTCTTGCGAGACCAGGAGAAAAACAAGGAAATTACCTTATTTAGGGATTTTTCACCTCCCGTTACGCAATTGCTACAGGATAACCCGTGGCCGTACAAGGATGATTCAGATGTCATTGGAAAGCTCTATTCTCGCCCTTTCACAGATACATAATTGTATTACGTTCTGGCTCTTGTATATGCATAACAAAGAGCATGGAATGAAGCTCGTTTAGGGTAAATATGCCTGCCAGGCAGGTAGTAGAAGTTACAAACATCCCCGTCGGTAAGGGGTTAATAATACAAGTTGAACTTTGACCATAACCTGTGACCTTGACCTATAAGCAAGAGTACATTTTTGTTTGCATTGACATTGCCCAGGAAAACGAAATAAGCATGCCTAATTTCACTAAAACCCATCAGTTAGTTTCATATATATTAATAGAATAGTTGACCTTGACCTTTGACCTTTATCTTGGTGTTTATGATATGTGTGTACGAATGTATTTTTTTCCTTTTAATTTAAAGTGCGACTATCTCACCAAATGTGAAGTTTGCATGAAAAGTAAAGAAAATAGCATATTGACATTTTATTTGACCTCAACCTTTGACCTTGACCTTTCATATGGAATTGTATAGTTTCTTGTATGACTTTGGCCTAGGTATTCCGAATATACATGGTAAGCCTAGTGAGAATCTAACAGTTAGTATAAGAAATACTAGTACAAAACCTATTTTGACTTTTGACCTTGACCTTTAACCTTACCATTTGGATTATTTATCTAAAATTTGGGCAATACAATATCAAGGTGGCCAGTAACTTGCATAGTGAAAATGAAGACATTTGAGTACAAACTATAAATAAATTGTAAAGTTGACATTGACCTTTATGTAAGAGTACATTTTCTTTGACATTGCCCAGGGAAATCAAATAAGCATGCTTAATTTCATAACAACCCATCACTTACTTTCATATATATTAGTAGAATACTTGACCTTGACCTTTGACTTTTATCTTGACCTTTATGATGTGTGTCAACATTTATCATTTCCCTTTTCATTTAAAGTGCAACTATCTCACCAAATGTAGTGAAGTTTGCATGAAAATAAAGAAAATAGCATATTGACCTTTTATTTTACCTTGACCTTTCATATGGAATTGTATAGTTTCTTGTATGACTTTAGCCTAGGTATTCCGAATATGCATGGTAAGCCTAGTGAATATCTAACAGTTAGTATAAGAAATACTAGTACAAAACATATTTTGACCTTTGACCTTGACCTTACTCTTTATAAAAAAAAATCTGAAATTTGATCAATGAGATATCATGCTTACCAGGAACTTGCATAGTGAAAATTAAGACATTTGAGTAAAAATTAAATAATATGAAATATTGACCTTATTTTTAACCTTGACCTTTGTCCTTAACCTTTTAAGTTAAATGGAAAATTTCTTTTTGACTGACCATCGCATTGACTAACTGGATATACCTGTGAAATTTGGTGAAAATCCATCAAACGGTCTAGGAGTTTCCGGACAGACAGATAGACGACGGACGACGGGCAAGCTGACTTGTAGTGCACAGTATACGGACGGGATCTGTGTGTGCTATGCCACTCAGCATCGCAGAGTTGATAACATTTAACTAACAGCACGGAAACACAAAAAACAAGAACTATCACATATACATACATGTCACTCGCATAAGCATCACATACACACACAATCACACGCACGCACACACACACACACACACAAGTATAAACACCTAATTTTACAAAGCAAAATGTTAGTTACATTTATTAAGGAAATGTAATTATGGCTAATCATACTGCAAACACACTTTATTCTTTTTTGCTCTCTCTCTAACAAACACACATACACATACAATAAGCCTTTAGTAGACCAGTTGAACTCGTTCAGTACAATGATATTGTAATATCGTAATATCGTTCTTAACACCAGTAACCCCCAAGTGAAATGAATGAAAGCATGTGATCCTCCCAAGATTCGAACCAAGGGCACCACATGCTTTAACCATTGATGTCAAATTAACAGGAAGTACGGTAACGAGAGATCAGACCTTTCATAGCAGGGTACTGATATTATAGTGCTAGACCCTCCCCATGGACCTCAATACAGTCCGCTATTAACTTACACTGTATACAACCCACCGTACCCGGTACAGTGCCACCCGTTGGCAATAATAATTTGCCAAACTGATCATCCTACACCATTATTATAATACTTATTATTTTATAACGGCTATCTATGCAATCATAATCTTAAACCATGTTCACAAACTTTTGATTTTGTTTTCACAATAAGGTAAGTGGCTATTTACCTTCCTCCACTCCCACCTTAATGGCTGTTTGTTCTCGACTCCTTTCTCCTTAATGTTTAGCCCTATCAGTTTTCAGATTCATCCAATCAATTTGGCGATTTTAAGACTTTTCGATCCATTTCTTTGTCAATATTAAGACCTTTTGTGCCATTTAGGTGTCGATTATATCCTGGCGAGGGGTAGCAAGCATGTAATATAGGAGGAACCAGCTCATTGCTGGCAAATTGCTCCACTGACAAATGCATAACTCTATCTAGAAAAGGGGGTCTTGGGGATATTTGTTTATGTTTGATGGAGGTCTAGGGATGAAACTGTAAAATAATAAATATATAATAAATCAACCAATAAATAAACTCTACCCCTTAAAGGGGGTGACCTGCTTTTTGTTATTTCTGTCCTTTTCTCTCTTTCTCTGGCTTGTATCCATTCGGCCCTATTCAGCCAACTATTTTAAGTCGTTTATCCCCATCTAGATGTCGATTTCTTGCTGGTGAGCGATAGCGAGCCAGCATTATATGAAGAAATGCGGCTTCGTCGGAGAAATTTTTCTATCGAAAAATTTACAAATTTAGCCTGCTGTCAAACAAAAATAAAAAATATGCTGGCTCGCTACCGCTCACCAGTAAAAAATTTACACCTGGATGGGGATAAACGTCTTAAAACAGTAGGCTGAATGGGGCCAAATGGATACAAGCCAGAGAAAGATAGAAAAGGACAGAACAAAAACAGATCACCCCCCTTAAACACCTATATTTCGTCTCCCACCTCCATTACCGTCGTTTACTTCTCTCTCTCTCTCTCTCTCTCTACACCCAAACCCTCACCTCCCCCCCCCCCCTCTACACTTTCACCCTCCACTACCGTCGTTTACCTCTCTCTCTCTCTCTCTCTCTACACCCAAACCCTCACCTCCCACCCACCCCTCTACACTCTCACCCTCCACTACCGTCGTTTACTTCTCTCTCTCTCTCTCTCTACACCCAAACCCTCACCTCCCACCCACCCCTCTACACTCTCACCCTCCACTACCGTCGTTTACTTCTCTCTCTCTCTCTCTACACCCAAACCCTCACCTCCCACCCACCCCTCTACACTCTCACCCTCCACTACCGTCGTTTACTCTTCTCTCTCTCTCTCTCTCTCTCTACAAAAACCCTCACCTTCCACCCACCCCTCTACACTCTCACCCTCCACTACCGTCGTTTACTTCTCTCTCTCTCTCTCTCTCTACACCCAAACCCTCACCTCCCACCCACCCCTCTACACTCTCACCCTCCACCACCGTCGTTCACTTTTCTCTCTCCCTCTCTCAAAGTAAAACAAACCCGAAAGAATTCTATAGTTATATCAGAAAGAAAAAAGTAGTTACTTCAACTGTTGGACCGTTAGTCGATGAAAATGGAGAATACACCAAAGACGAAGAACAAATGAGTAATGCCCTCAATACCTTCTTTGCATCAGTTTTTACAACAGAAGACCTCAGTGATATCCCTACACCATCGCCGATTCAGATTGATAATTCAGATGTTTTAAGCAATATCACCGTTACAGAGAGAGAAGTATTGAATTGTTTAGATAAACTCAAGGTAAATAAAACGCCTGGACCTGATACAATCTCGCCTAGAGTTCTAAAGGAAGCTAAGGATGAGCTCTCTAAACCACTGACATTACTATTCAATAAATCCTTGCAGTCTGGAACTATGCCCGATCAGTGGAAGCTAGCCAACGTAACACCGATATTCAAAAAAGGCAGCAAATCCCTATCCAGTAACTATCGTCCAATTAGCTTAACCTCAGTTGTATGTAAAATGCTAGAAACTGTCATACGAGACAGACTCGTAAATCACTTAGAGGAAAATAACATACTTAAAGATACTCAACACGGCTTTCGTAAAAAACGTTCCTGTTTAACAAACCTCTTAGACTTCTTCCACGATATCCTCAACCTCTACGATGAGAGTAAAGCTGTAGATATTATATACCTTGATTTTCAAAAGGCCTTTGACAAAGTTCCCCACAAACGTTTACTGCTAAAACTAAAAGCGCATGGAATACAAGACGGTGTGTTGAAATGGATAGAAAATTGGCTCAGCGACAGAAAGCAAAGAGTAGTCATAAACGGTAAGGCATCAAAATGGACCAATGTAAGTAGCGGGGTACCCCAGGGATCGGTACTAGGACCAATTCTCTTTCTAATTTACATCAACGACATAGATGAGGGTCTCACCTGTACAATCTCAAAATTTGCTGACGATACAAAAATTGCAAATAGCGTACTCTCGAAAGAACAAGTTGACGATATGCAACACAATCTAGATAAATTGTCATGTTGGGCCCAAATTTGGCAAATGAGTTTCAATGCGGATAAATGTAAAGTACTACATATCGGATACCTAAATGAGAAAGCAAACTATTCGATGAATGGCACTCAGCTTAAGAATGTAAACAGAGAAACCGATCTGGGAGTAACAATATCGAGTAACCTAAAACCGAGTCAACAATGTTCAGAAGTTGTTAAGAAGGCAAACAAAATAATTGGCTTTATAGGCAGGTCATTTGAGCATAAATCCAAAGAAGTTATCCTAACCCTTTACAATTCCTTAGTCCGCCCTCTTCTGGAATACTGCGTTCAATCCTGGTGCCCTTATTACCAAAAAGATATAAACAAGCTAGAACGAGTTCAACGTAGAGTTACCAAAATGATACCTAGCCTAAAGAACAAACCATACGAAGAGCGTCTTAGAGAATTAAATCTATTTCCTTTAACCCAGCGCAGATTAAGAGGCGACTTAATTCAAGTGTTCAAAATCATCAAAGGCATCGACAATATGAACTGTAGTAAGTACTTCACTATCGACCAATCTAATTACACGCGGGGAAACGGTTGCAAAATTATTGGTAAATCTTTTAACTCGCACGAATCTAAGAATTTCTTCTTCAATCGAGTTGTCAACTTGTGGAATGGGCTTCCCCGAAACGTTATAGACTGCATCACCGTTGATTCATTTAAACTCCGCCTAGACAAATATCTCGCATCAAACCCGCGACTGACTGCGTTTGTAAATGAATAACTTTATTTTATCCCCCCCTCAGTTACTAACCCATCTGTCCCCTACTAACTTCCTAATCCTGCCACGGACATTAGTTCCAGGGCAGTAATTCCCTTTCCAATGTTCCCTTACCCACTCTAAACCACTGTTTGGACACTTGATCCTCAGTGTTTTGGAGGACAAGCAACCTAGAAGGGTCACTGGATCTGTTGTTGCTTGATTTCCTTTGTACTCCTTTGTACTCTCTCTCTCTCTACACCCACACCCTCACCTTACCCCCTCCCCCCTCTACACTCTCACCCTCCACCACCGTCGCTCGCTCCTACCCCCCCCTACCCCCCTCTCACCTCCTCCCCCCCCCCCCCCCCCGCTACACTTTCTCTCGCTCTCACCTCTTACCCACCCTCCCCTCATCACTATTACCAGATAATTTAGGTTTACTCATTGTGTTGCCATCTATTGAGCGTCCTCTGCGGAAATTACCCAAACTGTACATCAACCTGGCAGGATCCTAACCTCTACTTGATATTAAACCCTGGATAGGAATCATAGTGCCAAAAACGGAACGTGGTGGTGCGCGGAAACCGATATATGATCACCGCGCACCCAAATTAATATTATGATACATTTATTATAAATATGAAATTTACTTTGATTTTCAATTACACTCTCCATAATGTTAAGGAAGCTTTATATTTATTGTAGCAAGTGACAAAAAAAATCTATCTCAATTACCGGATTTTATATGAATATTTATATGCGGTGTGCCACATTTGGTACGAGAGGACCTTAATCGGAACACAAATCCTACGATACCTATCCAGGGTTAAGGAGGGGGGAGGGTATATTTAATGGGCAATTTAGTTATCTATCTTACATTTATAGTTCCCTCCCTAGACCTATTTCAAACATTAAAAACAAACATCCCTAGGATCCCATTCTAGATATAGAAGGCCGAAGGCCGGTTCCCTCCCAAATTATCTTACAGGTTTGATATCGCTCGCCAGGAAAAACTCTACACCTAAATGGCATGAAAGGTCATATTATTGACAAAGAATTTGGGTGAAATGTTTTAAAGCCACCAAACTAACGGGCCGGCCGAACGTCGTTAATTCTGAAAACTAATGGGACTAAGCATGCGGTAGAAGGGGGACCGGAACACCAACCTTCTCCATTTAAATACAACGCCAAATGTAGAAATATATTAATGCGATTTTTACCTTAGTGTATGTATTTTTCTCCTAGCTAGAGGGGACTCAAATTTCTACCAAAAGTTAATGAGAAACTGTCGAATACCGTATGAAGGGATTTCCACACACCCATACTGGAGATACAAAGAGGCGGACACAATACCTTGGGTTTCATGCATATGACTACGCGCAGGGTAAACATCCAAGACAAATATAATACAAGACAAGCAGGAAAAAACAGAGCTCATATTTAAGAGGAGTGGTTTAATTAGCGGAGAAAGAAGGGTTGGCAAATATAAGCGGGGAAAAAGGTGGCGTGTGAGTGAGAAGCAAGAGTCAGGACTAATGAGAGGAGGAAAGTGAAGAAGAAGGAGAAGATGAAAGGAGGACGAAGAAAAAGGTAGTAGTGTCGGAGTAGGAGAAGATTTTATTGGTGCAAGAGAGGAGGGGAAGGGGAAAAGTTGGTAAATACAAGAGTCAGCACCAACCACCTCCCTCACTGAATGTTGAGTAGGTGGAAGTGGTGGTGCAGATGGAGGAGGAGAAGGAGATGGAGCGGATGAACGAATAGGAGGGAGGAGGGGGAGTGGATAAACGAATAGGAGAATCGAGGAAGAGGAAGAAGAGAAGGAGGAGGAGGAGCGGATGAACGAATTGGAGGAAGGAGGTGGAGAATAGAGGAGAAGGGGTTGAAACAGGTTGTGTTAGTGGAAAAGGTGGAATAATAAGATGTAAAAGGATCAAAGTAATGGAAGAGGGATTGACAAGGGACAAGGCGTGACAAAGATGAAGTAATGGCAAATATGAAAATACAAATAAAATAGAGAGTCATATTTACAGAAGATACATACTGTATATAAATACATAATAAAACCGATAAAAGTATAGACAAATTATACAAAGTTATTTATATAGGCAAAAGAAGAGCATAACAAATGTAACCTGTAGAACTTAGTATTCTGAAATATTCATACATAAACAAATTACTCCCAAACGCCACCCGATCTAATACTTATTAATTTGATATACATATTCAAACACACTACTTTGTATGAAAGGCCTAAATATAATTTACGTTCAGAATACACTAAGGAAAATTCGTTTTCCTTTCAAAACAAAATCCCATTAACAAAATCCCCCCCAAAACAACGCCAATAATAACACCAACCCCAGTAATAAAAATACAACATCCTTGAAGTTGCTTTCCATAAGTTTACAACCTACAGTCGTTAGGCCTAAAGTCCAGTTGTTACAAACAAATTACGAATGGCGGATGCCTTTCGGCCCATGGACCTTTTTTGTTTTACCTTTGTCTTTCCTTCCTCTATTTATTGTTTTTTTAAAAATAAAATAATATAACTCCAACGGCAAATAGTCGATGGGTAAGATCCTGAAATCACACGAATCGGTACTATCCAAAGGGGTCAAAATGTTATAATTATGTCCAATGCAATACCCCTTCAGTGCCGGTGACATCCTTTTCATTATACAGTATACTGCCAACTAGTAGACGCTTTTATTCAGCTTAGGAAGTACGTCTACCAAGTCAAAGGCTACAGACTATCTCAATTAATCCCTTTAGCTACCATGTATTCTTCCTAAGCTTCATACAAATAGCTAGAATAAGATTAAAAAGACGTCGGCAGTACGATAGGAGTTAATAAGTGATATGGGAACTCATTCACCAAGGTAATTACTGGTACGTCAAAACGACACCTCTCAAACAATAAGAACAATGTCATAATTATAGGTTATAACCTTAAAACCTTCATTGACGGGACTGACAGCCGTATTCTTAAACCTTCCCACCGTGAAACTCTACTCCTTAATGATCTAAATAAGACGATACATATTGTTAGCTTTTAAAGCTTGAGAAATATGAAGTTCTCTTCTATTGATTAACACTCGATTCCAATATCTTTGATCATAATGGGATGGATGACACCCACCCCACATGTCTAAACATATGGCTGTGACTCTCACCTTGACCTAACAACTAAAAAGACAACCCTAACAGCCCACAAGAGTAAACACATCCCAGCAGCAGCCAACACAATACAGCACTATGGCGACCCAGTGAGAAACACACACGGTGACCAGGGAATACAATTAAGGCCACCGTTCTGGTGTGTGTAGCCAGGGGACCAGACAGTCACTACACACACGGTGCCGAAGAGAAACAGGATATATATATATATATATATATATATATATATATATATATATATATATATAAATATATATATATATATATATATATATATATATATATATATATGTTGCATCTCCCTCGCTATTCTATCGCTACTACAATAATCAGTGTTCCTCAGTGCATACCACCTCCTCTACGTAGGGTACGTAGTACCCGTCTTGCAACACAATCCCACCCTTACTCTGTACAACTCAAGAGTTAAACATTACTCCCAATCATTCTTCTATTCAACAGCTAAGCTCTGGAACTCTCTCCCTGAATCAATCATTCCCTCATACTATGACTTAAATTGTTTCAAACTCTGTGTGTCCAGACGTTTTGGCTCTAACGTTCCTTGATTTTGGCCCTGTCATTCTTTTAACTCTGGGGGAGGCACTCGTCACATGCAGTTTTGCCTTTTGTCTCCCTCATCCAGATAGAAAGAAAGCAAAATATACATATATATATATTTTTTTTTTCTTTAATACATACGAGGTTGAAAGAAATGGCAATTTCTGCGTTGGAAATTTTATTATTCAAAGTTTCCAGGTCTCTGATGAGTTTTCGCTGGGTGGCAGCAAGTAGATGAAGGAGATAAGCAAAATTCATGGTGGTACAGGGTTACATAAATGTAAATGATGATACAGGATATACGACGCGCGTTTCACTGGACAACCAGCATTATCAAGTAAGGATGGAATGATATAAAAGGTAAACAGGAAGGGTATATATAGAGGGTGGAGGATCAGAGGAGGCGAAAAACAAGGGTCAAAAATCTACTATTGGTGGAGGGGGATTCTGGAAAAGAGAAAGGGGGGAACCGCTTCACGCATGCGCACTGGATGCGGGATGGTGGTCGGTACATGTAATTGCGGTCCTCTGAACACAAAAATGACGAGGCCGTCTTAAAAGAAATAATCTCCAAGCATGTCCACCCAACCAACCCGGAAAACAAAATCAAATTAATAATTTATTACAAATCCCCCAAGACCTCCAACCTCGTTCTCCGCAACAAACCTGCCTCCACCAAGATAAAGAGCCCGATGACCGACGATCACGTCATTTACCAACATACCTGTAATTATGAGGACTGTGGACCTCATTCCTATATTGGTATGGCGCAGACTCGTCTTTCACGTCGGCTAACTCTTCACCTTCAGGCTGGAGCCATCAAAGACCACTATCTCACCCCTAACCACCCTCTCCTCACACGCAACGAGTTAAAGAAACACACCACCATACTCGATAAAGAAAGTGACCCAAGGAGATTACCTATACTCGAAGCTTTATATATCCAAGCCTTACATCCCAACATCAACAACCAAACTCTGGACTTTCAGATCCTTCCTTCTGCCAAAAGGCACTTTCCTACAGGACCTAACACCCCCCCTCGCCCCCCGGTGCCCTTGATGCAGCCCCCCGCGCTACCTCCTTCAGCTTCGTCTTCCGCAGGCGCCACACAACTTAGGCCACGCCCCTCGACACGCAGCCAATCAGCTTCGACCCCACCTACCGACCACCATCCCGCATCCAGTGCGTATGCGTGAAGCGGTTCCCCCCTTTCTCTTTTCCAGAATCCCCCTCCACCAATAGTAGATTTTTGCCCCTTGTTTTTCGCCTCCTCTGATCCTCCACCCTCTATATATACCCTTCCTGTTTACCTTTTATATCATTCCATCCTTACTTGATAATGCTGGTTGTCCCGTGAAACGCGTCGTATATCCTGTATCATCATTTACATTTATGTAACCCTGTATCACCATGAATGTTGCTCATCTCCTTCATCTACTTCCTGCCACCCAGCGAAAACTCATCAGAGACCTGGAAACTTTGAATAATAAAATTTCCAACGCAGAAATTGCCATTTCTTTCAACCTCGTATGTATTAAAGAACATTTATTACCTGGCTTTACTAACATATATATATATATATATATATATATATATATATATATATATATATATACTGTATATACAGTATATATTCTTGAAGGCATGTGAGATTAAATAAAACAGCATAGTTAGCATTTATATGTTATTTATATAGAGATTCAATGTCTTGTGCAATCTATATACAAGCACTCAACCCCCCACTTAACAACCAGACATTATACCTCCAAATTTTTCCCACAGTGAGATCTTACCACTATCGACACCATGACGGAAATTACCCCACCAAAGCTACCACCCCCAGCCAACGCCCACTTTCTGATGCCTCCGAGCCCCAACAGCCAATCAACAGACACAGTGCGCGGCTAGCTGCAGCCAGCCAACCAAGGACGCAGATCGCCGACTAGCCCCAACCACATGTGCAAATCTAGCGACGACGCGTGATGAATGAATAAGAATATAGAAAAGGTGGGTGAGGGGGAAAGAAGGGAAGTTGTTATTGGTGTAGTAAGAGAGAAAGTGTCAAAGTAGGAGGATAAAGAGTGTCGGGGCTTGACCCAACATGCGTGAGTTGTTTTTATTTTAGTTTGGGGGTTTAGAGGAGGGTTGTGACTGTTGGTATTATTGAGACATATTTTTGAGAGCTTCAGTATGGCATGTCAAGAGGGATGTAGATACAAAAATGGGTGGTAAAGGCAAGAGAGAATTAATTTTGGGTGGTAAGAGTAAATTTGTGGTGAAGTGAGATTCAGAGGCTCTGATCGGTCAAGAGTGGTATAGAGGTTGGACTGTGGATGAGCCGGCATGCCCTACCGCCTGAATCAGATGAGTCTGGGTGAATTTGAATATAACATTTTGTTTTCAATTCTTGAATATAATTTGTTTAGCATAACAAAATGTGGTAATGGAGAAGGTTTTAAGGATGGTCTGGCAGTTTTGGATGGTAAGGGTCTAAAGTGGGGCAGCAAGGCATGGCTGTCACTGCCGAGTTTAGAGATGATTGCACTGTCTTATGAAGAGCTTAATTTACTTCAATTGTTATTGTGTATTTGTGAAAGAATTAGACATTTTGGCTGATAGGTGAGTACAAGGAATGGTGAAAATTGAGTGTGAGTTTGTGGTGTAACAAAGTTATTATGTGAATAGGGGATTGGGAGCCTCTCTGTTAAATTGGATGCAAGAGGTTCGACCAGGGACGGATGGGTTGAGTGATATTATTAAAAAATTGGACAAAGTGATCAAAGGTCTCAAGTTTTTCAAGCTGTTTATTAGTCAGAAAGTTGTTGTAGACAATAAGTGGAGGGATGCGGGAGAGTTCATGCAAGTGTTCCAATGTTTGGAACTCATACCACTGAGTTCCATGGATCCACCTCAGTGCTTTGTTCTGTACTCTTTGGAGTTTAATTTTGTGGGAGTTTGCCAAAAGAGTGCTGGTCAGTGGGGCATATGAAAGTAGCGGTCTAATTAGGGCTTTTTACAAATGGGTTTTAGTTTTGATGGAGGCATTTCGAAAACGGAAAATTGATTGAAGAGATTTTGAAGCAATGGGGATTGTCTGATTTGCATGACGATGAAAGTGAAGTTTTCTGTCAAAGGTTAGGCCGAGTACTTTGTTAGTGAGTGAGACAGTTACTGGGATGCGATCGGGAGGAGGTGAGCGGGAGTTGAGGAATAGTGGTCTAGGACGTAGGTAACCAGTGGATATGTAGGTGATAAAGGATTTTCGAGGATGAGCCTGAATCCGCCATTTCTGTTCCCATTGTGCTATTCGGTCAAGCTCTCTCTTGGCTTTGTTTGTCAAACCGTCTATGGTAGTTGCCCTAACAAGTTGCGTCACGTCGTCAGCATAGGAAATTGTGAGAGAGTCATTATTGATTGGATCTGGCATGTCATTAGTGTAGAGAATGTAAAGTATAGGTGCGAGCACGGAGCCCTGAGGTACGCCTGCATTGGCTGATCTGTTATCTAAAAAGTTACAGAGAAGTTTTTTAATTGGTAAAGGGAAATTGAAGTTTTCGCAGATTTTGTACTTCAGGCCTATGTGCCATACAGTGTCAAATGCTTTTTTAATGTCTTTTGTGATGAGTGCAGTTTTGTGTCTGCGTCTGGAGTGTTTGTTAATGTGAATGTAGTTGGTGATTATGTTAAGTGCTTCCTGAGAGGATCTCTGGGGTCTAAAACCAAACTGTTTGTCAGTGAGAAGTCCTTCGTCTTCGAGGTACAGTCTGAGTCGGCGATTTATGATTGTTTCAAAAGTCTTCCCAAGAGTCTCAAGTAGACTAATGGGTCTGTAGTTCAGTGGGTCTTTGCTATTTTGATTTTTCTTGGGAATAAGGATGATTGTTGCAGTCTTAAAGCAGACAGGGAAGTAGCCTGATGCCAGGATGGCGTTGTATAAGCAAGTGAGTGCATTAATAAATGTGTTTGGGAGGTGCTTTACAATGTGATGGTTAATCCTGTGGCACCAGGCGCCTTCCTCCGTGTTTTCGAGAGAATGAGCTTAACATCGTCAGGCACAATGGGAGCAGTGAGGTAGTTGTCGGGGTTAAGTGAGTCTGTGTTGATGGGTGTGTCGTGAGAGATGTTGTCTGCATTATTATTAACATGTTGTTCAATGTCTCGAATGTGTTGCTGGGCGGGTCTTTCAGGAGGGTGTGGGTGGTATACTTGGGCCCATGTGTCTTTGAAGATGTCTGTGATTTCTCTGGGATTGGTGATGGTGTTACCGTTTACAATGAGTGAAGATGTTGTAAGTTTATTGTGGCCTTTTAAACGGTTTATGTGTCTCCAAAACTCCCAGGGTTTGGTTTTCCTGTGTTCTTCAGCAGTGCATATGAGGTGTGTCCAGTGGCTGTCATGGTCAGATTGCAGGCTGTCTAGGATATGATTTCTGAGGTGTGAGAGGTCCTGTCGTGCTCGGCCTAAGGTGTGGTTTTGTTTATTTTGTTCAAATCGACGACGATAGCACACAAGGAGTCTTTGTGAACGTATGGAAGGTCTGAATGTGTGTCTGACTTTGTAGGATGTTTTAGGTATGGTAGTGTTTGCAGCGTTGATGATTGTGTTGTGTAAGTGTTCTATTTGTTGATCTAGATTTGTGTAGTGGAGTCCCTCATAGTCAGTTGTGTAATCTTGTTGTGATAGGATGTGTTGAAATTCATCCCAGTTAGCCTGCCAGGGGAAATTTGATGGTGAAAAAGGTTAAATGCTCGGTTAGAGAAGATGAGATCAGGTTTGCCAGACCCATTGTGTACGAAAACTGTGTCAAAATCTGGGCCAAGGAAATTTAGTCTTTTAATGTCGTGTAGTGCTAGAAGTTGTGTTCCGTGTGGGTTGTTGGTAGTGTGTTGAAAAGCATAATGTTTAGCATTAAAGTCTGCAAGGATGAGTGTGGGTACATTGTTGTTAAATAATGTGTTCATATCAGTGTAAGGAATGTGTGTGCTGGGTCTGACATATGTAGTGGCGACTATGAGAGGATCAAGCGTTGTATGTGTTTTTACTGCTAAGAAGTGTTTATATGTCCAGTCTGTCATGAATTCGTGTTGTATTGTACTTTTGATCATGATGGCAACTCCGTTGTGTGCATCGTCGTCAGATTGTCGTGTTGTGTAGCCAAATAATTTTATTTTGTGTGTGTTGTGTATACAAGTACTGTTGAGTAACATAATGTCTGGGTCATTATCTAGTATTAATTGTGTGAGTAAGTGTCTGTTTGGGTAGTAATGTCTAATGTTGAATTGAATTACTTTGAGCATGATAGATGATTGTCAGGTGAGTTGGGTGAGTTGGTGATAATAGGGTGGTGGGGTGAGGTAGGTGAACGGGATGGGGAGGGTGAGGTGTGAGAGGAATGGCGAGAAAGGGAGAGGGGTCGTGAAAATTACACAGGTGAGGGGTCGGCTGAGGCGTTTCTTTTGGGGTTTAAAGTTTTGCGGGATTTGGATCGAGAACGGTTGGAAGTAGGAGAGGTTGCATCAGCAGGGCTGTTATTCTTGCGTTTTAGGGGGGATTGAGGTGGGATGGATGGTGTTGTGGGGATCGGGGTGGAGGTAGATAGGGTAGCTGGAGGAGGCATGGATGGTAGTGGGATAGGGGAGGGGTCAGGAGTCTCTTGGGTTGTTGTTTCTTGATAATTAGGAGTAGGAGTCTTGGAGTTAGGGGTGGATGTGAAGAGTGTGGAGGTGCTGGTAAAGTGGGTGGATAAGATGGGGGAGGTAGAGGATGAGGAGTTGTTGGGGGGGATGGCTGTAGGGTTGAAGGTAGGGGGGGGGGGGGGGGTATGGGAGGATTTAGCTTTACTGAATTGGTACCAGGATTCAGGAACAGAGATGGCAGGGAGATTGTGAGCGGTGAGGCCGTCATTCAGGAGTTTATTAAAGGTTGGGTTAACTTGTTGATCTGTGAGGTGGAGAGCTACATTTACTAGCACTGAAGTTTGGGCAAAAACTTCACGATTGAAGAAAGGGCTTGGGGGGTTGGAGCTGGTGGCTGAGGAGGAAGGCATGGGTGGGGATTGATGGGGGAGTGATGGGGTAGCAGCTGAGGCATATGATTTGTTGTTGCCAGGATGGGATGAAAAGAGAGGGCGAAGGTTGCTGGAGGTTGATGGAGAGGTCTTTGAGTTTTTTCGGGTTTGTTTGAGAACATTGAGGCGGAAGGGGCATTCTGAACTTATGGCAATGTGGGGGCCACTACAATTATAGCACTTCAGGGAGCTTGAGGAGCAAGTTGTGAAGGATGGTCAGTGTCACCACAGCGTGAGCATACTTGCTAATTTTTACAGGTAGATGTTATGTGCCCATACTGGTAGCACTTCGTGTTTACAGAACATTATGATATAATCGGCATTACAGAATCTTGGTTAAATACGGAAGACAGAGACTTTTTAGCCGAATATACGCTTCCTGGTTATACAATGTTTGAGAAAAGTCGGATCAATAGAAATGGAGGAGGAGTACTGTTTTTTATAAAGGAAAGTCTTAATCCCGTCTTAATGTCAAAACCTCAAATTGCGAATATAGACATATCTTACGTACTATTAAATAATAAACGAGGAACTAAAATAACACTAGCTTTATTATACAGACCCCCATCTCAATCAGTGCAAACTGACTGAAATTTATGAACAAATTGCAGAAATAACTAACATACAAGATACCGTAATTCTTGGCGATTTCAACTTACCCGTGACTAAATGGGGCGATATTCTTACTTCACACTCTGGCCACGACCTCTATGCTAACTTGCAAGAGAGTTCACTTTTTCAATTTGTACAATCTCCGACCCGTGGTAATAATGTGCTTGACCTTGTACTCGCAACAAAAGAAGAATTAATAGAGAATTTGAATGTTGGTGATGAATTCAGTAACAGCGACCATCGTACGATAACTTTCACTTTAAAGTTTACTAGTAACAAATCAAATAGCAGCATTGAGAAAGTTCCTAATTTCAAGAAAGCAAATTTTCATAAACTTAAATCAAACCTTAAAGAAACTGACTGGAGCTTTCTGACTAACAATAACGACATAAATACATCTTGGGAGTGTTTCACAACCACTTACCTTAAGGCAGTGCAAGACTGCATACCATCGAAAATACGGCGTCCAGGCCATAATAATAAGCCCAAATGGTGGAATAAAGATATTTCAAACTGCCTGCTTGCTAAAAAATTTGCTAATGATAGATTAAAATCCTCACAAAATGACGAAGAACGGGTGTTTTAATTTTTATTTAAACAGAAATAGGCCACCAGGGGTTATAGCCTATCCTAATAAAAACAAAGTGTAAGTGTAACCCGGGAACCAGACAACACACGGCGCAAGGTGGGTTTGTGAATCGTGTTTATCTCGGTCGAGATTTAAACATTCGCCTTCTAGATCCGTTGTTGAGAGATCTACCGCTGAGCTATCTCTTCCCAGATATTATTCAGAGGTTCATGTGTTGTATGGACTGCTAGCTTTGTAGAGGTATGGCCTTTACAAACAAAACCGTTGTGTGTATTTCGCCTCATTTATATCTAGACGTCTATAATTAGCTTAAAAAGGATACTGGCGTCATACAAAATAATTATATACGGTACCAGTGCGCATTTTGTTAAATAGTTAAGATACAGTGCCATGCAAAATGCAATGGGAATATATATTAAACAAAGATACATGCATGAATCATCATATAAAACATACCATAGACCATTTCGGAGAGAGAGAGAGAGTTACAAGGATAGTTAGTATCTCCGAGACCTTGCGGTCCATTCCGAGGAGATACTCGAAGTGGAAGTAGAGAGACTGTTAAGTGCAGTACACTCTTTACAGAGTGTGCAAAATACTATCTACTCTCTTCTTGAACTGCTCTACGGAAGAACGGTTTACAACTTCGGAGGGAGAGAGTTACACCGTTTTACAGTTACACAGATACTCAGACCACACAGACCTTGCAGTCCCAACTAGGTGTTCTGACCTTAATACTACTAGACAGGGACAGTTTATAGTGCAAGAATAGGACAGTACAGTAGAAGGTTCTCTCCCCACCCTCCGGCTAAAAAGACGTACCGGAAAATAGGATGAAGTGTAACCTTATGGGTCAGGAAATGCCCACAAGGAAAGTGTTTTTATAGTAGAGGTAGATATTAGTTTGAAAAGGAAATTACACATGCCTACTGATTAATTCATATTAACCCAATCTTCATTAGATGATCGTCCAGTTTTTTCTTAAACGTATCAATATAATTACTGTCGACCACCTCCCTTGGTAAACTATTCCACTCTTTTACAACATTGTATGTAAAGAAATGTTGTGTCACATCCAAGGATGCCTTTTTTTCTAATTAATTTAATTCCATTACCTCGGGTTGCATTATTAATCGTGAACAGTGCACTGATATCTACTCTGTCAAATCCCTTAAGTATCTTAAAACACTCGATAAGTTGGCCTCGCAACCTCCTTTTCTTTAGCGAGAACAAATTTAATTTGTTTAATCTTTCATAATATGGCTTGTTTTTCAGAGAAGAAATTAAAATAGTTGCTCTACGCTGCACAGATTCGAGTTTGTTAATGTCCTTCTTGAGTTACGGGGATCAGAACTGAACACCATATTCAAGATGGGGTCTAACTATGCTTTTGATTAACGGCAGAATAATGTTTTTGTTTTTGTAGGTAATTTTGTTTTGTATAAATCCCAAGAGAGAGAGAGAGAGAGCTGGAGGGGAGAGGATTGGATTTCAGATAAGTGCCAGGTGTATGTAATTGAACCTAGTATTATAGAGCCTCTGTCAATCATCAGGCTATTTCCAGTTATACACACACACTCACACTCTCACCACATATACACCCACTCACTCACATATACTATTGAGAGAGAGAGTGTGTGTGTGTGTGTGTTGATTGGATGTCAGATGAGAGCCAGGTGTATGTAATTGAACCAGGTATTATAGAGCCTCTGTCAATCATCAGGCTATTTCCAGTTATACACACACACACATACTCACCACATATACACCCACTCACTCACATATACTATTGAGAGAGAGAGAGTGTGTGTGTGTGTGTGTGTGTTGATTGGATGTCAGATGACAGCCAGGTGTATGTAATTGAACCAGATATTATAGAGCCTCTGTCAATCATCAGGCTATAACCGATAACACAAACACTCTCACCAAATATACACACACACACACTCACATATGGGTATACTGATACATGTGTAAAGTACCGGCCATTAAATCTGATCAATTTGAAAAACCAGAACCAATTAAGGATGTAAGGATTTTTGTGTATGTTGGTCTATTTATTTACTTATATATTTTGTAGTTTCCTCGCTATACCTCCATCTAGATTACATTTTGTTTACAGTTTTCGGCCGGTTTCTCCTAAAAATACAAGCTTGCTATCGCTCGCCAGGATAAATCTACACCTAAATGACTCTAAAGGTTTTACTATTGACAAATAAATGGGGTGAAAGGTCTTAAAATTGCCAAGCTAATGGGGCGAACGTCTACAAATCTAAACACTAATGGGGCTAAACACGAGGAAGATTGCTACGCAATCATAATTTGGCTGTAGAGTGTGTTTTTCGAGTGTACAAGCAAATGTTGATACATATCTGACGAACCCATTGGTTGCTGACGATCACCACCTTTTTAACCCCTTCTGTACTGGCGACGTCTTTTTAACTTTATTGTGGCTACTGTTAGACAATTGTATTCAGAATACAAACGGCCTCCAGCATTTAACAGGCTTCAAACTATCTCACTTAATCCTTTTTACTATCATACATCTTTTATAAATTGCAGAAAGTCGTCTAAGTATAGCTAGAACAAAATTAAAATTACGTCGCCGGTACGGATGGGGTTAGTTACTTCTGTGGTACGGCAGTGCTTCCTTACCCGTCATCCTTGCCCTTCACCAAACAACATAATGAAGATCAATATATGTGTTGTTGCTTGATTCAGTCACCTGTAATATCATCACTATCGTCATCATCACAGCTGCTGTCATCACTACCACACAAGGGAAGTGTGTGAGAGAGAGAAGGGAGCGACGCTCCCCTGTGGCCAGTTATATCAATTAAGCGCGGAATAATATGTCCTTCTTGATCACTGTTCGACCCCCCCCCCCATCTCTCTCACTCTCTCTCTCTCTCTCTCTCTCTCTCTCTCTCTCTCTCTCTCTCTCTCTCATATTTCATCATGGAGAGACAGAAAGTAGATAATAAGAAAAAGTACAAGATGGATATATATATATATATATATATACAGTATATACCTGTGTATATATATATATATGAAACGGTAATATACTCGGTTAGCTATCTATTGCCTGACGCCGTGATCCCCGAAGGGGTGGCCACGAACGAACCGCCCCCATGCACCTCTGTCCCCAGTCAGTCGACTCGGTTAGCTATGTGATCAGGTAATGTACAGTATATAAAAGCAGTTCATGCTCAGCAATAGCTATGAAATACATTGCATGCTTAAATAAATTCAGAAAATCTAAAGCTTAACTATGTTTTTTATGTGTGAGTAGGAAACATGGAAGATTTCAGTTAATACAAAAATGTGGGTAAAATATGGCTAGAGGAACCAGTACGGTATTCAAAAGGTAGAAGGGAACAATATATCACTATCTTGGAATACAAATCAATAAGACATTGCCATATGAAATCAAAAAAAGGATAAGTGAGACTACAAGTACGTGATGGATTGAAGTCTAAAGAATAATGGTTCTTAAGGTTATATGGCATGGTGTACACTTTAATGGATATCGTAACTGAGACGTCAACTCTCATGGTCTAAGTTCGAACATTGGACCTGTATCAAGATTTAGTATTATTAGTATTATTTATTTATGTATAATTTATTTATTTATTTTTATTTATTTTTGTATATGCAAGTGAGGGAGACAAAAGGCAGAAGTGCCTGTAGCGAGTGTTTCCCCTAGAATTGAAAGAATAACAGGGCCAAAATCAAGGGACGTTTGAGCCAAAATGCCTGAACACACGGAGATTGAAGTAATTTAAGTCATCGGAAGAGGGAAAGACTGATTCTGGGAGTGAGTTCCAGAGTTCAGCTATTGAACAGAAGTAAGACTGAGAATAACGTTTCACTCTTGGGTATGTGTGTGGCGTTCTGAGAGTGAGGGTCCGAGTTTGGGGGATAAGACTGTGAAGCGCAGAGGCGAGGCGGCTTCAGAGATGGAATTGCTTCGAGCCGTGAAGCTTCACATGTCTCACTCTCTAGACTGGAGCAATACCACACGGGCCTCACCGTGTTCAGCGGTTAAGTATAAAGGCTATCAGCCTATGCCCGAGAGGGAGTAGTTGGAATATAGAAAAAAAAAAAAAAAAAAAAATGAACAGTCACACTAAAAGCCTGTGTAACTCTCTCTTACTCTAAGTGTGTGTGTGTGTGTCATGAACAGTCAGGCTAAATGTCTGCGCAACTCAGGTTTATCATACTATATGTTTAGTATTTGTGTCCTCTTCTTTCCTAAACGCTACGAACCTCTCTCTCTCTCTCTCTCTCTCTCTGTATGGATGTATGTGTGTATATTAAGTATATCTCACAAATACACGTGGACGATTTTCCATAATTTAACCAAGTCTACCACGGTGTGATAAAGGATAGCGGTACTTAACCTGTTCCTATTTATATTAAGGAGACGGAAATCCTACTTGGCAAATGTATTTACATCCATACACAAGTCCTAGGGTCCATTTCCAGGATACCATGCAAATATTTTATTAAGTACCACAAACAACTCGCCTCATGATGTATAGTGTGTGTGTGTGTGTGTGTGTGTGTGTGTGTGTGTGTGTGTGTGTGTGTGTGTGATGGAGTAAGTTAGTATTAATTTCGACGCCTCTTCCGTCTTTTAATATTGTAACGTTTTTCATGAGTAAACATCAAAAGGAGAAATAAATAAAATTAAAGAAAAAGAAAGTAAGAGGATACTGAGGAGAAAGATAATATGGAGGAGGACAAGGTCGAGGAAGCTCTAGGGAGATATAAACATGGAGGCGATAAAAGGAAGCAAAAGAGGTAGAGAAGATGGTGAAGAGGAGGAAGATCAGAAGGGAAAGGAAGATCAGAAGGGAAAGGAAGATGAGAAGGGAAAGGAGGAGGAATATCAGAAGGGAAAGGAAGAGGAAGATCAGAAGGGAAAGGAGGAGGAAGATCAGAAGGGAAAGGAGGAGGAATATCAGAAGGGAAAGGAGGAGGAAGATCAGAAGGGAAAGAAATTGAATGATCAGAAGGGAAAGGAGGAGGAAGATCAGAAGGGAAAGAAATAGAATGATCAGAAGGGAAAGGAGGAGGAATATTAGAAGGGAGAGGAGGAGGAATATCAGAAGGAAATATAATGTGAACATAAGGCGAAATAGAAATGAAGAAACTACAGACTTGTACTGTATATTCAAAAGCCAAATTAATATATGTAATTTATGTTTGAGTCTCCCAATAAGAATGCTACAAGTAAACATAGTTATATTATACCTCTCCTGGAATATTATCTATTATTACCACGAAAGATCCAGAATACCACAAATTAAAAGTTCATATTTCCGTTATTATAAAATTACATTATCAGTAATACCCGATACCATTTATATGTCTATTCCTTATATTATTTAAAGTCAAAGCTACGTAGAGAAATGTGTATGAGTATTATGGCTTCATAAATACGTTAGGTAACCTGGCCCGGATATGCAAGCATTTATATCACAATCCTGAAATTATTCGAACACCGTAATTATGACTGAAATATAAAATACTAAGGGGTAATATTATGCATATAATAAACAGGTCAAAAAGAAAAATCATCACGATCATAATTTTCTGACCCCCAAGCTGAGAATTATAAGAGGAGTTGTAAATTTACGGATGATTAGTAAATTTGTCTTTGATGACGGAATCCTGGAGCCTGACTAAACATATATGTAGTGTTAATTGGGGTTATAAGTTAATGTGTGTGTGTGTGTGACAGAAAGCGCTAAATGCCAAAACTAATATGAAATCAACAAGGCGCCAATAAAACACATGGTTGCAAAATACACTTTGTTAGAGAAAGAGAGAGTGAGGCCCTTCTCCAGCACACCCAATTCGTATTCCCCAGACGAGAGACGGAAGGAGAAAACAATATGAAGCAGACGCAGTCCGACTACGAAAATAAACCTATCCCTTTCCGCCCCCCTTCTAACCATGCAAAAGTATAGACTTCCCTAGACTCCTTGCCTATTACCCCTGGTAACTCTAGTTGAACGTCGGAGTTACCATAAGTATTGCTGTTCCCTGTTTCGGGATCCCTCCTAACGTAAAAAAATAAAACAATACACACACTTCACCTTTGCCACTTTGCTAAATATACTTATACTTTGAGTTACCTTGGCAATTCGGCCAACGTGTACTGAGATATATTTATATTCATTACCATAGAAGCCTCCAATACACCACTTGTTACACAGTAAATATTTCCTCTAATTCCACACCATCCTCCAAACCTAAGTCAATACCTATCGCAGGTTCTATCCTTGTATATTGTTTTCCTTATGTCCTAAGTATTAATTGTCCTACATTCATAGTGTTCGCCACTTACTTTGTCATCTTTAATCAATAAACTATTATAAGCTATAAACGCATATCTGTTTTATGTATTATGTTCTCCCACTTCAGCTAAGCACCTACTGCACCCCTAATATGACTAAGTCAGTATTGTAAGAAGCCTGAAATAATAGCCAGACACTATGAATAATAAATGGATTTAAACTATTATCACCCAGGGTCCCTATTTTCATGCCCCTGTTTGCGTCCCTTTTTCATGTAGAAAATTGGTACGAAGAGGAATTACGAGTTTTCCAGCCAAACAATATACAGGGAAACAAAAACATTATAAGAAATATATTCTCAAAACAAACTTACCCAACTATATTCAAAGCATTGCCAAAAACTAGCCACGAGTTATGTACCGTACAGTTGGCCTAATAAGTGATGTCTCGACACCAAGTAAATTTGTTATCAATAATTGGTAGCAACAATATCTAAAATTTGATTATTCGTTTTGTGTGATACAATTACCCACCCTATTCAACATCTGATAGACATTAAACCCACACATAGTGAGTCAAACGTAATTACAGCTGAGGCATGACTTATTAGCGCTACCGTACATCCAATGGAAACAATTACACTAACACAGACAACTATATGACCCGTATATAGGGCCGTTTATTACACGCACAACAACAATAAATATAATACATTTAATTTTCATTGCACTTTCGGATAATCAAATTCTGTACAACCAGCGACCCTAAAACTACCAAACCCGTCAGTAATTGCTAGTTGAGAATTGCAAATTTGCCACAGATGAAGGTAGTGCGAGAGTGAGAGTGACATTGCTAAAATAATAATGTAATTGTTGGATTATTGTTACCTAGCAATTCTAAGGCTCTACAGAACAATACAATGCTTATTCTACCTTAACTAATAGGCCATGTGCGATCTTTGGCGACTGTAAGGTGCCCGAGTTCCGACCATAACAAATACGAAGATGCACTGGTGGAACACCGTGTAGGCTAACAGAGGCTAATAGTTGAGTAGCTTAGCTACGGAGGGACCACACTACAATCTTTCTCTAACGGGATGGCCAGAAAACCTTTCGGATTCTTGAACCCTCATCCTCTCCTGGGAATTTCACGCATGGTGTCATAGACCACTGGACCATCACGATCCCTGTGTGTGTGTGCGTGTGTGTGCGTGTTACTCAGTTACTCAGTTACTTGTTCGTCAAGGGGAATCCACGCAATGCGAGCTAAGCTCATTATTATCGCGCCTCCTTAACTGGGAATGTATTGCGTGAAATGCATGTTAAGTGTTTTTATGTATTGTTGGAATGGCTGTGGATGTGTATGTAGTCTGTATTTTAGCCAATTGGCGATATCGGAAACGAAGGCTTAGGGTGGATCTGTATGGTACCATTCTCACTATAGACGGTACCGTCTCGCCCGAAGGCTTAGGTAGCCATCAGCTTAGGTGAACCATATGATATCCATCTCGCCTTGTACCATTTTTGCCAACTCCAGATGGGACGTCACAACGTCGTCCACTTATTCCAGGTACCTATTTACAGCTAGGTGAACTGAGGCTAACACATGAAAGGAGACAAGCCCAATATGTCTCCGCCCGGCCGGGGATTGAACCCCCGGCCCCTCGTGTGTGAGACGAGAGCTCTGCCACTAGGCTACGGGCTGTGTGTGTGATGTGGGTGTATAGTCATGAGCCATAATACCTCACACCCATTTGAATCTCTGAATCTTTAAAGCCAAGTTGTGGAGCCTCTGGGATATAACAGAACATTGGATTGTCACGCTTGGGTTCGATACAGATTCAAATGGGTGTTCAGGTATTATGGCTGATGACTGTACTTCGAAGCCCATTAAGAGGGAGCAGGTAAAAGCGAAAACTGGTAAACATTGGTTTCACGACCGCGAGTCTGTAATTTCCGGCAGGCAATCAAGAAATCAGGCAATAGATAAAAACAGACAAACAAATGTAGGCCTATATATAAATATATCAATAAATCAATAATATAAACAGTTTAGCAATGCGCAATTTGCCGACCTCCAACACAGTAATTCCTATTGGGAGGTAAATTATGTGGCGAGCATAACCTGATGCTTACTTTACTACGCTGTGATTGGTTAGTCGGAGCTTTACATGGAGCAGGGTGTCAAAACAGCGCAATTTGTTTGAAGACTAGAATCAATATGAGAAGAAATACAAGCAAATTAACATGATATAGCCTAGCATTGTTTTGGCTATTCTATCACTTCCAAAGACATTATTTGTAAAAATAAACCATAATTTCATCTTTATATATAGCCTACCGGTACCGTACAATAATAGTCTCAAAATTATGGATTAGGCTTTCGTTTGACACCCTGACGTGGAGCTACATAAATACACTGATCTCACAGGCCCCAAGGTTCCAACGAGATGGCGAGGATGTTAATCAGGTACTGTAGGCATACAAATATAAATAAGATACGGAGATTAAGGATAGCAAACAATAGGCTCCTTCTCCACCCTCCACTCCTTTACTCCTTTTAATAATTTACTATACAGGAATAATAATTATATAAGAAGAATATTTAATGCTACAAAATTGCTCGATGGAGTTTAGTGAATTAGATATAAAAATATATTTGGGTGAATATCACTAACTTTCTTTCATCACAGTGGTATACACTGAAAGAGCTCTGAGGAACACTGAACATTGTAATAGCGATAGAATAGCGAGAGAGATGCAACATTGCGACGAAGAGAGAGGGATTACAGAGAATCGGTGAGTGGACGTGAGTTAGTGAGATGAAAGGCTTTCTTTTCTACTTTGTCTAAAAGTGCTGTGAGACGAACCTTCCCACACATGCGAACAATACTCAATACATGTGTGTGTGTTTTTTTTTTTTTTTTCTTCTATGTGAGTGAGGGAGACAAAAGGCAGAACTGCCTGTGGCAAGTGCCTCCCCCAAAGCTGAAAGAGTGACAGGGCCAAAATCAAGGAATGTTCGAGCCAAAATGCCTGGACACACAGAGTTTGAAGCAGTTTTAGTCATAGGAAGAGGAAAAGACTGATTCTGGGAGAGAGTTCCAGAGCTCAGCTGTTGAATAGAAGAAAGATTGAGAATAACGTTTCACTTTTGTGTTGGAGAGTTGCAGAATATGGGTGGGGTTGTATTGCAAGACGGGTGTTACGTGCTCTACGAAGAGGGGGTGGATACACCTAGAGAGCTCTGAAGAACACTGATTATTGTGATAGCGGTAGAATAGTGAAGGAGATGCAGCACTGTGGCAAACAGAGAGACTGCAGAGAAAATTGGTGAGTGGACGTGAGGTAATGCGACGGAAGGCATTCTTTTCTACTTTATCTAGAAGTACTGTGTGAGAGGATCCTCCCCACACATTTGAACAATACTCAATACATGGACGCACTGTGCCCCTGTACAGAGCAAGAAGCTGTGCAGGGGTAAAGAACCCCTGGAGGCAGTTGAGCACACCCAGCTTCTGGGAAGCTGTTTTAATATGGTAATATGGTAATATTTAAGTGGTAATATGATCTTTCCAAGAGAGATCAGAAGAAAAAGAAACACCAAGACTAATAAAAAGAATATGTAGGGTTAATATGTATGTTAGGTGGAGGTGGAGGGACAAAGAGGGAGAGGTAGACCGAATGAGAGGTGGAAGGATGGAGTGAGGAAGTACATGAACGAAGGCGGTGCTGGTTGGGGGGAGGGGCGTCGACTGACTGGGGACAGAGGTGCATGGGGCGGTTCGTTCGTGGCCACCCCTTCGGGGATCACGGCGTCAGGCAATAGATAGATAGATAGAATATGTATGTTGTTCATGAGTACCGGTACCGTACATCATAGTTTTCTGGAAGGGGGAGATGAGTGGACAGATAGAGAAATTGAGTTTTGGAAGCATTGAAAGTAACAAGGTTTTCTCTGCCCCAATTAGAGATAGTAGAGAGATCAGAAGATAGGTGTTTTATGACCTTCAGCTTGCTGAGTTTCGGAGTTCCTGCTCTGAATGGTGTTGTGGAAGGCTAGTTGAATAGTGTAATTTAGATTCGTGAGCATATGAATGAATGGGTCTGCAGGTGCAGTTGAGATGGTTGTTAATGAATAATAGGAAGAGAATTGGAGACAGGACAAAACCCTGAGATACACCGGAGTTGATAGGTTGAGGAAGTGAACGGTGGCCATCCACAACCGCAGCTATCGAACGGCCGGAAAGGAAATTAGAGACAAAGGCACAGATGGAGGGATAGAAACCGTAGGAGGGTAGTTTGGAAATACAGGATTTGTGCCAGACCCTATCAAAGGCCTTCGATATGTCTAGCGCAACAGAAAAAGTTTCACCGAAGTCCCAAATGGAGGATGACCAAGAGTTAGTAAGATAAGAAAGATCACCAGTACTGGCGGTCTGAGAATAGGTTTTGGGAAGATAAATGCTCAAGAAATTTTGAGGCAAGAATAGTTTTAAAAACTTTAGGAATACAAGAAATGAGAGCAATTGGACGATAGTTGGAGGGATGAGAGCAGTAAACCTTCTTTGGGACAGGTTGAATGAGAGCAAACTTCCAGCAAGAAGGGAAGACGTGAGGGGAGAGACAGACAGAAGAGTTTGCCTAGGCAGGGAGTCAGCACGGAAGCACAATTTTTGAGTACCTAACTATAGGAGGAACACCGTCTGGTCTGTACGCCTTCTTAGTATTAAGCCCAGAGAGGGTGGAAAGTACATCCTTGGAGGAGATTATGATGTTAGGCATAAGTAGGAGAGAGGGGGGTGAATAGGGAGGAATAACATCGGAATCATCCAAAATGGAGTTTTTAGCGAAAGTTCTAGCAAAGAGTTCAGCTTCGTCAGAGGAAGAAGTGATGGTGGTGCTGTCAGAGTGGCAAAGAGGATGGAAAGACGAAGAAGAAAAATTGTTTGGAGAGGTTTTTGGCAAGATACCAGAAGGCTTAGGTAGAGCTAGAGTTGGATAGTTCAGTGCATTTATTATTGATGAAATAATGTTTGGCGAGGCGGAGAACAGATTTGGCTTGATTACGGGAAGAAACATAGGAAGTATGAGGTTCTTGAGTTTGAAGGCGACGTTGCTGTTTGAATGCTTCCTCTTTATTGCGGACAGCAGTAGAGCAAGCGTGAGATTTTTTTTGTTTTTTGGCATTAGACTGAGAGAAAGAAAATGGAATGTATGCTTCCATGCCCTAGAGGATTACCTCGGTAATGCGTTCAGCACTCTCCGAGGGTCCCCGGTGACGGAAGCAAAAGTAGTTCCATGGGAAATCAAAGAAGTACTGCCGAAGAGCCTGCCAGTCGGCAGAGCCAAAGTGCCTCAAACGCCGCCGGCTGGGAGGATTGGGTGGCCGTACCGGAGAGATAAGTTTATCGTCGGAGGCGCCAAAAGGAGAGAAAAGATTTACAGAATAAATAGAAGGGTTAAAGGTTAGAAATAAGTCGAGAATGTTGGGCCGATCTCCAAAGTAATCCGGTCTGTCTAATAAGTTATCATATATAGGTAACAAACTGGTAAGGAAGGACCCATCAATGGCTTGCTACCCATTGAACTTGTAATATTCCTCAGTTAACTCATAAGCTGGGCAGCTATGGTATTTGAAAGTGCCCGCCATGTGAAGGTAGGCCCTATTCTCATTCATTCCTGACTAAAATAGTAAATTTACCATATATATATAATTAATACTTA
Source organism: Paralithodes platypus (assembly GCA_032716605.1). NCBI lineage: Eukaryota > Metazoa > Arthropoda > Malacostraca > Decapoda > Lithodidae > Paralithodes > Paralithodes platypus. Next base: position 17,102,070 of record CM064563.1, on the reverse strand, counting down.
TTCATATGTGCCTGTTTGCCTTTTAATATGAACATAATTATGAACATTGGAAAGCAATAAAACAAGTGGTAACAGCAATTGGCTGGTGAAAATCGTATATTTTAGCCCCGCATTCATAATCTGACCTAGAGCGGCGAGAGAACACCCTCACTCTCTCTTGTCTCGGATGGTACTGAGCACAAGGGGAGCTCTCAGACTGGCTTAGAGGGTTGGAGATACACTCCTCCATCCACCCCCCTCTCTCCCACCCCGTCCTCCCTCGAAAATACTTGATAAATATCGGGAATAATAGGGAAAATACCAGATAATTGAGGAGGGGGGGGAAGGAGGGGAAGGGGGGGGGGCGGGGGACACATAGGTAGGAGTACCTAATAACAAATTGAGTGCCACTGGGGTGTTTTAAAAGGTTATTTTAAAGCCTTAATTCTTAAGAGTCTGGTCGCAGTCCAAAGGTTAATACAGAAATCAGGTGGTTCAAGTCAATGAAACAAAAAATGGTCTTCTTTTCCTCTGTCCATCTCGACAGCATTCCAGCGACTTTGGAGTTATAGTTTTTATATGGTGTAAGGAGATAAAGTTTGGGGAAGCGATATATTATTTTGATTTTTTGTATATATACACTTGGTGAGCTTTCAATTGTGGTGCGGCACATTAGAGGAAGACAACTTAGGGTGGTGGGTGGTAGGAGGGGCGCCAAACACATAAATCCAGGCCTTAATAGTCGATGGGCCAGGTTTCGATATCATACGACCGGTACCGGTACCGGGAGGTGAGGTGGAGTGATCTTGCCACTGGCCTGGTAATCAAATGGTCCCGGGTTCGAATCCCGATATATCAATGGGAAGATATTATTGGGATGGAATTTGTGCTGTACCTAGTATCAGTGTATTAACACAAAGCCCACCGAAACGCCAAGAAAATACCCTCATTGTTCCCTGATTAAATAGCACTGTATGAATATTCCCATATTCAATATATGCTACAGGGGGGCAATGCCTAGTGAGTCAATTGCTCAATAGGCGGCGTTCTGAGAGTGAGGGTCCGAGTCTAGGTGGTAAGACAGTGAAGCACGAAGGCGGATAAGCTTCAGAGATGGGGCTGCTTCGAGCCGTGAGTTGAACTCTAGTGCTTCACTTGTCTCACTCCCTAGACTAGAACAAGACGTTACAGGCTTCACCGTGTTGAACAGTTGGATGTGCAGGCTCTCAGCCTATGCCCGAGAGGGAATAGTAAACGGCTAGTCAGAGTGAGAGAGAGAGAGAGAGAGAGAGAGAGAGAGAGAGAGAGAGAGAGAGAGATAATAATAATATAATAACATATTTTAGTTATTCATTCGTGCATACACCTGATGAGGACTCTAGTTGAAACAAGCGTTATCTTACAATAAAATCCTTTTTACTTTGTGTGGGTGTAACTTCTCCACCCTGTTAAATAATATTTTGCATATTCTATGCAATGCCTCATTAAATGACCGTCTTATGTTACCATTGTATGTTATGTTTAATTGTTTATGTTTATTTTAACCCACAGTAAGTGTGCACTCTCACACACACACACTCTCTCTCAAATACAGCTAATGTACACGATCATTGTTAAGGGTAACATCAGATAGCCTAATTGTTTTTAACTGTACGAATTATGGCTCCTATAACCCTACATGTATATATTTATAGCTGAAGGTAAATTGTCATCTCCATCTCTTGATTATTCAGCTATTATGTAGATTTTATAGCGAAATGTGCTGTTAATTATGAAAACCTGGCATTTATATGACGAAGAGATACAGCGGTTTCCTATTTTTCCATTAGGTATCGATAAATCAGCTGCAGAGGGATTCAATTTACCGCCAGTTGTAATGAAACCAACTATAGTTAAGGCACTGGAATAAATATTTTAACAATTCCACAAGTGTTATTACCTTTCCTGAGTCTACTAATATATGATTATTGCCATGACCTCGTAGTAAAATATATTTATAATGTACAGTATACTTCAGCATTCTTCGCCTCGGAGCCACCATCCTCACACATATCATACCATAGCATTATTAAACTATAATCGTAGTAAAGCTAATCTTACATTTATGTACCTTTACCAAACCAACCTAATCTTACACTTACATAGATAATGTCCCCTATAAATATTCTCTCTCTCTCTCTCTCTCTCACATACGTACACAAAAACTGGACCTGTCTCGTCCGTCATGGCGGCGTCTCAGGAGAAAATTTAATACCATAACTCACATAGATTCTCCCGAAAATTCACAATTTTCTTATCCCATAATTTTATGCATCATTCACCTTTATTTATGTCTACATTACAGGGTCTCAAACGAAAGCCAAGTCCTTTGGTTTATAGTTCTAATTATGTCTTTGAACTTCAACACATCGCGAATTTATGTTAATTAGCCTATCGTGTCATTCCTTTTCATATTCATCCAAGTCATTAAACAAAATTGCTCCAGTTTGACACCCGCTACATTATCTGTCGACAGTTTACTATATCCCAACACTTCTAAACAAAATTCCTCCTTATATCTAAATGTAAACATGTGCAAAATGATGATCACCTTATACACTCTATGATTTTTTGTTTCTATGTGAATGAGGGAGACAAAAGGCATAACTGCCTGCAGCGAGTGCCTCCCCCAGGTTTCAAAGATTGACAGGGCCGATATCAAGGGACGTTCGAGCTAAAATGCCTGGACACACAGAGTTTGAAGCAATTTAAGTCCTAGGAAGAAGGAAAGACTGATTCTGGGAGAGAGTTCCAGAGCTCAGCCGTTGAATAGAAGAAAGTCTGAGCATAGCGTTTCACTCTTGGGTTGGACAGTTGCACAAATGTAGGGGTGGGATTGAGTTGCAAGGCGGGTACTACGTACCCTGCGTAGAGGAGGTGGTATACACTGGGAAAGCTCCGAGGAACACTGATTATTGTAGTAGCAATAGAATAGCGAGAGAGATGCAACATTGCGGTGAGAGAGACTGCAGAGAGTTGGTGATACAAAAGGCTTTCCTTTCTACTTTGTCTAGGAGTGCAGTGTGAGAGGATCCTCCCCACACATGTGAACAATACTCAATACAAGGACGCACTGTGCCCCTGTAGAGAGAAAAAAGCTGTGCAGGGGTAAAGAACCCCTTTAGGCGGTTGAGCACACCCAGATTCTGGGAGGCTGCCTTAGCGAGAGTGGTAATATGGTCTTTCCAAGTAAGAGCAGAAGAAAAAGAGATACCGAGAACGTTGAGAGAAGATGAAGGGTTGATTTTTGTATTGTTGAAGAGTATGGGATAGTCCTCTGGAGGTTCCTGACGGGTAGTAAGATGGATAAATTGAGTTTTTGAAGCATTAAATACAACAAGGTTTTCTCTACCCCAATTGGAAATAGTAGCCCCCCTGGGGGTTAGGGAATAGAATATGCCCCACGTGCCTTCTGCGTGTCGTAAGAGGCGACTAAAGAGGTTGGATCGGTGGGCTTGCGACTCCCACCCGGAAAAAATATCTAAGCAAAGAAAAACGAACGAACAGCCTCGGATGCGGATGGAACCTACGTTGACGAACCACGACCGACTAAGGACATGCCTTCGGACATTCTGAGAATGGCTACGTGGAATGTTAGTGGCATGAATGATGGCACAAAAGAGAGAGAGGTTCTGGAAGTGTTAGTGAATGCCAGGCTGGATGTATGTGGAATGACAGAGACCAAATGGAAAGGTTGAGAGAGTGGGAGTGTGGAATGGGTGTGTGTGCTGGAGTGAGTAAAGGAACAGCGAGAGAAGGTGCATGTTTGTTTGTAAGTAGCAAATTGAAGGAATGTGTAAGAGAGTATGGGTCTGTGGGTTCAAGGATTGTGTGGGTGAGAATGAAAGTAGGAATACAAACGTGGGTGATTGTATGCGTGTATGCCCCGACAGAGGATATACTTGAAAGAAAGACAGAGGAGTTCTGGATGAATGTGGAGGCGTGCCTGGAGAAGTTTGACAAGAACGAAAGAATATTTCTGATTGGGGATATGAATGGTAAGGTGGGTGATAGGAAAGTTGAGGGAGTGGTGGGAGGGTGGGGGGTACCATCAGAGGTGAATGGGAATGGTAGTGCACATGTGGACGTATGTGTGGGGAGGAGGCTGTGGATAGCCAACACCTTCTTCCGACACAGAATGATCCACAGGTACACGTGGAAACGGATGTTGATGATGAAGGATAAGACAGTGGTGGAACGAAAGTCATTGATTGATTATGTATGTGTGGATGAACGAATGAAGAAATCTGTGATGGATGCTAGGGTGTATAGGGGTATTGGAGGGGGTCTGTCTGATCATTATGTAGTGGTAGCTAAGGTTAGGATACAAAAGAAGTGGGTGAGGAGAGCGGGAGGGAGGCGAGAGGAGGGTGGAATGGTGAGGAGGGTGGAGAGGTTGCAGGAGGAGGAAGTCAGGGAGGAGTACAGGAGAGCAGTGGAAAGACGACTAGGTGGGTTCGACCTGGAAGTTATGGAGGAAGTGGAGGAGATGAACAAGGTGTTTAAGGATGAGATCTGTGCAGTATGTGAGGAGGCGTGTGGAGTGAGGAGAAGAGGGAAGGGAGTGAAAGGTACAGCATGGTGGACAGAAGAGGTAAGAATAGCTGTGGAAGAAAAGAAGAAAGCATATAGAGAGTGGTTGTGTAGTAGAGGGAATGAAGATTCCGAGAGACAGAAACGAGCGAGGTACGTGGAGAGTAAGAGGGTGGTGAAGAGAGTAGTGAAGGAAAGTAAGAGAAGAGTAGATGAGGAATTTGGAAGGAATCTGAGTGTAAAATGGAGGGAGAGTAAGAAACTGTTCTGGAAAGAAGTCAAGAAAGTTAGGGAAGGTAGCAAGGGAAACAGTAAGGGTGTGAAAGATAAGAATGGGAGAATGCTAGCCGAGAAGCAAGAGAGTCGAAAGATGGAGGGAGTACTTCAGTGAGTTGCTAAATGTAAGGAATGAAGAGCTAGCAAACATAGCTGGATATGGTATGGGAGGGAGAAGAAGAGAAGTAGTGGAGGAGGAGGTGGGGATCAGGAGGTCAGAAGTGTGGGAAGCCATGAAAAGAGTGAAGTTGGGGAAAGCACCAGGAACAGATGGAGTGTGTGGGGAAATGTTGAGGTATGGTGGTGAGATAGTGATAATGATAATGATAGTGATAGTGATAATGGGTATGGAAAATGTGCAAACTAGCATGGGAGAAGGGGAGTGCACCCGATGACTGGAAGACTGGCATAATAGTCCCCCTATATAAGGGCAAAGGGGAAAGAGGAGTGTGTGGTAACCACCGAGGAATATGTCTTCTAAGCGTAGTAGGGAAGGTATACAGTAGGGTAGTAGATTGAGAGTGAGAGTGAGAACGGAGAAATGGATAGGCGACGAGCAGGGAGGTTTTAGGAAGGGAAGAGGATGTGTAGATCAGATTTTTCCCTGAATTGTGTTTTGGAGAAGAAACAAAAGGTGTATGTTGCCTTTATGGACTTGGAGAAGGCCTATGACAGAGTGGATAGAGAAGGTTTGTGGAAAGTACTTAGAATATACGGAGTAGAGGGCAAGTTGCTGAAAGCAGTGAAGAGCATGTATGAGGGTGCAAAGGCGGCAGTACGTGTGGAGACTGAGCAGAGTGAGTTCTTTGACCTGAATGTTGGTTTGAAACAGGGGTGTGTGATGTCCCCGTGGTTGTTTACTGTATATATGGATGGAGTCTTGAAAGAAATACTATCAAGAGCAGTGGATGTTGGTGTATCGCTGAAAAGGGAGGGAATTGAGTGGAAGCTACCTATACTGCTGTTTGCGGATGATACAGTTCTGATGAGTGATAATGAATGGGAGTTGCAGGGTCTGGTAAATGAGTTTGGAACAATGTGCGAAAAACGGAATTTGAAGGTAAATACGGGGAAGAGCAAGGTTATGGTCTACGAAAGGGGTGAAGTCACAGAGTGTGAGGTGAAGCTGAACGGTCAGGCTATGGAGATCGTCAACTCTTTTAAGTATCTGGGCAGTGTGTTGAGTAAAGATGGGACTATGGATGAAGAGGTGCGGGAGAGGGTACAACAGGGGAAGAGGGTTGTAGGAACGCTAAAAGCAGTAACAAGAAATAGGGTGGTCAGTATGGAAGTGAAGAAGTCCTTGCTTGACAGTGTGGTAATCCCGACACTGACTTATGGAAGCGAAGCATGGATGTTGGTTGAGAGACTCAGACCAAGAGTGAGAGCAGTGGAAATTAATTACTTAAGGAGTGCGTGCGGAGTTACATGTAGGGATAGACAGACTAATGAGGAAGTAAGAAGGAGGTGTGGTGTGGAGGTAGATGTGCTGGAAACTGTGAAAAGGAACAACTTGAGATGGTTCGGCCATATGGAACGTATGGAAAACGAGAGAATGACTAAGAGGGTGTACGAGAGCGAGATGGAGGGACAGAGGGGGAGAGGTAGACCGAATATGAGGTGGAAGGATGGAGTGAGGAACTACATGAACGAAGGCAGCGCTGGTTGGGGGCAGGGGCGTCGACTGACTGGGGACAGAGGTGCATGGGGGCGGTTCGTTCGTGGCCACCCCTTCGGGGATCACGGCGTCAGGCAATAGATAGATAGATAGATCAGAAGACAAGTGTTTTATGGCTTCATTATGTTTGTTTTTGAGGGATTGCTGGCTGGGGCATTCTGGAAAACTAATGGAGTGGTGTACAAAGGAGTACAAAGGAGTACAAAGGAGTACAAAGGAAATCAAGCAACAACAGATCTAGTGACCCTTCTAGGTTGCTTGTCCTCCAAAACACTGAGGATCAAGTGTCCAAACAGTGGTTTAGAGTGGGTAAGGGAACATTGGAAAGGGAACTACTGCCCTGCCACTAACGTGGCAGGACTAGGAAGTTAGTAGGGGACAGATGGGTTAGTAACTGAGGGGAGGATAAAGTTATTCATTTACAAACGCAGTCAGTCGCGGGTTTGATGCGAGATATTTGTCTAGGCGGAATTTAAATGAATCAACGGTGCTGCAGTCTATAACGTCTCGGGGAAGCCCATTCCACAAGTTGACAACTCGATTGAAGAAGAAATTCTTAGATTCGTGCGAGTTAAAAGATTTACCAATAATTTTGCAACCGTTTCCCCGCGTGTAATTAGATTGGTCGATAGTGAAGTACTTACTACAGTTCATATTGTCGATGCCTTTGATGATTTTGAACACTTGAATTAAGTCGCCTCTTAATCTGCGCTGGGTTAAAGGAAATAGATTTAATTCTCTAAGACGCTCTTCGTATGGTTTGTTCTTTAGGCTAGGTATCATTTTGGTAACTCTACGTTGAACTCGTTCTAGCTTGTTTATATCTTTTTGGTAATAAGGGCACCAGGATTGAACGCAGTATTCCAGAAGAGGGCGGACTAAGGAATTGTAAAGGGTTAGGATAACTTCTTTGGATTTATGCTCAAATGACCTGCCTATAAAGCCAATTATTTTGTTTGCCTTCTTAACAACTTCTGAACATTGTTGACTCGGTTTTAGGTTACTCGATATTGTTACTCCCAGATCAGTTTCTCTGTTTACATTCTTAAGCGGAGTGCCATTCATCGAATAGTTTGCTTTCTCATTTAGGTATCCGACATGTAGTACTTTACATTTATCCGCATTGAAACTCATTTGCCAAATTTGGGCCCAACATGACAATTTATCTAGATTGTGTTGCATATCGTCAACTTGTTCTTTTGAGAGTACGCTATTTGCAATTTTTGTATCGTCAGCAAATTTTGAGATTGTGCAGGTGAGACCCTCATCTATGTCGTTGATGTAAATTAGAAAGAGAATTGGTCCTAGTACCGATCCCTGGGGTACCCCGCTACTTACATTGGTCCATTTAGATGCCTTACCGTTTATGACTACCCTTTGCTTTCTGTTGCTGAGCCAATTTTCTATCCATTTCAACACACCGTCTTGTATTCCATGCGCTTTTAGTTTTAGCAGTAAACGTTTGTGGGGAACTTTGTCAAAGGCCTTTTGAAAATCAAGGTATATAATATCTACAGCTTTACTCTCATCGTAGAGGTTGAGGATATCGTGGAAGAAGTCTAAGAGGTTTGTTAAACAGGAACGTTTTTTACGAAAGCCGTGTTGAGTATCTTTAAGTATGTTATTTTCCTCCAAGTGATTTACGAATCTGTCTCGTATGACCGTTTCTAGCATTTTACATACAACTGAGGTTAAGCTAATTGGACGATAGTTACTGGGTAGGGATTTGCTGCCTTTTTTGAATATCGGTGTTACGTTGGCTAGCTTCCACTGATCAGGCATAGTTCCAGACTGCAAGGATTTATTGAATAGTAATGTCAGTGGTTTGGAGAGCTCATTCTTAGCTTCCTTTAGAACTCTAGGCGAGATTGTATCAGGTCCTGGCGTTTTATTTACCTTGAGTTTATCTAAACAATTCAATACTTCTCTCTCTGTAACGGTGATATTGCTTAGAACATCTGAATTATCAATCTGAATCGGCGATGGTGTAGGGATATCACTGAGGTCTTCTGTTGTAAAAACTGATGCAAAGAAGGTATTGAGGGCATTACTCATTTGTACTTCGTCTTTGGTGTATTCTCCTTTTTCATCGACTAACGGTCCAACAGTTGAAGTAACTACTTTTTTCTTTCTGATATAACTATAGAATTCTTTCGGGTTTGTTTTACTTTGATTCGCAATATGTAACTCTAAGGTCTTTTTACTTTGCTTAATTAACTTTTTGGCTTTGCGTCGTAGCTCTACAAATTTCACCCGTTCTTCGTCATTTTGTGAGGATTTTAATCTATCATTAGCACATTTTTTAGCAAGCAGGCAGTTTGAAATATCTTTATTCCACCATTTGGGCTTATTATTATGGCCTGGACGCCGTATTTTCGATGGTATGCAGTCTTGCACTGCTTTTAGGTAAGTGGTTTCGAATAACTTCCAAGATGTATTTATGTCGTTATTGTTAATTAAAAAGCTCCAGTCAGTTTCTTTAAACATAGCTCTAAGTTTATGGAAGTTTGCTTTCTTGAAATTAGGGACTTTTTCGATGCTACTATTTGGTTCGTTACTAGTAAACTTTAAAGTGAAAGTTATCGTACGATGGTCGCTGTTACTGAATTCATCACCAACATTCAATTCTCTATCAATTCTTCTTTTGTTGCAAGTACAATGTCAAGAACGTTATTACCACGGGTCGGCATTCGAACAAATTGATAAAGCGAACTCTCTTGCAAGTTCGTATACAAGTCATGTCCGGAGTGTGAAGTAAGAGTATTGCCCCACTTGGTCACAGGTAAATTAAAGTCGCCAAAAATTACGGTATCTTGTGAGTTACTTACATCTGCAATTTGTTCGTAAATTTCTCGGTCAGTTTGCACTGATTGAGCTGGAGGTCTGTATATTAACGCAAGTATTATTTTTGTACCTTTATTATTCTTTATTAGCACAAAAGATGTGTCGACGTTCACAATTTGAGGTTTTGACACGAGGGTCGGGTTAAGACTTTCTTTGATATAAAATAAAACGCCACCTCCATTTTTATTTATTCGGCTATTCTCAAACATTACATAACCGGGAAGTGAATACTCTGCTAAAAAGTCTCTATCTTGTGTATTGAGCCAAGATTCTGTTATGCCAATCACATCATAATTTTCTGTAAACACTAGTTCCTCTAAATCTGAAAATTTATTGCGTATGCTACGAGCGTTTGCATAGAAAACCTTTAAAGTTGCGGTTATAGAACTCGCAGATCGTTCTTTCATCGAATTTTTGGTTCTGGTCGGATCTACATTTACATTCATGGCTGTCCTCGGTCCTCGGTCGTTATCCCTGACGGTTTTGAATTTGGGTCGTGTTGGTGGAGCTTTATCCAAATTCGCGGTTCTTGACGGATTAGTATTTAATTCCTTTGTAGATTGCCGTCCTCGCTGTCTTCGGTCCTCCTTCCTGGTTGTCCTGTGCTGAGTCGATTTCTTCTCCGAAAATCCTTCACCGCATCGTTGAGAAGACGCCCAAAACGCGCTGCTCCCACCTGGTTCAGATGTAAGGTTCAGATGATGCTCCCACCTGGTTCAGTGTAAGGTAGAGTCGTCTCCATATGAATGGATGGGACTGGATGTACAGTTGAGAAGATCATTTATGAAATCTAGAAGGAGAATAGGAGATAGGACAGAACCCTGAGGAACACCGGAGTTGATAGGATGAGGAAATGAGCGATGGCTGTCCACAACCGCAACTATGGAACGGCCGGAAAGGAAATTAGAGACAAAGGCACAGATGGAGGGACAGAAACCGAAGGAGGGCAGTTTGGAAATTAATGATTTGTGCAAGACTCTATCGAAGGCCTTCGATATGTCTAGTGCAACAGAAAAAGTCTCACCGAAGTCCCGAAAGTTGGATGACCAAGAGTTAGCAAGATATGAAAGAAGATCACCAGTAGAGCGACCCTTAAGGAAGCCATACTGGCGATCTGAGAGCAGATTATGAGAAGAGAAATGCTTAAGAAATTTGGAAGCAAGAATAGTTTCAAAACTTTAGAGATATAAGAGATGAGAGCAATTGGACGATAGTTGGAGGGTTGAGAGCGGTCACCCTCCTTTGGGACAGGTTGAATGAGAGCAAACTTCCAGCAAGAAGGAAAGACGTTAGAGGAGAGACAGAGACAAAAGAGTTTGCCTAGGCAGGGGTTCAGCACAGTTTTTAAGTACAAAAGGAGGAACACCGTCCGGACCGTACGCCTTCTTACTATTAAGCCCAGAGAGGGTAGAAAGTACATCTTTAGAAGCGATTAGGATATTAGGCATAAGTAGGAGAGAGGGGGATGGAGAGGGAGGAATAGCACCGGAATCAGCCCAGGTAGAGTTTCTGGCAGAAGTTTGAGTGAAGAGTTCAGCTTTGTCAGAGGAAGAATTGATGGTTGTGCCATCAGAGTGGAAAAGGGGAGGGAAAGAAGAGGAAGAAAAGTTGTTGGAGAGATTTTTGGCTAGATGCCAGAAAGCTTGGGAAGACCTAGAGTTGTATAGTTCAGAGCATTTATTTTTGATGAAAGAGTGCTTGGCAAGTCGAAGAACAGATTTGGCTTGATTCCGGGCAGAAATATAGGAAGAATGAGATTCTTGAGATTTAAGGTGTCGGCACCGTTTGAATGCTTCCTCCTTGTTGTGGACAGCAGTAGAACAAGCGTGAGTAAACCAAGATTTGTTTGCATTAGACTGAGAGAAAGAAAATGGAATGTAAGCTTCCATGCCTGAGAGGATTACCTCGGTAATGCGTTCAGCACTCTCCGAGGGTCCTCGGCCACGGAAGCAGAAGTCATTTCATGGGAAATCATACTGCCGGAGAGCCTCCCAGTCGGCAGCGCCAAAGTGCCATAAGCGCCGCCGGCTGGGAGGATAGGATGGCCGTACTGAAGAGATAGGACAGGTGACGGAGATAAGTTTATGGTCGGAGGAGCCCAAAGGAGAGAAAAGATTGACAGTATAAGAAGAAGGGTTAGAAGTCAGAAATAAATCAAGAATGTTGGGCCGATCTCCGAAGCGATCCGGGATACGGGTGGGTTGCTGGACCAGCTGCTCTAGGTCATTTATGATAGAAAAAGCGTAGGCTTGTTCACCAGGTAGGTCAGTAGATTGAGAGAAGAGCCATTAGCGGTGGTGAACGTTGAAATCTCCCAAAATGGAGATTTCAGAGAAGGGAGAGATAGATAGAATGTGTTCCACTTTAGAGTTTAGATAGTCGAAGAATTTGGGAAAGTCGGTAGAGTTAGGGGAAAGATAGACAGCACAGAAATATTTAGTATGAGACTGACAGGAAAGTTTGAGCCATAAAGTTGAGAATTCCGAGGAGTCGAAATCGGGAACACGAGAGCAAGTGAGTTTGTTGTCCAAACTGTATACTGTATACTTATAGTATATACTTTATAAAGTCGGATACTAGCATATTGATCCTAGCTATTACTAAAACTCACAGTATTTCTAACATACCCGATACTTTAGAATCCAAGGCTAATCTTAATATGGATATTATCAACAAATTCGACAACTGAAGTTATCTTAACATTTCTCGGAATTGAAGTTATATTTTCTAGCTGACGTTTATAGCCATATTCCCATCTCAATTGTTATGCTGTTCTTAAGTACTTACAACCTAATATTTTATTTATCAAGAATACTTGGTAATAATGCGAAACACAGAAACCCGTTTCCTATAGTTTCTGGTAATTACAACTGCTAAAGCCCAATACAAACTATCATTCATCTCTGACATGGTCGTGATGCATCATTCAAATGTGTGCATGAACACGCGCGATCTCAACGATAGTGAAAGAGCATCATCTCGTGCAAACATAAACTGTCAGACAGTCAGTGTCTGACAGGACGTCCCAGAGTGATTGCATGCAAAAGTGTCCTCTTCTAATTCAGGATCATATATTTCTGAGTCGACATATTATTTTCCTTTGGGTATTTAAATTGTCCGATTCAATACATGTGTGTGTGTTTAAGACTAAATTGTATCATAAACTGCCGACGTCCTTTTAATATTATTCTAGCTAAATTCAGACGATTTTGTGCAGTTTAATTTAAGAAGGATCTGTGTTAATAATAATGGTTAAATGAGATAAATCGAAGCCTGTTAATTGCTGGAGGCCCATTTGAAAGTGAATAAAATCATCTAATAGAAGCTAGGCTAAATTTATAATAACAGCGCCGGTACAGAAAGGGATAATAAACCTATCACAGTACAAATAATTGTATGTAATTCTTGTTGACTTTTCAATATCGTATTCAGATAAGAACTAAATAATTGAGAGGCTTGCTGCTACAAACAAATCGAACAAAACGAGAAGGTTACCAGACACTCCCAGCATTTGTTTTTTGTTGTTGCCAAGATAGACCAGTGCTATCACTGAATTGTTTAAATGCAATAGGCGAATAAGAGTATAGTACCTCATAAGCTTCCTGGAATGTACCATACTACTGATTTGATCATTTAGTTCCTGATAATTAGCGGTTCTGGAGGAATGATAATTATAATTTAGTTAAACGAACGTGGGAAATGGGAAGGGAGAACGGTTAGGAGGGTGGTTGTAGTATCTTGCATGGTAATTCTACCATGGCATCTTGTTTCAAACCTATTTGTATAATATATCTCTTATACTTACGTGAACCAATACTAATTTTGTACATGCCATTTACCTCATGATAATTGATCAAATTGTAAATTTTGTTATAATCAGTTCTCACAATAAAAGGCTTATACTGATATAAAGGAATACACAGTATCTGGGACATACTACCAGTGGACGTGGCTACCTGTAGTGTGGATACAACATCAGCGCTGAATGTCAAGTATTATTCAAACTGTGATTCAAGTTTGCCAGTGATGAATGATAGTGTGTGCATGGCTTACGGGTGCAAGCTTTCAAGCGGTCAATGTAAACCAGGATGTCAAACAAGATTTTTTTTTTCTTTTGAAGACGTGGATGGTTATGAGAAGGAATACGAGAAGATTAGCATGAAATAACATTGTTTAGGCCATTCCATCACTTTCAAAGACGTAATTTGAACTATAAGCCCCAATGCTGTTTTTACATATACAACAATAAAGCCTAAAAAAAAGGACTCGGCTTTCGTTTAACGCCCTGATTTCGACATAGGCAGCTGGTACCCGGGCCACTCAACTGAACTGGGCAGGATGGCATTCAGGAGCTGGGTGCTTACTCTGGCCGAGGTAACCCCCTCATTGTTTAAGGGCGTGTTTTTTTTTTTTTTTTTTTTTTAAACCTATCATGGGACGATTCTATTCGGCTTGGGAAGGGATTTTGGAAGTAAGAGGGTTAATTGAGATAGGTTATAGCACTTTAATTCCAATGGATCCCTGTTAAACTGCATATAATACAAAAATAACCATGATTTAATGAAGAAACGCGTCATCAAATACTGAAACATTAATCAGTGACACTCATACGATTCTATTAAGTACTGGTACCCCACGTGCACCAAACTGGATAAGTCACCGACACAGGGTAAGGACAAGGAGATCAACGCCGCGGTAAAGTGCAGCCTATCGAACGTCCTACCACTTCATACTTACACACCAAAGAAATGTCACCATCAACACATTTGTTTTCTCCAACAAATTAACCTTTATCGCACACACACTCACTTCAAACTCTCTCTCTCTCTCTCTCTCTCTCTCTCTCTCTCTCTCTCTCTCTCTCTCTCTCTCTCTCTCTCTCTCTCTCTCTCTCTCTCTCTCTCTCTCTCTCTACATCTCTCTCTACATCTCTCTCTCTCTCTCTCTCTCTCTCTCTCTCTCTCTCTCTCTCTCTCTCTCTCTCTCTCTCACACAGTCACGACATTGGGCTCTAAACCAGACCAATGTATTTGTCATCCCCATTCAGAAGCAGGCCATAAACTAAAGTCACCACTCACCTATATGGCACCACTTCTACTTCATGGATGCTGCTGCCAGATCTTTATATAACTGATCATCTCCAATCCCAACAGTTATTATTTATTAAACAATTATGTATTTTTCTCATTTATTTGTTTTTCATTTCTCCAGGCGCCAATATTCATTACTGGGTACTATATTTTCCAGTAATATCAGTGCCCCATCTTTCAGTTAAAGCATTAGGGTTGAATTATTGGCTCCAAAGCGTCAGATGCCTAGTTTACATTACCCATACGGAACGTTTCTGTATAATTTGGGTATATATTGTATAAATATCATAAATGGATTGAATCTAAATGCAGCACAGTGCACATGTTGGTTATTAATAACTTTATTTGGTGGCCCTGTCAGTTTTTCAACTCTGGGGGAGGCACTCGTCACAGGCAGTTTTGCCTTTTGTCTCCCTCATCCACATAGACAAAATATATACTGCATATATATACCGTATACTAATCGACCGAATACTGAGTTAAAATGTTATCGAGCTAGCTATAATATGATATGACTTTATAGAGCATGTAGGGTTTACGTGCGAGATGGAGGGAAGGAGGGGATTTTATGGCTTACGATTGTGTGAAAAAAGGGTTTTGTAAAGTAAGTAATAATGATTGATATTATTAAATAGAGACAATATGTTGAAGTTGGTGCATGATATGGCAGCAGTGTAATCACGTTCATTATTTGTAACACACTTCCTCGAAATTCACTCGATGTTATTTATGTTGTATTTGTATATGTTGTTAAATTGAAAGAACGTTGACGGCCCTCTGAATTTAATACATATGTATTATGTTAACAAGATGCATTTTTAGACATGATTGCTTTTGAGAAACCCTTGACTATCGGACTTCTTTCCTAAGCTGCATAATATCGTTTAAAGTTAGGTACCGTACAGTACAATATAACAAGCAGCATCGTATATTGAAGTGGTTAATAACACAACAACATTCCTTGATAAAACACCTTAAGATCATCATTACAACAGGAGTGAAAAGTTGCACACGTTTGGTATATCCGTCAGATAGATGCAAATAAGATCAAGAGTTATTTAAGGGGAGATTTGTATATAGTTGTATTTATTTGTTTATTTATGTATATATTTATAATGTTTAGTTACCTCTCAAAACCTCCATCAAGCTATACAAAATAATACCCCAAGACCCCCCTTCCAGATAAATGTTTCCATTTTTCGGTAAAAAAAAATACAAGACTTAAATGACAGAACAGGTCTTAAATCGCCAAACTAATGGGGCTAAACATGAAGGAAAAGGGAGTCCAGAATAATCTAATCTCCCCTTAAAGTAGTTTATTCCCAGCCATTTTTATCCGTGGCCAATTTGGTCCGTTGGCAAAGCCAAAGTGGTTGATGAAGTCCTATCGGTAATGGTCGAGTACCGGTAACCGTTTTCGTCCATGGGTGATTTGTTCTGTAGCCAACGGGCGGTCCAATCAGTGTTGGCAGAGTGACCGTCTCGGTTTGTGGCTACTTTGATTGGGGCCATTTTGGTTTGTGGCTACTTTTATTGTGGGCGTTTTGGTTTATGGCTACTTTGGTTTGTGGCCATTTTGGTTTGTGGCAACTTTGATTGTGGCCGTCTTTGTTTGTGGCTACTTTGATTGTGGCCATTTTGGTTTGTGGCTACTTTGGTGTGTGGCCATTTTGGCTTGTGGCTACTTTGATTCTGGCTACTTTGATTGTGGCCATTTTGGTTTATGGCTACTTTGGTTTGTGGCTACTTTGGTTTGTGGCCATTTTGGCTTGTGGCTAATTTGATTGTGGCCATTTTGGTTTGTGGCTACTTTGATTGTGGCCGTCTTGGTTTGTGGCTACTTTGATTGTGGCAGTTTTGGTTTGTGGCAACTTTGATTGTGGCCATTTTGGTTTATGGCTACTTTGGTTTGTGGCCGATTTGGTTTGTGGCTGCTTTGATTGTGGCCTTCTTTGTTTATGGCTACTTTGATTGTGGCCATTTTGGTTTGTGGCTACTTTGGTTTGTGGCCGTTTTGGCTTGTGGCTACTTTGTGGCCATTTTGGTTTATGGCTACTTTGGTTTGTGGCCATTTTGGCTTGTGGCTAATTTGATTGTGGCAATTTTGGTTTGTGGCTACTATGATTGTGGCTGCCTTTGTTTGTGGCTACTTTGATTGTGGCCATTTTTGGTTTATGGCTACTTTGGTTTGTGGCCATTTTGGTGTGTGGCTACTTTGATTGTGGCCATTTTGGTTTATGGCTACTTTGGTTTGTGGCCATTTTGGTTTGTGGCTACTTTGATTGTAGCCGTTTTGGTTTGTGGCTTCTTTGATTGTGGCCAATTTGTTGGTTTGAGGCTACTTTGGTTTGTGGCCATTTTGGTTTGTGGCTACTTTGATTGTAGCCATTTTGGTTTGTGGCCAATATGGACCAACCGGACGAAGTTGTCAATTTAAGTGATTTGTTTCCAATGAATGCACCATTTAATCTCGTTAACACTCATTGATGTAATTGAGAGATAATGTTATGTTAAATTTTAGGGGGTTATACCCTTAATCCGTCCAGCCCCGGCTAGTTTAGTAATGTTTGTTCACCAGAACCCGGCCGGTTTTCAAAAAATGGTTTTATTCCAGAAACAATAGCGAATGGGTTAGGAATGAAGGAAAAACCACGAAAAACCGCTCAAAAAGCTTAAAGAATGGTCCTACAGAGCCCCCGAAAACGTATTTAACAAGAGTAAAAAATTGAAGGCAATTACCCCAAAAAAACAGGTTATTGCGCGCTCACGCGCACGCACGTGGACTTTGAGAGTTTTCAACCATCGGCACGGTTGCGTGGGATACGTACACAGTTCCCATACAAATCTGAGCCATCTTGAGTGGCTACACCTGAGGTTACGGTCGGCGCAATTAGGGTGACGCGCCAGGCGCGTCTCTGGAGCTGTGCGTTACATACATCGCCGACGCGTCACGCGCGTCGCTGGGGCTGTACGGGTTAAACGCTCATTTGGCGAGCCTTGTTTTCGAGTTATGTAGTTCTTGGCTTGAAATGAGGTACATATAGCCTTGATCTCACTTCGTGTCTTAGATTTTCTAAACGAAACAAAAGGTTTTTAAATCGCCATACTAATGGGGCTAAACATGAGGGAGAAGGGGGTCTAAAAAAAATAAAAATAAATAAAAATCCCCTTAAACCAAATTCAGCTGGGTATTGAGAAAGAGTGTGGAACCCATAGAGCAAACTGAACGGTTCCCACTCCCATAATATCAAACTTTGAATCACACTCCCTTGCCATCACATTCCCTTTAACTTCTCTCTCTCTCTCTCTCTCTCTCTCTCTCTCTCTCTCTCTCTCTCTCTCTCTCTCTCTCTCGCATAAATCAACCAAATAAGGGCCTATACAACATTACACAAGGCCTCAGTAAACTACTCACACGAGAACATCACCATACCACCGTACCTGTCAGATTTTTGTTTTATTAATACTATGAATTGATTTACATACATTAAAAACACATAATATACACGTACAAAAACACATGGTAAATAGTGTTCATGGAAGTTTGTTCTAAAAACATTTCATTTTGTGGACAAGTTTTAACCAGAAGTTTATAAGGTTGCACCCCTGAAAAACAAAAAACACAAAAAAAACAAAAAAAACATTTGAATACATTTGCATTCACGCCATTTCCGAGCTCTCCGACGCTGCCATCGTTTTATTGAAATCTCAGATACACTTCAACACTTTCTCGAGTTCTCGGCGACGGTTCCGCTCTTTTCTTTAGGCGCCAAACAAGCTTCCTCCCTCTCCTCAAAAGAGTATACACACAAATCAAACGGAGAATCGTGATTTTGGATGCACTTCCATTCTATTCTTGAGATATCGGATGCAAATAAACTTTTTCTTGAGATATTGGGCGCATTTCTGAACGCTTCCACCCTTCTGTCCATGAAACAATCATACTTTCACTAAATTCTCAGGAATATCTTCTCTTTTACTCTAGATATTAAACACCTCCACCATTCCCTCGAGCTCTCAGTAACTTCCAACATCTCCCCTCGCTCTGGATACCAGCAAACTGTCCACTTCTTTTTACCATATCACAAATCTTTTACAAGGGCTGAATAAACATAATGTGGATCCTGTAATTTTCGTGTGTACAATACACTACACATACAATAGTAACGATATTAGCATGCATAAACAACTTATATCATAGTTTTGCATCACTATTCGAATACCTGCACTGTAATATAACATTAACTCCAAAAAAGATTATACAGTACCGGTACATACACTAACATAATATTTGGTGGCTAGTTTCCTTGGGTCAATATACACCTCCTACTTTCCCCTTTCTGAACACCCCCAGTCATGACCATAGGAAGTTCTTGGTCGATGTTCACAATATTCAAGGTGCTACATTCTGGATAGTTACTGACTTCACAAATACATTACTTCAAGCTGAATGGGCGGGGACCTGGACCTTCATATATTATTATGGTACGGTATTATCTCCACAAGTTTCGCACAAAATCACATAATATTTGGTAGCTAAATTACGTAGCTCATTATACATGGGTGATTATTTCTTTTGTAATCGATGTTTTCTGAGTGTCTGTCGGCTGTACACGTGTGTATGTTAGACATTTTACTAAATACCTCGAGAACAAATAGGTCTGTCTATGTCAAGAAATTTGGAAAGTACCGTAAAGGGCCTATGCTTCTTAACTATTGATTATCATTGGTTCATCAGATGATACACCAATCCAACACTCAACACTTCATCCATAGTTTCTTTTCTCATATTTGTTTCTTATACCACCATTCAGAATTACATATCGTACAGTACATTGATCACACTTTTACCATTGTTCATATTTACAACATTCTATTTAGCTAAAATTATTAATTTCCTTCCACCTGCTTACCTTCTTTAAATATCTTTCTTTTCCATCTGTGGCAAATTTAACATTTACATACTCACTTTAATATATATATATACATTATTTTAATTGATCAACCTTTTGACATATAAGATTTTAATGTAGCTTTCGTATGTTCTTGCACACACACACCTGTTCCTGTGGTTGTAGTTGAGGGCTGTCAGTTAGCGCCCCGTGGTCCACGCCGTTGCGGCGCCGCCACAGTACATCCCATCTACCCTCCTCTGTGCCAGCTGGTCAAGAATGCTGTTGCTGGCAGCACAGAGGTAGTAGTGGGGTAGGATGGGTTGGTCTGGCAGTGATGACAGGAAATCATCCAAGTCCTTTTTGAATTTTTCAACGGTTGGGTAGTTTTGGTTTCTTATTTCTTTTGGCAGTGAATTGTAGAGCTTCGGACCCCGTGTAGCGAAAGCATTTTCTTTAAGTGTCTTAATTCTTGTCAGTGCTCTTGAGTTAATAGACCTGATAATACACATACGGCCCAGTCGTTGGTTTTCTTTTATCTCTATCAACTCCTTTTCTTCCTCTCCCAGCAGGTTTGGGGCTAAGTTGTTGAGAATTTTCCAGGTATAAATAATCAAGTATCTTTCTCGGCGTCATTCTAGAGAGTACAAGTTTAGAGACTTAAGTCTTTGCCAGTAGTCTTCCTCCTTCACAGACACTATTTTACTAGTGAAGGAGCGCTGGATGCCTTCCAATGCTTGTTTCTCTCGTGACTTCCAGGGATTCCATAACTGGCAACAGTATTCCAAGAGTGGTATTACAAGGCCTTATACAGGGTTAACATAGGTTCTCTTTCACGAGTTCTGAAAGTACGTAATACCCAGCCAACCTGGGCTCGTGTCTTTTGTACTACCGGTACTGTTAGGATATGGGTAGTGAAGGTGGCATCATCACTGATTGTTACCCCTAGGTCTAGCACACACACACACACACACACACACACACACACACACACACACACAGAGTGATTGAAATTATGCAAGAACGAGATGGATGGGCAGATTGTGTATTATTAGATTTCAAAAAAGCTTTTGATAAAGTACCCCATAAAAGGCTTCTATATAAAGCTGGTGTGGAGCATAGGCTTGAGTTGCTGCGTGATACGGGCGCTTCCCAAACACTTGTTAAGAATTTCACTGGCAAGCCTATTAACGCGGCTCGGGTTGTGGTGGTTCAAGGCATCAATGCTACGCGGTCTTACCCGCTGGTTAGAGTGGAGCTTGAGGTGGACGGTGTGACACGGGAGTTGGATGTGGGTGTGGTTGAAAAATTGCCAGTTGAGGGGGTCGACCTCCTTCTCGGCAACGACTTTGCGGTGCCCACCTCTGAGGTTCCACCCTTAGTCATTGCCGAGAGGGCGGCCAACACGAGTAGGGAGGGGCAAGAGTGGCTCGAGAGGTGCCAGATGCCGCAGATGACGTGTGCTGTCACCAGGTCTCAGTCCGCTCAGGTGTCACAGCCTAGTACCCAAGTTTTAGACCAGCGGAGGAAGGGTCGGAAGGAGAAAGTCAAGGCTGGTCGGGTTGAGAGTTTGGACCCAGCGACAGTCCTTGGTGACTCGGTACTTGCACCCATTATGAGGTCCGGAGTGGTCCCAGAACCTGTCCACCCTAGTGACATGGTAGGGCGTGTTAGCACTCCGCGACAGAAACGTTCCCAGGCGAAGCAGGCAAGGCTTGAGGAGCCCAGTATTGGGGGTGGCCACAAGTTGCTTCAGGAGCATTTAGATAGGTTGGCACCCTCGGATATATGTCGGTTACAAGTAGAAGATCTTGGGCTTGAGAGTTGTGGGAACAGGGCTATAGAACTCGACGAGGACGGGGATGCAAAGCCCGGAGATTTTTTTCATGTTGGGGGAATCCTGTACCGCCGTTTTTTGGATCCCAGACGTAGTTGGGATGGTGGGGCAAGAGTGGTTGACCAGTTGGTGGTCCCTGAGAAGTGTCGTGATAGCCTGTTGCGGTTGGCGCACGATGTTCCGTTGGCAGGTCACTTGGGAGTGAGTAAAACGTTGGCCTCGTTATCTAGGTTGTTCTGGTGGCCAGGTATTAAAGCCCAAGTTTCGGCCTGGGTGGCGATGTGTGGTACCTGCCAGAGGGTGGAAAAGCCCAATCAGAGCATACCTAAGGCTCCGTTGCACTCAGTGCCTGCTATTGGTCCTCCCTTCAGCAAGGTTATCATCGACATGGTAGGCCCTCTGCCTCCCACTAGTGCAGGTAACAGGTTTTTGCTAACCCTCATGGACGTCTCCACTCGCTACCCTGATGCATACCCTATGAGAAATGGCAAGTCTAAAACTGTTGTGCGAAACTTGCTGTTGTATTGCTCGAGATACGGGTACCCGCAGGAAATTGAGTCGGACCAAGGGTCGAATTTCACGTCCACACTCTTTAAACAGACCATGCAGCAGCATGGGATCAATACGGTTGTCTCTTCAGCTTATCACCCAGAGAGTCAAGGGGTGTTGGAAAGATTGCATTCCACTTTGAAAAGCATGTTGCGGTGCTACTGTTTGGAGAACGGCAAGGATTGGGACCTAGGGTTACCGTACGTTTTGTTTGCGGCACGAGAGGTACCTGGGGAGAGCCTTGGGTTTAGCCCCAACGAGTTGGTTTTCGGGCATCAGGTTAGAGGTCCTCTGAGCATGGTGAGAGAGATGTGGGAAGGGACTGTGCTGTGCCGCCTTGTTCTCTAATTAAGTATGTCCTCGAGAGTAGAGACAGGATGCTGAAAAGCCTGGAGTGGGCAGGGAGAAATTTGGTAGGTAATCAGGCCTTGATGAAGGATCGGTATGACATCAAAGCAAAGCTCCGGGAGTTTGTGGTAGGACAGGAGGTTTTGGCCTTATTGCCCTTAGTAAGCCATCCCCTGTCTGCCAAGTTTGTCGGTCCTTAAAAGGTCGTGCGGAAGTTATCTGACCTAGATTACCTTGTGGCTACTCCGGATAGGCGGAAGAAAAATCAGCTCTGTCATGTGAACCTGTTAAAAGAGTTCGTGAGGCGTCCACCTGAGCAGCCTACTGTCCCTGTGTTGGTCTGCAGCGGCCAAGGTGGAGAAGGAGAGGGGGACAGTGAGGTACAGGTGGAGGAAAGTTGGGATTGTCATGTCTCGTCGGATCAGTGGGCGGGGAACACGAACCAGGTGGCTGTGGAAGTGCTTGAGCACCTGCCTGAGCAACAGCGTGCAGCGATCCAGCACCTGTTCAGTTTATACCCCACTGTGTTTGCCGAGCACCCAGGCCTCACAACTCATGCGGTGCATGATGTGGACGTTGGAGACCACCCCCCCTTTAAATCAGTGCCCTATCGTGTACCTCCCATTAAACTTCCGGGTCTCCGAGCGGAGTTAGGCTACATGTTGGAGAGGGGGCTGATAGAAAAAGGGGCGGTTAGGTGGACATCTCCCGTCACTCTGCAGCCTAAACCAGACGGCAAGGTCAGGTTTTGCATTGACTTCAGGCGGTTGAACGGCTTAACCCCCACCAATGCCTACCCTCTTCCTCGCGTAGATGACAGTGTTGACAAGATCGGGTGTGCACGTTACCTCACCAAGGTGGATCTTGTCAAAGGTTACTGGCAGGTGCCATTGTCTGAGCGGGCGAAGCAGGTGTGCGGGTTTGTGGTGGATGGGAACACTTACCGTTGCAACGTTATGCCGTATGGGCTGAAGAATGCACCTGCAACTTTCCAAATGCCTGATGAATGAGTTAGTGGCGGAGATCCCTAACTGCACCGTTTATCTAGGTGATGTGATAATCTACGATGATGACTTTGAAAGCCATTGCGAGCACATCGGGGCATTGTTCAGGAGGCTGAGTGAGGCTCATTTGGTGGTCAATCTGGGCAAATGTGATTTTGTTCGGGCAACTGTGCAGTATTTGGGGTTTGTGGTAGGGTTAGGCCAGGTGTGCCCCCCCCTTACCAAGATACAGGCTATTAACCAGTTCCCCAGGCTGACCACCAAAAGACAGATCATGAGGTTCTTGGGCATGATTGGGTATTACCGCAGATTCATCCGCGGATACTCCTCGGTGTTGGCTCCTCTGACGGACCTACTTGCAAAGACGAAAAAGTTTGGGTGGGCACCTGATTGTGAGAAGGCCTTCTCACTGGTGAAGCATCTTTTGTGCACTCACCCTATACTCAGGGCCCCAGACTTCTCAAGACCTTTTCAGCTAGCGACAGATGCTAGCGGCGTAGGGGCTGGTGCCGTCTTGTTGCAAACAGACACAGAAGGTGTGGAACTGGGACCCAGTAAGCTTCTTTTCCAAAAAGTTCAACTCAGCACAAAATAACTATTCAGTGGTAGAGAAGGAGATTCTGGCCATTGTGCTGGCGCTCAGGCACTTTGAGGTGTATGTTCCTGCTTTTGGCCCAGTCGTGGTGATTTACACTGACCACCACCCTTTGAAGTTTTTTAATCAGTTCCACAACTGGAATATGAGGCTAACCAGATGGTCTTTAATGTTGCAGGAGTATAATCTGGACATTCGCCATATTGCCGGTTGTGACAATGTGATAGCTGACTGTTTGTCCAGGGTGGAGGACCCAGGGTAAATCACCACAGGTGTGTTGGGTTGAGTGGAAAAAAATTAGGCTTGCCCCTGTAGTGCAAAGCCGCCAAAAACACTATTAAAAATAAAAAAAAAAAATCACATAAAAACTCTTTCTTTTTTATAGTATATAAGTGCAGTATGTTACAGCAAGAATCTAAGACATCCTGTGTTTTTGTCTTAGTAGGCTAGGCTTTGTGAAGCTTGCTCGTTGAGCGTAATATTGATAAGCTATACTATTATTTTGGGGAAGTGTTGTGTAGATTTGTTTTTCATAATGAAGTGTTTTATGTTTGTGATCGTGCCTTGTTTTCACAACTTGGGAGAGTAGCTGGGTGATGCGGGGTTGGTGGGCATTCTGTCTGGTCAGATGTGGCGTTCACCTGAGGCTGAAACGTCCCACATCTTGGGCGGGGTGTTACGCTGGCCAGCTTGCCAGAATGTACTCTTAACTCGCTAGCGCTCGCCAGGGCAGTGAAATGGGCTATAATAATCGTAGAACGATGTTCTTTCTTTCTTAGTATTCATGATGTCACAGACAGATCAGTGGTGGTCTTTATTCTTGTCTGTGACACTTGGAAGTATTTTATATCATTGATAGAGTATAAGATATGTAGTGTGAATTGTAAGGAGAAAGAGAGCGAGCAACGAGGTAGTAATATGTGCGTGTGTATGTACGTGTGACTCCCTCGCTCGGGCAGAGGTTCCCACGCTCGTGATTGGTCGGTTGGCCTGACGCGTCATATGACGCCTGCTCTTCATGATGTAGTCGTCTGTGATTGGAGGCCGCTGTCCTAGTAGGGTGGTGCGGGCATCCTTCTCCTGTGTCTCTTCAGAGCTTGGCATGGTGTGCTTGGTACTAGACGCACTTTGCAATCTGTCCCCAATTTAACCCTCTTTACTGCTGTTTCTCTCTCTGAACTCCTTCTTTCCAATGCTTCTCATCTTTATTCATTATCCATCCCTTCTGGTTCTGCATACGACTTCCATAGTCGGCCAGTCGTATTACCAGCACCA
The DNA here is from genome assembly GCA_032716605.1 of Paralithodes platypus. Lineage (NCBI taxonomy): Eukaryota > Metazoa > Arthropoda > Malacostraca > Decapoda > Lithodidae > Paralithodes > Paralithodes platypus. The sequence continues at coordinate 17,077,131 of CM064563.1, read as the reverse complement.
GTTCTCACATATATGTTTTGCACTAGCTTTAGGGATTATTAGAGTCATAGTCACATGGTATCATAGTATTGGGGTGCTTCTAATTATTGAGTTGTTCTTTCCTACTATCTAATGCTAGACAGTGGAGGGTATCTTTGGTCGTTGTCTGAGTTATGTATGTGGCAAGTCAGAGCCTGTACGACTTCGACGAAGCTAGGTAGCCTGTAACCCTTGTGCATATTTTTCCTTTGTGAGTGTAGCAGTATACAAGTGAAGGGCTTTTGCCTACGCTTACTTGTATGCTTGCTACCTCATTTTGTTGACCTTTGTGGAGCGCCAGGGTAAGACCAGATACTTGAGATCTGGACTTACCAAGAGAGCCTCCTAGTCACTTAACGTAACATAAGGGAAATCTGTTCAAGGGGAGACAGTAGGCTACGAGCATGCTTGCGCTCTGCCTAGGTTCCTGGTACCTTTTTTTGCCACTGCTAGACTTTATTAGTGAGAAAGACAGCATTGTGTTTATTAACTTTAATTGCGTATGCTTTAGGAATTATTCACGCCTTATTTTAGCCTAGGTTGATGCATAGTGCACAACCCAGTTTGGCTGTTACGTTGGGTAAGGAAGTACTGTTTTGAGTGGCTATTATTAGTGATGTCACAGAGTTGTTGCACTCCCTTGTTTTATATATGTGTATCCTACTTGTTGGTGTATTTAAGATACACGCTTTGGTGTCCTGCCCCTGCATTATTTCTGTTCCAGTCAAGGAAATGGGTGCAAGAATTGCTCACAAGGTGATACAAGCATGAAACTTCCCGGAAATGTTCACAAGGACCTACTTTACAATTTCAGAGCAGGAGCCACCAAGATTTCTGTATTGCATAGCAATGGTTGCTAGGCAAAGCATTTTCCTTAGCAACCGGAAGCAACGATGCAGTTTCTGAACTACTATGAAGTGTTATGACTTTGTACTTTTATTTATTTTCCTATATTCACTCCTAAAATGTTTCAAAATATGTATAAAAGCATATATATCTATATAATAGAGTGAATGTTAGCACACAACCAGGGCACACTGGTGACATCACTGCTGTGTAACTCAGCATGGGATTCAGTGCCAGCTGATCTAGATATACTAGTACTTTAATAAGTACTAGTATATCTAGATCAGTGTCCCAAATGCTATCTAACAGCCCCAAATCCACTAGCTACTAAACTGTAGTTTGTAGTTGGTAGATGTAGTTAGATAGCCGCGCCTGAATTGACAGGATGTGCCAGCGCGGGAGAGCCGAGCCAAGGATAACGGGGCTTAAGAATTACCCGGAAGGTGTACAGATCGCACGGGACTTAAATGGCACTGGATGAACGATCGGGCTAGGTGTAGGGAAACTGAACCTAGTTGTATCCCATAAAGGAATGTGTGCAACAGATGTATTTGATAAAGGTGGTAAAAGGATAAACCCTCGGCCTTAATCATATTTTGTTTCCAGTTTCAGCAAGTTTGATATATTTGATCTGCGCACAGTGATAGTCAAGACGTACTGAATATTCACAGAAATGGCCAGTGCCTCATCTTCATCTGTTCAAGCAACTGATTGGACTATCTGTGTTTTTTGTCAACTGGACACCAAAGAGTCTCTCATATCACCAACTGACAGAGGCTATGAAACCATAGTAGACAACATCACACAGTTTAGTAACCTTGACTCAATGCCAATCAAAATCAATCTGGCACGACTTGACCATGGGAATGGTATTCAATTAACATTGAAAGAACAGAATGCAAAGTGGCACAAATCTTGTTATCAGAAGTTTTCACATACCAAACTGGAACGCGCAAAACGAAAGCACAAGTCTGAGGAAGATGGGACTGCTTCAAAACGAATTTTCACACGTAGCACTAGCAGTGGTGGTGATACTGCCTCAAGTGGAACAGTTGGCAGCAATTGTCCCAAATGCTTCTTTTGTTCCCAGCAGCAAACAAAGGAGAACCTCCGCGAAGTCTGTACATTTCAACTAGATTTTCGTGTGAGGAAATGCGCACATGATCTACAAGATGAAAATCTTCTTGCAAAATTAAATGCAGGAGACCTTATTGCCCAGGAGGCAAAGTATCATGCAAACTGCCTTACAAACCTGTACAATAGAGCACGTGCAAAGGTATCACAGGATAGGATGCCTCAGATGACCAGACATGTAAAGGAATTGCTTTGGCTCAGCTGATTTCCTACATTGAGGAGAAGAGGCAAGATGAGGATGTGAAGGTGTTCAGACTTGCAGATCTTGTGAAGCTCTACACTGACAGGCTAAATCAACTTGGAGTGGATGTTACTGCACGAGTAAACAGTAAGCATCTGAAAGACCGCATTCTCATGCATCTCCCAAGGATGAAAGCTTACAAAGAAGGACGAGATGTGTTCATGGCTTGTGAAGAAGACGTTGGCTCTATTCTCCGAGAAGGATACCAGACTGATCGAGACGAGCAGAGTGTCATGATGACCCAAATTGCTGAAATGATCCGACAGGACATCTTCGCACTCAAAATAACATTCTCTGGATCGTTTGGCCATAACAGCCAAGTGGAGTCTGTTCCACGGTCCCTTTTGTCACTGGTCAGCATGCTTGTCAATGGTTCAAACATCACAGATCCAACATCCAACACAACTATCAGCCAACCAATACTATCCATTGCTCAGCTGTTGGTGTACAACAGCATCAAGAGACGCAGGGATTATGTGAGAAATCCACAAGTATATCACAGCAAAGATCGTGAAACGCCACTACCCGTCTATGTAGGTCTTAAGGCTCATGCACTAACCAGAGATAGAAAGTTGATTGAAAGTCTATATACTCTTGGTATGTCGGCATCATACAACCGCACAATGGACTTGATCACATCATTGGGTAATAACGTCTGTGACTATTACCATCAGATTGGCACAGTCTGTCCTCCTCAACTTCGCAAAGGGCATTTCATCACCAGTGCTGCAGACAACATCGACCACAACCCTAGCTCTGCGACATCTACAAGTTCATTCCATGGCACCAGCTTGTCCTTGTTCCAGAATCTCACTCCGCGAGATGTCTGTGAAGATGAAGACAATGGCCAAGGATTCACTAATTCAATAACTCAAGAGAGGGGGTTGAGGAAAATGAGCGACTTGCCCCTTTCGTACACTGAACTGAAACCAACACGGTTGCCAAAAAATGACGTCTTTGTCCCACCCATCCCTGCAGACCTGGCTTCTTCCAACACCCCTTTGACCAAGGACATGGACAAGGAATATGACTGGCTGAGTCATGTTGAGAAACATCATGCAGATGACATATCAGCAGAGGCGACTTTGTCTTGGGCAGCATACCATGCCAGCAGAGTGCCAGACCCAGACATTCTGCCATCTGTGAATGCCATGATGCCTCTCTTTGTTGAGGAAGCCAGCTCACCATCTATGCTTCGGCATTGCATGGAAGTGGTGAAGTCAGCAGTTCATCACCTCAACCCTGGCCAGACTCCAGTGATTAGTGGGGACCAACCTCTGTATGCTACACTGAAGAAGCTGCAATGGAATATGTCCGAACTGTATGGTGAGGACAAGTTTGTAATGCTTATGGGGGGTCTACACACTGAAATAACAGGCTTGAAAGCTTTGGGTCATTGGCTTGATGGAAGTGGTTGGGTGGAAGTTCTCCAGGAAGCTGATGTTGCCACACCAGGCATTGCTGAGTCCTTCCTGAAGGCATCACATGTGACTCGAACCCGTCATGCTCACCAAGTCACTGCATGTGCATTGTACATCCTTCTCAAGAAGGCTTATGATGGATATGTTGCAAACAATTTCGAAGAATCCACAGACACTTTCAGCACATGGTGTGAACGGCGAAAAGCTGAAAGTCCTCAGTTCATGTACTGGCATACGAGTCTAGAGCTGGAACTTCTCTTGTTCACATTTGTGCGATCACTACGTACTGGTGACTTTGATTTGTATGTGGATACATTGAAGAAATTGACACCTTGGTTCTTCAGTCTCAACCACATCCACTACGCACGTTGGATGTCCGTACATGTGCGTGATATGAGCAGTCTATCTCACACTCATCCAGATGTTGCCAAAGAATTTCAGCAAGGCAAGTTTGTTGTGGCAAAATCCCAGAGAAAATTCTCCCTCATTGCTGTCGATCACTACCATGAACAAAACAATGGAGTAATGAAGGATGAAGGCGGAATCATCGGGCTTACCCAGGATGCAAACTCTCTCTTGAGATGGGCAGTGGCAGGACCAGAACTTGTCAGAGTAATTTCTGAGTTTGAAGCGACCATGGTAGGGAAACAACAAAGTTCTGGGCAAAGAAACCATCATGAGCAAACCCGGTCAACCAGGAAGTTGTTTGCTGGACAGGTTCAGGCGGTAGTTAGTGTAATGGAGGACATGGGGAGCCCATTTGAGGAGGAAGGGCAGGACATTCTCAGACTCCATACAAAGGACATCATGGATGAGCAGTCAGTCGAGTGTCTAACCACTCTCGCATCAAAGGGTCAGGAGCAGTATGCAACATTTGTGGAAGAGCGGCTCAGAACAAATACTAAGCCAATCACAGCAACAATTACCAGGAACAAGGTGGTACTGTTCAATGTCCAAGGCAAACGATCAAACAAATCAGGGGACAAAGTCAGTCTCCTCAAAAGTGAATCTTCGCTGTTTGCAAGTCTGTATGTTGCATGTCAGACAAGGAAAGGGGACTTGAACAATTTCTTCAATCATGAAAACCTCCCATTTCCTCCATCTCTGTCTGCCTATGGGCAGCTACGTCCAGGGAAGAAGTCTGATCTCATAGAATGTCTTGAAAAGAAAGTAGGGTCATCAAATGATGTGACACCAGAGACTGAAGTGCGAATCATGGATGGTGCGGCACTTGTTCACTTTCTTAGACCTGAGGGCTGCAAGACATTTGGAGACTATGCTGCCAAGGTCTTTCTTCCATACATAAACAATGCTCAAAGTCAGGCTCTGAGAGTGGATATTGTCTGGGACCAGTACTTCGATAACAGCCTCAAGTCACAGACAAGAGAACAACGTGTCACTGGTCCTATTCAGCGCAGACGAGTTGGGGCGTCTAGCCCAACACCAAAGAACTGGCAGCAGTTCCTTCGCTTGGCCAACAACAAGACAGACCTGTTTACATTCCTGAACAAGGAACTGCTGGAAAATGCATCAGGAGACCAGACTCTCATTGTTACTGATGGTGCCAATGTGCTATGCTTACCTACACGAGACACCAGCAACATTGCTCCCTGCAACCATGAGGAGGCAGACTCGAGGATCATGGTGCATGTCAGTGATGCTGTTATGCAGGGCTTCCACAAGATCCTTGTTCGAACTGTGGACACTGACGTGGTAGTATTGGCAGTGGCAGTCGTACAGCAGCTGGCTCAGAGACAGCAGATAGAACTCTGGATTGCCTTTGGTTGTGGAAAGGACTTTAGGTACATCCCAGCTCATGAAATATGTGCTTCACTTGGCACAGAAAGATCCTTGGCACTGCCTGTGTTCCATGCTTATACAGGTTGTGATACCGTGTCCCATCTGGTCCAGGTGGGAAAGAAGACTGCATGGAAAGTGTGGGAGGCACATGATGAATTTACTGCGACATTCTATGAGCTGCACAATGCACCTGAACAAATTGGTGAAGCGACTGAGGCTTCTCTGGAGTACTTCACCATTCGACTCTATGACAGGACAGCAACTTCTCGTTCCATCAATGAAGTCAGAAAGAATCTGTTCATCCACAAAGGACGTCAGATATCATGTCTACCTCCAACCAAGGCTGCTCTACAGCAACACATGAAGAGGGCAGTACTACAAGGTGGGCACCACTGGGGCTGCACCACGGTGCCAGAACGACAGTTGCCCTCTCCAAGTGAGTGGGGATGGACTTGCCCAGAAAAGTGGAGGCCTCTGTGGTCTAACTTGCCCGAAGCCAGTGCAACCTGCCCAGAACTACTGAAGTGTTCTTGCCGAGGAGGATGCACAGACTGCAAATGTGTTGATGCGCATCTAAATTGCACAGCCTACTGCAAATGCAAAAGTGACTGTGACAACAGTGTCTGAAGCTTTAGGAGTGGCATTTTTATAGCCTGACTTGCCCTAAATTGGATTTTATGCCACATAATTCTTGTATATGATCTCCAAATGCAATGCTACATGTTTTTTAGAACAAGGAGTTGAGAAAAAACCATAGCACCTCACAGTTTTCCAGAAACTGCATTGTTGCTGCCGGTTGCTAAGGAAAATGATTTGCCTAGCAACCGTTGCTATGCAACACTGAACTCTCGGTGGCTCCTGCCCTGAAATTGTAAAATAGGTCTTTGTGAACTATTGTGGAAAGTTTTATGCTTGTATCACCTTGTGAGCAATTCTTGTCCTATTTAGTACCGATTGCCCTCACTGCACTAAACCCCAGTTAATTGATACCCTGTTATCCAGTAGATTAACTCTGGAGGGTTTATGTGTTTTGTTCACCGGAGTAATAGTTCGAGGGTATGGAATTAGCGTACGTACCGTTGTTGCAGATATAGCCTATCTTCTAGTCCATTATTAAGTGCCCTTGTTTATTTCGTAGTGCCGGTCGTAACACTAGGTATAGGTATACGTGTAACCAAGATTTAATAAATAATGGAGAAGGATGGCTGGGGGCCACAGTTTCTGGCGTGAGCTTGGCCATTGTAACTTCTGTTATGAAGAGCATATGTTCCTAATTATAATGGAGGTATATTCTGAGTATATTCTGTTAATGGATATCAAGTTTTTAATAATGATAATAATAATAATAATAATAATAATAATAATAATACAATAATAAAGTAATACTGGTAGCAGAAAATCTCAACACATAAACTCTACAGGAACAAAGCTCAAAACTATAATTGTTAATGTGGTCATAGTTAGACATCTGGTACCGTAACTATGATCTGGTGGCCAAACCAATTCTGAGTCAGGCAATTTTTAAGTGAATTGGAAAAGTTTTATAATTGCCACAAGTTTCGACAGATGAACGATGATTTTCTTCGTTTTCCTTTCACGTCCTCTCTCTCTCTCTCTCTCTCTCTGTCACACGATTTTCCTTTACAGTCCCTTTATCCTTTTCAGTATGCGAGAACGCATTTGTTCATATTACAGTGGCTATCATTAAACGATTACATAATTCTATGAAGGATTTAGGAAGTGAAAAGGTTTACCGAGATATAAATTAACCTTTCTCAACTGAATACAGTTGTCTAATGGTAGCAAACATACACTGCTAAACGCGTCATAATCATCATGAGTTAAAATTATGGAACATTTATATTTTTTTATTTTTGTCATATTCATGCTAATATTGGACTAGTTCATCTTAACTCTATCTGGTGTGAAGCGGGTCTCTATCAACCCTCCCCGTTTCACCCATTAATATGGAGATTTTAAGAAGATTAATTTGGCAATTATAAGACACTTCCCCTCATCAGGTGTTGATTATATTTTCTGGGTCAGCAACAGCGAGCCCACAATATTATAGAAACTGGCTATCGGTCGGAACATATTTCGACCAAATAAATGTAGGCTACGTATTTCGCTTGACAGGTCTGGGAGGCGTGTATCAAATTGAATGAGTTCTGTATTTTGTGGGGGCCAATGTATAAATACATTGCTTGTAAATGGCTGGATCAGTCCAAACCCTAAATAATAATTATCATAATAAATCCTACGACATCACACCATATATTGTTAAGATATAACTGAAGGGTTCAGTTAACGGTCTGACTTGCACAGCGATGTACTGAACACAAATAGGGTATGAAGAAGGGATATACTGTACCGGTATAATCATTGGGTATAGTTATAGTGATTTACTTTTCTATTCTTGTATAAAAGGGTTTATTAAAGTCAATAGTTCATTAAATGGGTCAATTATTATACCCCTTCCATATCCATTATTATTTACAGTGTACCGGTATTGAAACGTTAGCTATGTCTCCTTCGTCAAGTCCCATATAATATATTAATGTTTGTAGTTTGTACAAGAATTACATTAACTCCCTCCGACATATTATGTTCCAATAAGTCCGAGGAGGCGGGAGCCCCAGGATCACTGCCACTGCCTCGCACTACACTCACAACAACACTGTGGCCGTTAGAATTATCGGAGGAGGCTGAGGTTGCCACCAACGGTTTTATCGTATGGTAACTTATCGGACTTAATGAGCTCATATGACGCACAATCGCGTCATAACCTTATTGGAGAGGTATAGAGATAAGTCCATATGATGCGATCGCGTCATATGAGTTTTTGGTTCACTAGTCCATATGACGCGATCGCGTCATACATGTCTGGGGGAGTTAAGCTATCGATTATTTACATATTTCAATCACGTCCTCTTTCGAGACAAATTTCTGCATTTCTCGATAGCAAATTGGCCAGGCTTCGGTTCGTTCCTCCTAAAACGCAGGCTCTAAATGGCACGAAAGGCCTTAAAATCGTTAAAGTAATGTGGCAAATGTGTAATAATCTCAACACTAACGTGGATAAACATGGGGAAGAATAGGGTCCAAAAAAAAAAAAAATCCCCCCCCCCCCTCCCCACACCCCTACCCCCTACCCCTTTCCCTTCACAAGGATTTATCATTTGAGATAATTAATATTGAGGTTATAAAGGCAATAAACCCATTTATGATGTGGTATAAATTATATTGTTTAGTGATGCCTAAAATAGAAAAATACATCATGGCACTAGCATTGAAATAATGATTAATGCATAACATTTATTGTGCTTAGAAGCATGTGCTATTGTTATTGTTTAGTCATGAACACTAAAGCGTCGGATTGTTCGAGGTATTTTCTTTCCGGCAGATTCTGCATTGTACTTTGATAAGAATTATATCATCTAAGATCATATAACTGCAGTCTTGTTAACTTTACCAACCCCGAAAAGTTGCTGCAATATAAGTACCGAAAATAAACATATTTCACTTAACACTCTATTTAACTACCAACTACTATAGATTAGCTACTATTTTAACAATCGCACCGCCAGTTTATCCCTACTAGTAAACACACACACACACACACACACAAAACTAATTTTCACCAACGCTCTCCCACTTACCTTCCCTTCCTCACACTCAATTAATTCGCAAAATTGGATTACGTTTTACTTCTGCACATTTCTGTTGCGCCTTACACGCGAACAAGGATTAGTATTCCCTTTCTCCACTTCAATTGTTCTAATACTAACTACATATTAATGCTAGTATATATATATATATATATATATATATATATATATATATATATATACCGGTATATATATTATATATATATATATATATATATATATATATATATATATATACAGTATATATATATATATATATATATATAATATATATACAGTATATATATATATATATATATATAAAACAAAAATCAATGGAGTAGAAAACGAAAGCTTTCACACCTACACACACCTACACGAACCAAATAGCAGCATCGAAAAAGTCCCTAATTTCAAGAAAGCAAACTTTCATAAACTTAGAGCTATGTTTAAAGAAACTGACTGGAGCTTTTTAATTAACAATAACGACATAAATACATCTTGGGAATTATTCGAAACCACTTACCTAAAAGCAGTGCAGGACTGCATACCATCGAAAATACGGCGTACAGGCCTTAATAATAAGCCCAAAAGGTAGAATAAAGATATTTCAAACTGTCTGCTTGCTAAAAAGTTTGCTAATGATAGATTAAAATCCTTACAAAATGACGAAGAACGGGTGAATTTTGTAGAGCTACGACGCAAAGCCAAAAAGTTAATTAAGCAAAGTAAAACGACCCTGGAGTTACATGTTGCGAATCAAAGTAAAACAAATCCGAAAGAATTCTATAGTTATATCAGAAAGAAAAAAGTAGTTACTTCAACTGTTGGACCGTTAGTCGATGAAAATGGAGAATACACCAAAAACGAAGTACAAATGAGTAATGCCCTCAATACCTTCTTTGCATCAGTTTTTACAACGGAAGACCTCAGTGATATCCCTACACCATCGCCGATTCAGATTGATAATTCAGATGTTATAAGCAATATCACCGTTACAGAGAGAGAAGTATTGAATTGTTTAGATAAACTCAAGGTAAATAAAACACCTGTATGGCAACAGATCGGGGCCAAAGGTACGCGTCACTTACTCGAACCTACGCGTAGCTTTATAGCTACGTGTATGTAAGCAAAATGAGTGATATTGCGTTTATTCGGCAAATAAATAGTCTATATTAGGGTTAGGTTAGGTTAGGTTAGGTTAGGTTAAGTTAGGTTCTAAAATATAAAATATAACGAATTTATAGGGAAAATAACGGGAGGCCATGCACGCAGCCGGATCCAATGCCTTGGCCCTGCCCACTGCCCAAAGTGTATAAATATTATATTAGATTAGATTAACCTAACTTAACCTAACCTAACATAACCTTAATATAGACTATTTATTTGCCTAATAAACGCAATATCACTCATATTACTTACATAAACGTAGCTATAAAGCTACGTGTAGGTTCGAGTAAGTGACACGTACCTGTGGCCCCGATCTGTTGGCATACGCCTGGACCTAATACAATCTCATCTACAGTCCTAAAGGAAGCTAAGGATGAGCTTTCCAAACCACTGACATTGCTATTCAACAAATCCTTGCAGTCTGGAACTATGCCTGATCAGTGGAAGCTAGCCAACGTAACACCGATATTAAAAAAAGGCAGCAAATCCCTACCCAGTAACTATCGTCCAATTAGCTTAACCTCAGTTGTATGTAAAATGTTAGAAACACTCATAAGAGACACTCTCGTAAATCACTTAGAGGAAAATAACATACTTAAAGATACTCAAAACGGCTTTCGTAAACAAAAATCCTGTTTAACAAACCTCTTAGACTTCTTCCACGATATCCTCAATCTCTACGATGAGAGTAAAGCTGTAGATATTATATATATACCTTGATTTTCAAAAGGCCTATGACAAAGCTCCCCACAAACGTTTACTGCTAAAACTAAAAGCGCATGGAATACAAGACGGTGTGTTGAAATGGATAGAAAATTGGCTCAGCGACAGAAAGCAAAGAGTAGTCATAAACGGTAAGGCATCTAAATGGACCAATGTAAGTAGCTGGGTACCCCAGGGATCGGTACTAGGACCAATTATCTTTCTAATTTACATCAACGACATAGATGAGGGTCTCACCTGTACAATTTCAAAAATTGGTTGACGATACAAAAATTGCAAATAGCGTACTCTCAAAAGAACAAGTTGACGATATGCAACACAATCTAGATAAGTTGTCACGTTGGGCCCAAATTTGGCAAATTAGTTTCAATGCGGATAAATGTAAAGTAATAAATATCGGATACCAAAATGAGAAAGCAAACTATTTGATGAATGGCACTCAGCTTAAGAATGTAAACAGAGAAACCGATCTGGGAGTAACAATATCGAGTAACCTAAAACCGAGTCAACAATGTTCAGAAGTTGTTAAGAAGGCAAACAAAATAATTGGCTTTATAGGCAGGTCATTTGAGCATAAATCCAAAGACGTTATCCTAACCCTTTACAATTCCTTAGTCCGCCCTCTTCTGGAATACTGCGATCAATCCTGGTGCACTTATTACCAAAAAGATATAGACAAGCTAGAACGAGTTCAACATAGAGTTACCAAAATTATACCTAGCCTAAAGAACAAACCATACGAGGAGCGTCTTAGAGAATTAAATATATTTTCTTTAACCCAGCGCAGATTAAGAGGCGACTTAATTCAAGTGTTCAAAATCATCAAAGGCGTCGCCAATATGAACTGTAGTAAGTACTTCACTAAGACCAATCTAATTACACGCGGAAACGGTTGCAAAATTATTGGTAAATCTTTTAACTCACACGAAGCTAAGAATTTCTTCTTCAATCGAGTTGTCAACTTATGGAATGGGCTTCCCCGAGATGTCATAGACTGCAGCACCGTTGATTTATTTAAACTTCGCCTAGACAAATATCTCGCATCAAACCCGCGACTGACTGCGTTTGTAAATGAATAACTTTATTTTATCCTCCCCTCAGTTTTTTTTCTTTTTTTCTATATCCCAACTACTCCCTTTCGGGCATAGGCTGAGAGCCTGTACATTCCACCGCTCAACACGGTGAAGCCCGTGAGGTCTTGTTCCAGTCTGGGGACTGAGACATGTGAAGCATCCATCATGGCTCGAAGCAGCTCCATCTCTGAAGCGGCTGGTTGCTTCGTTCAAGTGCTTCACCGTCTCACCCTCCAGACTCAGACCCTCACTCTCAGAACGCCACCTATTGAGCAGTGAACTCACTAGGCATTGTTCCCCTGTAACATATTTTGAATATGGGAATATTCATACAGTGTTATTTAATCAGGGAACTAACCCATCTGTCCCCTACTAACTTCCTAATCCTGCCACGGACATTAGTTCCAGGGCAGTACGGTAGTTCCCTTTCCAATGTTCCCTTACCCACTCTAAACCACTGTTTGGACACTTGATCCTCAGTGTTTTGGAGGACAAGCAGCCTAGAAGAGTCACTAGATATGTTGTTGCTTGATTTCCTTTGTACTCCTTTGTACTTGTACGTAATTATAGATACGATACCGAAGTTAGATAGGTACTCGGTAATATACTTAAATATATTTTGTCTCTCATAGTAATAGGATGATAGTGTTACCACTTGTAATTGTTAGGACAGGTTCCAACAATATGATTGCACTTGTGTTCAGTCCATTCAGGACCACGAAGCTTGTTTACTTTTGAGTCTGGCAAAAATATATTATTTTATGCGGCTTTAGAAGGACCTATGTTCCTAAGAGGTTTTATTGAGATCCCATTTACTCATTTGAGTCGTTTAAGCAGATTATACACTAAAGAAAATTGTCCAATGGTAACCAGAATATGATGAAAATTACTTAATGGTGGTGAAAGGAGTTAACAAATGTTCACCTTGTATTTGGATACTGCCACATGAAGCAATGGTGTTCGGTAAACCTTAGGCAGCAACACTGAATAACATACATAGCAGAAATATAAATTTAGAGTCTATTCTACACTTTTTTGTTAGCGGTATTTATCAATAATTCTTAAATATGTAACTTCAAAATACTCATAGAGTAGCAAGCTTATTATAGTCTGGCCAATACATATATGAACAAAAGTTATTTTTTAATAACCCTGTTTCTATATAAATTGTATCAAGTGCTGCTTCCTTTTGGCGAGAAATGAAAAACAAAGCAAAATGTACATTGACACTTCCTTTACATTACATTCACCTTTCTTGCCATTTCCGATAGCAATGACCCGGAACAAGCTATTATTTTGTTTTCATTATTAACCCTTTCAAAATCCAATACGCACTTATTTTCTATTTCTGGCTATTAGAAGACGATTTTATTAAGATTAGGAAGGGTATATGGTAGTCAGTGGGTTAATTGATATAGTCTTTACCCATATAATTAGCACAGACCCTTCCTAAATTGTATAAAATCGTCTAATGATAGCCAGAATGAACTGTCAAAATATGTCATAACCTTCAAATAGTTAAGCCCCAGTTATATTTTACACTGACCGGTTCACAACAACTTGGTCTGTGTCATACCCCATTGCATCATCCCGCCACTTATATCACTTTGTTCCAATTTGCTCCCTCTCTTGGTTGGCTTTCACTCTCCTGGAAGTTTAATTCCCTGTTCACTAAAGCATCTTCACTCCATCACTCAGATTTCTCCTTGGTCTTCCTCTCCCCTTTGCACTCATCCTCTCCATATGTCTATACCAAAAGAGTAATCCTTGGTCTGCTTTCTCCGGTAATCTAAAAGCGAGATAACATTTAAAGAAGTTCCCTTCTGAACCATTTGTAATTCATCTATATTCTTTTCTCACCTTACCTACCCTACTACATTTTACATTAAATTTATTTTCGCCCTTCTGTCTAGATATGCACTTCTACGTTTTAGAATTATATGAAGGTTTTCTTTTACAACGAAGCAGCACTCGTTATGCTTGAAATATACCATGTCATTTTTTCAGCCTTAATACCTTTTATGTCTGTCGTATTAAACTCACTACAGTCCTGATAGACCAGTCAAAGTAGGGCTGGACTTAGAACAAATTGCAATAGAAGGTTTTTTGGCTTTAACTTGTTTATTAGGTCCCTCTGATGAACATATAAAAAGTCTCCAACTTTTGGACACCGGGAAAGTGGTTAATTTGCATAAATTCAAGATGGCCGCCGTCCAAAGCTTCAATTTACAGATAACTTTTTTCTGGTTGCTCCTAGACCCTATAAATGTATTACAAACAACGTTTTTTGGCTTTAACTTGTTTATTAGGTCCCTCTGATGAACATATAAAAAGTCTCCAACTTTTGGACACCTGGAAAGTGGTTAATTTACAGCCAAAAAACCTTACAGCCAAAAAACCTTCTATTGCAATTTGTTCTAGGTCAAGCCCTACCTTTACTGCACATTATTGTCTATTACATTTTGCCTAGGCCTATACTAATCCCATCATCTTGTTTCTTGTTTCAACAGATTGGTGCGACATCTACCGAAGCCATGGAAGAAGAGGTGGTGCATAATCCCTGCGGCATTTGCTCAAACACGTTAGACGAAGGAGAAACAGTCAAGCTGAGGGCGAAGGGAGCAGATACTATCAACAAGGCCAGTACTGAACGTGGAACGCCATCAATTACCGTGTCCGAGGGCCAAACGGTGCACATTGATTGCCGAAAGAAGCATGTCAATACGAAGCCAAATAGAATTCCTGGGAAGCAGAAGAAACGTCCTGAAAAACCTGCTCTTCGTTCTCAGACACCAGACTTTTGTTTTACAGAGAACTGCTTTTTTTGTGGTACAAAAATCTATTTGGACACAAAGCATGATTCAGAAGAAGTGTATCCAGTATGCACCTTCAACTTTCAAAGGACAATACTTTCTGCATGTGATGCCAGGGCTGATGAGTGGGCTGACACTGTTAGAGGCCGAATTAACTTTGCACGCGATCTTCCAGCAGCTGACGCAATATATCACAAGCAGTGCAGCTCAAATTTCCAGACACATAGGCAGATCCCCTCCAAATATCGTGATTCCGCAGACAGTGAACCTCCTCGCAAGGGTCGCAAAGTAGATGCCTCACGAGAGGAAGCATTTCTACTCGCAATCGAGGACCTAGTCAGTGGCAATGATGATGAACAGACTACAGTGGTTGATCTCGTTGATAGAATGTCCCAGTTGTGCCCTGATGTTGAAGCGTATAGTGTAAAATACATGAAACAGAAACTTATTTCATATTTTGGGGATGAACTGGTTATTAGTAACGTGTATGGACGCAGCGATGTTGTAACTGTCAAAGAAGATGGAAGGTAGCAATGCTTTTGACTTTTCATTTAGGAAGAAAGATCAAGTTGAGTCGTTGGGTGCAAAGGTTACAATCAGTGCTGAAAAAGTACCAATCGACCCACAGCTCCTTTTCCAGAGGCTCCTCATCTTTGCTAATAACAGGGACTTAGGTGTTGAAGAGGTTTTTGCGTATGAGTTGTCTAGCTACCCTACTGCTCTGTTCGATAAGTGGGGGAGGCTCAGGGAAGCCAATAAACCACAGCTAGGAGATGAGATAGCTGCTGTTGTTCCCAAGTCGTCATTGGAATCATTTGAGGAAGAAAGGACTGTGACCCATGTTCTGGATGGTGGTTCCTTATTGCAAAGGATTCCATGGAAGAAGGGTGACACATTTGAGGACATTGCAAGCATGTACATGAAGCATGTTTCCAAAAACTTTCTCAACCCGGTGGTTGTATTCGACGGTTATAAATCAGGACCTACTACCAAGGACATGACACACAATCGACGATCAAAAGGAGTCTTTGGTCAAAAGGTGATGTTCACTCCAACCATGCCCCTTCGGTCAAAAAAGGAAAACTTCTTGTCAAACTCGGACAATAAGCAAAACTTCATTAACTTATTGTGTGAAACATTCAAGGCAAATGGAATTGACTGTGTCAATGCGCCAGCAGATGCAGATGTCATGATTGCGAAGAAGGGAATTGAGCATGCAAGGGAAACCGTGACATATGTGATAGGTGAGGACACAGACTTGTTGGTGCTGTTGTGTCATTATGCGGAACGAGGGATGAATGATTTGTACTTCAAGTCGAGCAAGGAAGGTGGGAAATGTTGGCATATTAACTCAGTAGCAGAAGCTCTCGGTGAAAGCATCTGTCGTGTCCTGCCAGTTGTCCATGCACTCTGTGGATGTGACACAACCTCACGACTGTATGGTATTGGTAAAGGGGCTGCCTTGAGGAAAGTGAGGGAAGTCAACGGTTTCTTGAAATGTATAGAAGCATTCTGTTGCCAAAGTGGAAGTAAAGACGCGATATCATCAGCTGGTGAAAAGGCCTTGGTTTATTTGTACGGGGGAAAAGGAAATGACACCCTTGACGGACTGCGAAAGACAAAGTTTTGCAACAAGGTGGCAAAAAGTTCAACTGCCGTTGAAGTTCACAGCCTTCCCCCAACAACCGATGCAGCCAAATACCACTCGTTCCGAGTTTATTGTCAGGTCCAGGAATGGATGGGGAACTGTGTGGACCCCGAGAAATGGGGCTGGTGTCTGCGGAAGGGACAGCTTGAACCGAAGACGATGGATTCGCCAGTGGCTCCTGATTCACTACTGAAATTGGTCAGATGTCAGTGTAAGGGCAACTGTGACACTCAACGCTGTAGTTGCAAACGGAATGAGCTTGAATGTTCCAGTGCATGTGGTCAATGTAAAGGACTCTGTCAAAATAGCAACTTTGATGCAAGCACCGATGATCCAAGTGAATACGAACTCCTATCATGAATTACATAATTGGCTCTGAATGACGTCATACTACGTCATGTTTTTTTTTTTTTTTTTTTTTATAAAAAAGAGGGACAACAGGTCAAAAAACCCATACAAGCACAAAGTGCCTGTGTCGCCCCTTGTGAAAGAGACAGTTCAGCCTGTCTGTAAGGTTTTTCGGCTGTAAATTAACCACTTTCCAGGTGTCCAAAAGTTGGAGACTTTTTATATGTTCATCAGAGGGACCTAATAAACAAGTTAAAGCCAAAAAACGTTGTTTGTAATACATTTATAGGGTCTAGGAGCAACCAGAAAAAAGTTATCTGTAAATTGAAGCTTTGGACGGCGGCCATCTTGAATTTATGCAAATTAACCACTTTCCCAGTGTCCAAAAGTTGGAGACTTTTTATATGTTCATCAGAGGGACCTAATAAACAAGTTAAAGCCAAAAAACCTTCTATTGCAATTTGTTCTAGGTCCAGTTAAATGATTGCTAGATTTACTGGACTATGAGGCTCTTACACGCTTTTAGGTACATTAACATTTAACTAGTTTTGCTGCCTTTCATCTGAGCAGAGTACATCATCTTTCACAGCTCCATTTTCTTATCTTACTCTGTACCTCTTTATAATTGTTTATATTTGTTTTACTTTTGCCATGTTCACTACAATTTATGTATGTTTCATTCTTTCTTCTTTACTCTCCTTAATGCTTATATTTTGTATCAAAGCTTTATTAGTAGGCCTATTACTAAATAATTTGCCTTCATAGTTCACTATTTCCTTCGAGCTTCCAAGCTATTTTTTCGCTGTTTACATAACTCTCCTTCGCTCATTCTGTCCTAGTTTATATTTCAATATTACAATCACACTTCGTAGCTCATAAATACTCCTAGCTCCTACTGTTCCCTTTACTCGTTCCTTGTGCAATGTTTAATTTATTCTTCTTTGACTCTTCATCTTCATAGTTACCCTTTTATACATTTTTGTAATGAGCTTACTTTAATGACACCTCCCACAATATTTTATCTATATTCTTTCCTTTCGTGGGGTTCGAATTTTTCGCTTTATAGAACAGGGTCAACTTCAGAAAGACAGGCCACGTGTCCAGTTAGTAGAAGCTGGTCCTTACGAAATAATATGCTCCCAATATGTCTGCAATCCATTTCAGAGAGCATTTGTTATTATACCAACAATACTTTAGACATTGATCCTGTAAAGACACTTGGTACCAAAGGTGTTTATGCGTCCCTCAAAATCACTGTTGAGTGTCCATGTCTCACAACAACTATAAGAAGACATGGATCACCATTGTTTTGATGATCTGCAACTTGGTTCTTCTGCATTGCCATATACCGGTACTCTTGTTGAGAGAGTCCATAACCTCAGAGATAAGGATGCGAATAACAGCGTGACATGACCAAACTCTGTTATGAATATCTTATCTAAAATGAATTAGTTTATCCAAGACTTCTATGTTTTTGCCACATGCATGTACAGACTGCAATATTTCATCCAAGAAGCCACCACTTGTTTGAACTTTTGTCTTTATCAAAGAATGTTTTATATTCAAGGGCTCTGACTCCTCTTATAATGCCTCAAGAGCAAGTGTGAGAATCTTCAGTGACTGCTTGGAGTTTTGCATCATCTGAAAAGTCAATGTCCATGATTTGGATATTTCTGACTGATGTTCTGCATTGAGTGTGACTGTGAAGGTCCCAACACACTCCAATCTCACTCCTGAGTTCACAGCACCAAAAAGGAGGCCTGCCCATCACACTTGACAGCATTCTCTGTTCCTGTGTAAATTCCAGACCCCAGATCGACAATCGCTGCAAATGGTATTTGTTTATAGTGTATCCTACATCTGTATAAAAACCATTAAAATGTCTTGTTCAATCGTATTTTGATGTTGGAGAAAATACTTGGATTATTGTGACCCATCCAACCATTTGCCAAGACAGTCAGCTATGATCCACCTAATAACCAACTTCCCTTATCCACTCAATATTTACTAGAAATATCACATATACTCACCCACACATTCTAGTTGTTAGTTAGGCAACCACTTCCAACTCATTAATTCATGGTATTTCGTTAACAGATCAAACACTGAACACAACAAACATGGGATGAAACCTCCTAGGATGCGTGTTTTCATAAAATGTTTCCCATATTTGTAGCTTATACCGTATGCATTAATCTTATCTATCAAACTAAATGCGCGCTCTCTCTCTCTCTCTGCAGCAAACTAGTAAAACTGGGAAGATAGAAACTTGGACATAACTAGAAGTTATGACCGATAGCCTCTTCCTGCAGGACCATAACTTTTTGCTCTCTCTCTCTCTCTCTCTCTCTCTCTCTCTCTCTCTCTCTCTCTCTCTCTCTCTCTCCCTCTCTCTCTCTCTCTCTCTCTCTCTCTCCCTCTCTCTCTCTCTCTCTCTTCCTCTCCTTCTCTCTCTCTCCTCTCTCTCTCTCTTCTCTCTCTCTTCTCTCTCTCTCTCTCTCTCTCTCTCCTCTTCTCTCTCTCTCCTCTTCTCTCTCTCTCTCTCTCTCTCCTCTCTCTCTCTCTCTCTCTCTCTCTCTCTCTCTCTCTCTCTCTCTCTCTCTCTCTCTCTCTCTCTCTCTCTCTCTCTCTCTCTCTCTCTCTCTCTCTCTCTCTCTATGTGTTTGTGTAAAGGGGGAGTTGGAAACAAATAATGGGGAGGGGATTGGTGGGGATAAGAACATAGGGTACCGTAACAGATGTGGTAAGAATAGAGGAACCTGAGGAAGATAAATAGGGCAGATAACAATGAGGACAAGGAGAGGAAACCAAGTGGAAGGGAAATAATGAGAGAAAAACATCAAGAAAGAAAACTGGGGACAGACATGAAAAGTAAATAATAAGGAAGATAAGAGAAGGGAACATGGAGGAAGAAGACTGGAAGGAGAAGAAGGAAATGGGATGGTAACAGAAAGGATATACTGGTGGAATATAGGAAGGGACAACAGTATGGTAATAGGAAAAGAGGAGGAGGGAAAGTGACGAAAATAATAGTTGACCAAAAGATGAAAGTTGAAGCAGTACAATTTAGGGTCTCTCTACATTGCTATTGGTAACTGTAGTCTGTTTGTTTTCAATTAATGGTAATTAAATTCCTTAGCAGCTGATTTTTCGATATATACAGTTGTGTGGGACTACTGACAGCAAACCATTCTCTGTATCCTCCTACTATCTCTATCCTCAGTTTCGAGCCAAAGGTGGATGTTGCGTCTATCTTCGCAACAATATTGCTTTCTCTCGTGTTCCCAACTTAGACTCTTCAACTCTCTGGCTCGAGCTTTCTTGTCACTCTCAAACTAAACATTTCTGTGCTGTCTATCTCTCCCCTATTTCTACTGACTATCCAAAATTCTTTGGCTATCTAATTTCTAAAGTGGAACACATTCTATCCATTTCTCCTTTCGCAGAAATCTCCATATTAGGAGATTTCAATGTTCACCACCAACAATGGCTCTCCTCCGTTGCCACTGACCAACCTGGTGAACAAGCCTACATCTGTTCTATCTTGAACGACCTAGATCAGTTAGTCCACCAACCCACCAGTATCCCAGATCACTTCGGTGATCGGCCCAATATTCTTGACATATAACCCTTCCACTTTTACTGTCAATCTTTTCTCTCCTTTGGGCTCCTCCGACCATAAACTAATATCTGTCACCTGTCCTATCTCTCCAGTACGGCCACCCGATCCTCCCAACCAGCGGCGTTTGTGGCACTTTCGCGCTGCCGACTGGGAGGCTCTTCGGCAAAACTTATTTGATTTCCCTTGGAATGACTTTTGCTGCCGTGGCCGGGGACCCTCAGAGACTGCTGAACGCATTACCGAGGTAATCCTTTTGGGCATGGAAGCATACATTCCATTTTCTTTCTCTCAGTATAAAGCAAAAAAATCTTGGTATACTCACGCTTGTTCTACTGCTGTCCGCAACAAGGAGGAAGCATGCAAACGGTACCGACCGACGCCTTAAGACTCAAGAATCTCATTCTTCCTATGTTTCTGCCCGGAATCAAGCCAAATCTGTTCTTTGATTTGCCAAACACTCTTTCATCAATAATAAATGCACTGAACTATCCAACTCTAGCTCTTCCCAAGCTTTCTGACATCTAGCCAAAAGCCTCTCCAACAATATTTCTTCCTTGTCCTTCCCTCCCCTTTTCCACTCTGATGTCACAACTATCACTTCTTCCTCTGACAAAGCTGAACCTTCACCCAAACTTTTGCTAGAAACTCCACCTTGGATGATTCCGGTGCTATTCCTTCCTCTCCACCACCTTCTCTCCTACTTATGCCTAATATCCTAATCTCTTCTAAAGATGTATTTTTTATCCTCTCTGGGCTTAATACTATGAAGGCGTACAGTCCGGCTGGTGATCCTCCTGTTGTACTCAAAAAATGTGCTTCCGCGCTGACTCCCTGCCTAGGCAAACTCTTTCGTCTATGTCTCTCCCCTAACGTCTTCCCTTCTTGCTGGAAATTAGCTCTCATTCAACCTGTCCCAAAGAAGAGTGACCGCTCTCAACCCTCCAACTATCGTCCAATTGCTCTGATCTTTTGTATCTCTAAAGTTTTTGAAACTATTCTTGCTTCCAAATTTCTTAAGCATTTCTCTTCTCATAATCTACTCTCAGATCGCCAGTATGGCTTCCTTAAAGGTCGCTCTACTGGTGATATTCTTTCATATCTTACTAACTCTTGGTCATCCTCCTTTTGGGACGTAGGTGATACCATTTCTACTGCACCATACACATCGAAGGCCTTCGATAGAGTCTGGCACAAATCTTCAATTTCTAAACTACCCTCCTTCGGTTTCTATCCCTCCATCTGTGCTTTTGTCTCTAATTTCCTTTCCGGCCGTTCCATAGCTGCGGTTGTGGACGGCCATCGCTCACTTCCTCATCCTATCAACTCCGTTGTTCCTCAGGGCTCTGTCCTATCTCCCATTCTCTTTCTAATTTTCTAAGGAGGCTAAGGAAGCCTCCCAGAAGCTGAGTGTGCTCAACCGCCTTAAGGGGTTCTTAACCCCTGCACAGCTTCTTGCTCCGTACAGGGGCACAGTGCGTCCTTGTATTGAGTATTGTTCACATGTGTGGGGAGGATCCTCTCACACCTCACTCCTAGACAAAGTAGAAAGGAAAGCCTTTCGTATCACTAACTCCCGCCCACTCACCAACGCTCTGTAATCTCTCTCTCTCTTTACCGCAATGTTGCATCTCTCTCACTATTATATCGCTACTATAATAATCAATGTTCCTTAGAGCTTTCCCAGTGTATACCACCTCCTCTACGTAGGGTACGTAGTACCTGTCTTGCAACACAA